>VXBZ01000402.1:222517-583896 GCA_013399135.1 Heliornis fulica | reverse complement strand
GGAGGTTCCGCACTGATGTGAGAAAGAACTTCCTCATGGTGAGGGTGATTGAGCACTGGAACAGGCTGCTCGGGGGGTTGTGGAGTCTCCTTCTCTGGAGATATTCAAGACCCATCTAGACACCTACCTGTACAACCTGCTTTAAGGAACCTGCTTTGTTGGTCCAACCAGGATGGGTTGGACTTAATGATCTCTCGAGGTCCCTTCCAACCCCTATAATTCTGTGAACTGAATGCAACCCCCATCCGCCTGCACTGCTGAGTGGGAATAGGTAGTCAATTCAGAAATGAATGAAAGCCACAAAGAAAGGAAGAGGAAAGGAGGTGGGGGGAAATGTGGTTTAAGACTTATTTTTTATTTTTCATTACTCTATTCTGACTAGTAATAAATTAAATTAATTTTCCCCAAGTCAAGTTTGTTTTTTCTCATGACAGTAATTGGTGACCGATCTCTCCCTGTTCTTATTTGTCCCATGAGTTTTTTGGCACATTTTCTCTTCCCTGTCCAGCTGAGGAGGGGAGTGACAGAGTGGCTGTAGTGGGCCTCTACCATTCAGCCAGGGTCAACTCAGCACACCTTCACTTTCCTAAGGACAAATTAAAATAGTTCCAGAATGACTGTACCCTACTTAGTACAGAAAAAGATTGAGTATGCTAATCTACATATCACATTAAATCATTATGTTAATTTTTGTCTTAAAGTGCAAGATAAAATGTGCATTTCTAGCACAGGGCACCTCACAATGTTGAATGCTGTATTATAGCAGTGTACAAATGTATCAGAAACTATACAGAGAAGAAGAGAGTATTTGTCCCAAGGAATTTAAAAAAAAACCGCAATCATGATAATGGCACACTTTTTTTTGCTTTTTCAGTGTAAAAGCCCTTATACACTATTTGTGCTCAATAGATATTTTTTCAAAGATTCAGCTGTCAAAACTTGTGGGATCATAAAAACCTTAAGCCTGTCCTTCAACTATTCACAGACCTCTTTTTATCCAGGTTGAAATTCATGCACCTGAGTACAAAGCCATGCATGCAGAAAAGCTGCAATTTTTAGTTGGCTGACTTTTTCTTTATTTATTTCTGTTATATATACTTAGATAATTTTATTTCTATTACATAAATTTAAAATTTCTACACTTCTAGGATATTTCTGAAAAAGAATGTATTTCCAGTCATTCTAGAAAGAAAACAGGAAAAGGGCACAAAATACAGGAGTGGCAGCTGTGTTGCTTTGTGAGTCAGACAGAGGTATCAGACAGGCATTTGCTCACTGCTCCTCCCTCACCCTAAGGAGGTGGGAACCAAACGGATGGTTCGATGCTGTTCCATAGCCAAACTCCCACAACCATACTTAGCGGGCAGAGAAGGTCAGGAGGGGTGTGCGGCATCCCCGAGAGCACAAGCGAGAGGCACTTTAGTGTGACCTATCTCAGACCCGCTATGCTGAGCAGGGTTTGGAGTAAGGATGCACCTGATGTCCACAAACTGGAGTGGCACAGAGAAAATAATGTTTTCTTGGCATTTCTCAAAGGTCGTGTGGTGCTTTTTTTAGCTGAAAGCAACATGAAAGAAAGGAGTAATGATCAAAGACTGGAAAGGGGGTGGGAGAAGTCTGCTTTTCACAGTTTGTCCTTATCCCTTACAGAGAAGTATTGTTATTGACTATCCATCGGGGTACTTTGTAAATCCGAGAAGTAGGACTGATCTGGTTGTTTGTCCTGATCACAGTAAAACACGGATAACATAACAAATGGCATGAGGTGGTAGTGTTCTTTACAAACTGGGTTTTACTGCTAGAAAGAAGTATCGTGGAGCTGTAAACCATGTATTCAATTGGCAAGATCTGCTTTTCAGGGAAATTTATGAATTTTTCAGAGGATTCCCAAGAAGGCCATCTCACCAAAGAAAAGATGACTTGGTTTGATTCTTCTGGAAGTGTATTTTATTTACAAAACTAGCTTTACCCAATGCAATTTTTGGATTTGTCTTTATTTATTGTCTTATACAACATCCAACAAGCTGTTCTCTCTTGGCATGCAGACTTGACTTTGAAGGTCTCTGTTGTACTCAGTTGTAGGAAAAGCATACCTACATCAGAAAAGAAATGTTCCTACTGCATACTCCATTCATTCCCCATTGTATTAGATTTTCTCTGAGTATATTGTCCTTTGTTGTGGGTAAGAACTAAGAAAGCAACTGAGATGCTACCTGGATTTTGGGTCCAGACATGGTTTATAGGAGCACTGGGCCAAGATCTGGGCAGATTTCCACGATTTGGTAAAACTACATTAATAATTGTGGTAAAAACCCCTAAACCTCAACAACCCACTTCTCTTTCCTTTACTTTTCAGTTCCTAAACAGGAGATAGTACTTTCTTATCTCACAGCAACACAGGAAAGATAAAGTCTGTTTCTAAGGATGTGGTGTTCCAGAGAGGAGGCTGCAGGTAGATAGCAGGAATCACTTCCTGACCTCTTCTTCCCTGCAGGGAGCAGTGAGAAATGGATGAATAAGCACAGGGAACAGAGAAGACATTCATTTTGTGCTGATGTAGAGTATCTGTAAATCTTATTTCTAAAGGAAGCAAAATTCTCCAGGAGGCAGATGCTATCTTTTGGAAGGTTTATTTGGTTTTGGTTTTTATTTTTAAGATAAGAATATCAGTCAGGGTGAGCTGGGAAGGTGGTGATTTCACAGATCTGGTCATTGGCATCTGCCATCTATAACGTTACACCCTAAAATAGAGAGTTTCATAAAAAAGGCCTCAGGCTCACTGGTTTTACTCCATAATCAGTGCACATACATGACATTTAGGCATATTTGTTAAACACATCAAAGCACTATTTCAAAATAGGACTCCATATACTTTTCTGCAGTAGAGAACAGCACTTCTCACAGTATCCTTATGTGCTCTCATTATGCTGCTTCACTCCTTGTGTACATTTTTTACAACACACAAAAGAAAATGAATTTTTTTTTCTTTAGTTCCTTATGGAAGTTCTCTACCACTGCACACAGGCTTATTTTATGCAATCTGTTAGAAAACAGAGGAAGGAAGAAATATTTAGTGCATGTTGTTTCTAACGCCTGATTCAAGGCCAGGGACTGGATGAGTGCAGGGAATGAGTTACTCCCCTGTTCTCCAGAATCTGTTCTTTCAGAAAACCTTGAGGAAGAAATTTGTAGACCAGAGAGTAAATACTACCTGCATTATTCTGTAGATCAGAAACATATAACATTTTCTTAGTGCTATATTTATTTCATAAAGAATAATTATATAATAAGCAAACCTAAACCCAAGAATTTACAAGTTGCATTGATTCTACTGAAAGAACCAAGCATTTGGTTATTTTCAGTAAAACATGCAATAACAAGGTCTTATATTTTAAATGCAAAAAACCTAGAACTAATGTAGTGTTAAATTTCTGAGGCTAAAAACTCAAGAATCATATATCAAAGGCAGTATTAGGGTAGTATTGTCAGCCGCATTGCATATTTTTCAGCATTCATTAGTGCCACATAATAATACATTAAGATTTAAGCTAAGAAGGGGTGAAAAATAAAAAAAAATCCTACACTGAAAACAACCTAAAGAAAGAGAAGACCTTTTGTAGTGCATATACACTGTGCTGTTTCCGGGAGCATCATGTTAATAGCATTCTGTGGTTGTACCTTAAGCCCTGCAGCAGGCTTGCTCTTGCTCTGTATGAATGCTGTCCTCAGGCCCTCTGATGATGTATCTCCCCTGGTTCATCCTGGGTGAGTGTTGAGACCATGACAAAGGTGTGCTTTTCTTAGTGCCTCAAGCTCATCTCTGATACTTCAAAGGGTGTCTGCAAATGTCTGTTGAAGGCAGCAATGAATTGAGGGCTTTATAATCTCTCTCTGGGCACTGGCACGTGACATTTCTCTAACTATAAGAAAAAAGGGTAACTGAACCTGCCTATCAGGTTACTGGGGTCTGGGAGAAAAGTGAGAAGAAGACAATTCCTCCCATGTCACCAAAAAGTGATTAGCATTACAGTACCACAAGCCATGAAGTAGGAGAGCATATATTAAAGAAGTACTAGGGAACATTTGCTGCTGCATGCAGAATATTTTCTCTTTTCTCCCCAGTTTTCCTGGTACAAGTTGAAGAACTGATGGGATAGCTATGTGCACATCTGGCTAGATGTGAGCGAGCTGAAAAGGGGAACTAGATGTCAGGCGCATCTTTCAAGGCTAAAGGTTTGTTTTTTTACTCAAGAAGGTCAAAAGCATGCTGGCTTGGAAAAAGATCCTCCACCCCAAGATGAGGAAGGAGTAGGAGAACAGGAGGAAGGCAACATTTCCAGATCAAATTTTGAGATGTTATGCTTTTTCATTGGTGGGACTCATAATTTCAGGGGTGATGAAAATCAAAGGGTCTTCTCTCTGCACATTGCAGCTCTTGTGGTCCATGCGCTCCACTTATAGAATCACAGAATCACTTGGGTTGGAAGAGACCTTTAAGATCACTGAGTCCAACCACAGTCTAATCCTGCCTAGTCCACCTCTAGACCATGTCCTTCAGCACATTATTTATTTGCCTTTTAAATTCCTCCAGGGATGGTAACTCCACAACTTTCTTGGGCAACCTTTCCAATACCTGACAACTCTTTCAGCAAAGAAATTTTTCCTGATGTCTAACCTAACTTACTGGAATGACTGCTCAATTCTGGACATGCTACTAGCACTGGACTCCTGTGCTTGACACAGAATGAAGGGCTCGAGCCATGGAAGCAAATAAAGGACAGGCACTGTGCTTCCTTGTACCTTGGTTTTGTGCTCAATCCCCTTCTCTACCACAGACATATAATTTTACTTTTGAGGTTGCATTATTGTGTGATTTGGAACTGGTTAACTGAGTTTGGTTAATTTTTAACTCTTTTTCTCTTAAAACTTGTGACCATTTATTTTTAATCATCTGCCCTGGCATTCCCCTCTAACTACTCTAATGTAGTCAATGTGCCCTGCTCAGGTTTGGTATTGAACTCATCTTGTCATTCAGTGAGAATCTGAGACAGACTTGAGCAGCAATGATTTGTATTGATTTGGCATCCGAACTTTCACATTGTAGATACTGAATTTTTAGACAGGTTTGCCTTAAAAATAACCTCATGAAAATAACAGCATATGGATTATTTTGTCCTTAAAGCCTTTTTCCTTCGTATCAGTGTCATCCCCCCACTTTCTCCAGTTGCCACAAGCACATCCTCATCCCTCTGCCTCTATCCACTTACTTCTGTCAGCTGTTTGCATGTGATTAGCTGTGAGTTGGCATTTGCCTAGTACCAGGTAAGGCAAATGCATATACACAGGCAGCCAGATGCTTTTGATTATTGCTATTTACAAAGGAGACCAGAACTGAGTGTGTCACAGTTTGGAAACCTCTTCTCATGCATTGAATTCTGTGTACTCCTCCATCATAACCTCTTTCTACTTTGTTTAAGGATGAGCAGTTGTATTTTCAGACCTTGTCATTCCTCGATCAACACGTTGTGAGAGCTGTGCTCAGAAAGGGCAAATTCCCCTATTGGGAATCTCTGGCTGCCTCAGTGTATTGTTATTGTGGAGGACCCAAAGGCTTGAATCTATCAGTGTCTGGTGCTTTGTGACAATTTTGCTCTGCACCAACTAGTTTCTCCCTGTGGAATTTATACTTCTTCCTTCTTTCCTTCCTTCCTTAGCATGAAAATTCTTCCCAGCAGATTTTCCAGGGGAAACAAAGCAGAGCAAAGCAAAACAACAAACTATAGAGCAATACCAATACAAAAGCCTGCTTCCAACACGGAGTTAAGCTGTCACTTTTTTATTTCAAAATGCACATGATGTACAAATGCAAATGTCAGAATCGCCTGTAGCATAAGCTGCAACAGGAAACAGCATGTTTGCTATATCTGAACACAAAGATCAGCTGAAGAAAGACAAAACCAGATTTTTTTCTTGTTAATAAGAAAGGCTGCCGAGTCAGTTATGTCGAAAAGGAAGAGAGAGAAGTGACTTACTTGTACACATACAGGCACATAGTTTCCTATTGGGATGTGGTGATGTAAAGTAGATTCTTAATTTAAAAGAGAGGACTTAAGACAAAGAGCACTTCAAAAGAAACCACTTTCATCATAACCTCTGATCAATAAATAAAATTTAGAACATTAGAACAATATGCTATGACATGTATACATTTTTTTTCTATGCATCATGTGAAAAAAATGGTTATTTGCAAACAGGATAGTCTTTAATTTATTTTTCTAATAATCTAGCCACTGAGTAGCTACAATACTTATTGTGTTTACTCCAGATCAATAGAATATTGTCAAAACAATCATGAAGGTGTTCCGTAAAAAAAAACCAAAAATTGTTATAGTAGTATTGACTGTACAGGAACAGCACTTAATATGCAATCATTATGCAATGCTACCAATAAAGACTGGGGTGTATTTGTTTATTTATTTATTTATTGCTTATTGTTTTTGAAATCCTTCATTGGGTTATTCATATGATAGAAGGGTATCTTCATGGTGCGTCTTGAATTCAATCAAATCACCAAATATTACAGAGAAAACTGCTAAAACTGCAACTTTCTGCATTTTAGGCATTTGAGCCACCTATTCTGGCAGATGAAAGAGGATCAAGCTGTTTCTATTAAGCAGCACAGTTTATTTGTTTCAGTGAGTTCTGGGTGCTGAAGTCCCTTAGTCACCCAGGGCATGTTTGCCTTTGCTGCCCTGGTTGATTGGCTAGGACTGTGACAGACAAACCAGTGAACCCAGGCTAATGTCCTAAACTTCTCTCATCTTCTTATGCAGACCTAACAGAAAGCAAGCTTAAAAGGAATGTATCTTCCTCAACACTGAAGTAACAACAGAAACTTATTTGAATCAATAACAATATTTTAGTCTGAGTCAGACAATAGTGCCTACTTGTGATTCAGGAACATCTTGTGTGCTATCAGGGAAATATTCCAGGTAATCAGGTTAGCAATAGGGTTTCTTGCAGCATCCAGAATTTTCATTTTCTTATGACCCAGAATAATTGCACACTTCTATTCTCTGAGGTTTTGCAAGTGATAGCAAACAAAACTCAAATGTTTTCTGTCACCTAGACAGGTGTTACTGCAAGCTAACAAAAGAAATGAAAAAAACCCCAAACCCAAAACATCCAGAGAATTATCGCAAGCCTTGCTCACTAAATAATCATTTGACATCCATTTTCACAGAGTTTGCCCCTTGAGCAAGGGTCTCTGTGATAAAGATAAGCTCACATTGTAAAAGCTTACTTTACAGCCAGCTACAGTGAACTGTGCTAAAGGCAATATTTGTAGTTAACATTACTGTGCAAATTTCTTGCTGTTTTTGAGATAGCTAGAAAGACTAATACACTGCTGATGTTTCTATCACAGCAATAATACTTCTTTCCAATCTTCTGACTTAATTTTAAAATATATTACATGTGGAAGAATTTTTTATTAATACCATAGTGAGAACAAAAAGGCAAAAACTCAAACAGGAATACAAAGCTAAAATGTATTTGTTCCTATTTTCTAGAAAAATGTTATCGGTTAGAGACATATATTTAAATAGTTTATGTTTTAGAATTAAATACATGTATAATGTATGTTGTCAACTGTTTGCATAACAGTGTAAAAGCAATCCTGGTGCTTTTAATAGATTATATACGTATATACATATATATATGTGTAGTTCACTTCCTTTTTAGGACCATGTTTGTCCTGGGTTTGGCTGGGTTGGAGTTAATTTTCTTCATATTTTACTTACTCTTCTTTGCCTGCCTGCACAGCTTTTGCTCAACCTATCAAACTGTCCTCACAAGGTTTCTCACTTTTATCCTTCCATCCTCTCCCCCACCCTCCTGCGGAAGAGCTGAGTGAGGAGCTGTGTGCGGCTGAGCTACCCACCAGAGTTAATCCACAACATACTTGTTTTAGGGGTAACAAAAATGTGGTGTAATGCCTTAAATTCATTCTAGCTTTGTCTATGACTTAAAATGTAACATTATATATAGGAAGTGAAACTCATTATGAGCTTCAGCCTCTCCTCCAGGTTCTGGTTCTAGCATACAAGAATGTGCATGAGCATGAAGTATGCTACGGATTTGTGTTTTCATCTACACAAACCAAGGGTATTTGTACAATTGGTCTCACTGAAATTGTCCAATAAAAAAGTGTAAGACATGTTGAATCTTTCTTTATGATAACTGCAGATAGACAAAGGTGAAGTAACCCTCACTTTTGTGTCTGGAATAGTCCAACTTGGAAAGAGAAACTTTCTTTTTGCAGAGCATTGATGGCTTTTCTGTGGCATGTTTCAGTTACTGACACATGAAGAGGAACTATTAACTGGTAATACGCCAGGGTTCAGTAAAATATTTGATTATTACCTTCCTTCTATCTTTTTAAATCAGATCTGAGATTTCTGTTTATCTGTTCTTGAGCTTTTTCTCCAAGAAATGCTTAAAATGATATGACCAAAATTGCAAATGGGGAATCTAAAGCTTACTACCAAATCTGTGCTGTCCACATTTTCAGAGATGATCACATATTTATACTCACTTGTGAGCACAAATTGCTTGGGCATCTCGTAATCCAATTTTGACTTACGAATGCACAGCTTGCTTTCAGAAATAGGCTTGCATGTGTAATTAAAAGATATGGGTAATGCTTACAGCTCCTGCCAAGGCATTCAGCAGAGAGGACCCTGGAGAAGGAGATGAAAGCAACCAGAGCAGGAGCCAGACAAATTGGAATGTGGGTCAGCAACAGCAGGAGCCAGGAGCAGATAAAAGGTTAATGCAACATTCGTGAGAACAAGGCGAGGACTGTGTCCCAGGCAGGGCTTAGAACAGGTCTTGAGATTCACATGAAACAAACTGCTAAGTGTGAATTACCAAGATACAGTTCTATCTTGGGACTTGCGGCAACTTCATAAATCATGATTGCTCTCCGCTCATGGTTTATAATATCATTGGAAGCCCTTGATGGAAATATAACCTCATAGGTGAGATACCCACTATTTATTCTCTACTTTGTGTATATAACCAGCAAATATTTGTTTACAGCAAGCATGACTTACATCTAGTCACATTTGAACTCAAGGACCTCCAGAGATGACAATAACAATAAACTACAGTTTGCTGAGCCCACCAGAATACTCTGTCACAGTGCTGGAGGCTGGAAGAAAGGAATCGAGGGAAGCAGGGAGTGCATTTCTCTTTGTGTGAGTGCACAAGGAAGGGAAGGTGGTCAGGTGCAGTGTTAGGTTAGGTATGCAGGAAAAAATCTTAAGACTTGTAACCACAGAACTCCTTAAAACCTGTGGGAGATGTTTGGCTAAATTCCATGCAACACTGAAATTTTGGGCGAAGTCTAGCCATTAACTGTGATATAATTTAGTTTCGAAGCTTAATGAGAGAGGGAAAATAGCATTTTGGGGGCAAGCCCTTTGCATAGCCCACTTCTTCTGCAGGTGTCTAATTGGTAGTGATACAGGTTTCATTAGAATACGCAGTGGGTTGTGGAGCTATCTAAAATGCCACTGAAGATAAATGCCTTTTGTTATCACCAAATGTAACTGCTTGCACTGGGAACCAACACTGGAATATACTGTATGAAACCTGTACTGCATGCTTCCTTTCATCCAGCTCATTGGAAAAAATGAAACACACAGAATTATTAACACCTTGTACGTTGGAGAGAAACTACTTTAAAAGGTAGAAGTATGGAAATATAAAGTTGGGGTGGATAAAGCAATCTGCCGCCTTTACTAGTGCCGTGTTTATTGTAGTCCTTGCAGAAGCGAAGGAGGCAGGCGGTGCAGCAGAACCACACTCTGAAGTTAATGGGCTTCTCTATTTTCAAGACATAGTGTGAGAAGGTAAAGAGAGTTTGTACTATATCCTGTGCCCAGGAAATTAATCCCTTAGATATGCTGTTCTCTTACAAGAGACATGTGCAGTATTTTTGCATGGAAGATATTAAGAATTGCTGCCTGAGGAGAAAACGGTCCTTGGCTGGGAGTGAATAAGAATTACACATCACAGACCAGAAGGAAACACTGCTTTTGGACAACATCTCTCTCACAATTCTTTGTTAGAATTGAGTGTGATTGCAAAAAAATGTATCTGTAAACCAAAGCGAAACATGCAAGAACGCCACAGTCTTAAACCCACAAATATAGAGAAACTAGATAAAACCTACCAGATAACAGAAGTCGAAAGGAAACATGAAAAACAGGAAAGCACAGAGTTGCAAAGTTAAAACAGCCTAAATAAAGTTAACTCTACCCCCTCTAACATTTATGTTATCTCACATTCCTTAGCCTTTGGGTTTATTTAGGTTTGGGTTTTTTTCTTGTGTGTGTGTGTGTGTGTGTGTGTGTGTGTGTTTTGCCTTATACTTTAAATAGTTAGTCTTTTAGTCCTATGTTTGTACATCAATTGGCAGAGAAAGCCTTGGTCAGTAACTGATACTCCTAGGCAATATTCTTACACATAGAAAAAGTGTCATTAATAAAAAAAGCATCTAGATAATTTATAATTCATCAGAGGTGGGTGTTTTGCATTGAACTTGAAAAGTATTGTTGCAGGTACAAACATTTCTCTCTGTTCTCTGTATGTTATGCGTTTCTATCAGTCAGAAGGTGATTTCTTATAAAAGCATAAAAACCTTATAATATAATAGCATAATATATTGGGTTTATTACGGTTTTGAGTTTAGTAATTTTTTTCCCTTCAGAAAATGCCCAGACTTTTCTAATGGAGAGACAGGCAGGCACCTCAATGACTGCATCGAAGAATGCCTTAGCACGGAGATGGAGGGCCTGACAGTTCTATTGTGTCCACGTTTGCTTTCAATAACTGGGACTTCTCATGTCTCTCCTGGGCTTCCTGTCTGCCAAACAGTGAAAAAGCACCAGTGTTAAATGTGTCATCCACTTTGAGTTCCCACCAGCCCAAAGATTAAATGAGAGTTTCTTGGTTGACTACTAGTAACATTTCTGCAGGCTTTTCATACTTCATACTAACCACCTGCCTGCTGAGACCTGCCACAGATCCCACACAACTTCATCTGTCTTTGGAAAACTGTTATTTTCAATTACAGCTAGTGTTTCACATAAACTGCATGTGTGCTCTGAACCTCATAATCGGTGTATTAATTAACCAGTAAATATTTAAAGCTCTTTAGTTAAATATGTATTACATGAGGAAAATAAAAAAATCTTCCAGCATCCTACTGCAGGTTGGTTATTTTTCTCTTTCTGTACAACTCTTTCTTTCCTTCTCCTACATAGTTTTTGAGCCTGCTGCCAGATTTTAACCAAATTTAACAGACATTTACTTAAATGGTACACATTTAATGAAGAGAGCACACGGGGAAGAGGAGAGGCAGTATATTATCTACTGAGAGAAAATGTGAAATGTGCCTACATTATTTTCTGTAGGCTGGAATTACACGTATCTGAACCAGGCAACCAGCAAAAGCATGGCTTGATTTTGGGGTTCTTTTTCAGGTCATGAGTTACTCTGCCCATGCAACAGCCTCATTTGTGTTTTCTCACTTATATTCCATCTTTTTTGGGTTCTGCACTTCACATATTGTTTTTCAAGGTCTAAGAATATATTCTAAATAGTGGAACTATCCAAACCCCCCTTTTTAACTATCAACATAAACCAACGCTTTCCCAGCTTCATGGAGGGCTAAATATATGAACATATTTTGTTTCTCTGAGCACTGCAATGGAGCATTACAAAGAGAATATTTATTGCTTTTACTAACTACAGAGAACAACTTTTTTTTGATGAATACAGTCATTCTGCAAATTATCCCTGAGCAGACTGCTAATTAAATCTTTGTATTTGTTTATTTGTAGTGGTATGTATGCACAGTTTTTAACCTCCTGTAGAATTTATTCATAACTGGTCAGTTTAATTATTTCCTATTTACTCTGTGCACTTTGATTAATCACCAAAATCAGATGGCATTATTTCTGCTCCAAGAATGGATGACCTGTGTATAATAAACAGGAAAAATGCCTTGTTTGTTAATGAATTATACATGAATATCCACTTTTTGATGCCTCATGTGATAAAGACAAAAAAAAGAGGCTTTAATAAAGGGGCATGATGCCTTCTACTAGCTGTGAATACTCCATAAATCTATTCTTTCCACTCTTCATGATTAATTCCCTGTCCTTGACAATTCTGAAGCATAAAGTCTTCCTTGTACAAATGTTTTTTTTTAATAAAATCACTGAGTGTGGCTCAAACAAATCAGTAGATACAGTCACCAAACACAGGCAAATATCTTGTTACTTGGTGCATCTGCAATTCAGAGTGGGAGTTCTACTGGCTACTTCAGACTAACTGAAGTTCCTAAATTTAGGAAGACAGAACCCTTATACAGTCAATGAAAAGAGAGAATCAGAATTTGTCACAACCTAAGTTAGACAGGAAGCCCATACCTGCACTGTTCATGAGCACACAGCGAGACTATCTTCTAGTACACAATACACACAGCAAGTATGATACTAATTTTCACAGAAGCAGCAACACTTCTGTTCCTATTGTATGTATAGAACAAGACACAAACAAGCGCTGAGTGGGCACTTTTTTTCTTTTTCAAATTTTCCTGCATTAAATTCTGAGAAATAACACTTGATGCAACAGAGTACACACAAAGGAGTCACTGAAAAAAATATTAATTATAGTTGCCATGAAATATATGCTCTATGAGACTCAAGAGCAATACTGCTTGGAAGGAGAGCAATAAATTAGAGTAAAAATGCTTTAAAATGCATAATTATCATGCATTAAGCTGAGAAAACAGGGGATAGAAATATCCATGCTCTTCAAAATGTCAAGTTGAACACCTTGCTGTGAGCCAGACTGCTTAATGTATGGGTGGCTTTCAGTTCTGAAACTCTAATGCATAAAGGACAGCATGACAGGATGTTATAACTTTATAAAGATAACACAAAAACTGTAACATTTCATTAACATTAAATCATTTATCAACATTTCTGACGAAATACAGTTTTGAAGTCTGATACTTTCATCAAATGAAAAGAACTTAAAATGTCACATGCCTGAGACCACTGCTGTGCTCAATGTCTTACTTGAGGATGCAAAGTCAAGGGTCTCTGTGCTCAAGAATATCAAAGCAAGCCTGTTTATTTTTTAATTAATTAAAAAAAAGCCCCATGTCTTCCTAACCTATGCAGTATTTAAAACTGAATTTTTTTTGTTCTTTTCTTGCTGCTCTCAAAGTCATGGAAAAATCTGGCTAAAAAATCCTTTTATGATCCACATTCTTACCTCAAATTCAGGTTGGGGTTAGTTTTTTGGTTTTATATAGTTGTCTAAAAAAGACACTATTCACTGTGGGCTATGGGTATTTCTCCTCACTGACTCTGCAGTTGAAAGGCTGAATTGTAGCACTATTGCTGGTGATAGGTGATGCCTCCCTTCATGAAAATCATCCTCAAAACAGTAGAAGCAACTGGAATCAGACTCCACAACCAAGTGTGTAAAACACACTCAAACTTTGTGATCCCTTTTTCTAAATATAGCACTGGCTGAAGGGCTATGACAACACAGATAAGTCTGTTGGGTTTGGGTTTTTGTTTTTGGGGTTAGGTTTTTTTTTTTCCTAAGGATAGTTTGATAGAAGTAATCAGTTTAATACAATGACCTTGTTTCCAAGACCTAGGTTATGAGATGATTTCGTTTGCATATGTAAATGTAATTATTTCCTGTCTGAATGCTGATAGCTGCAGACCAGACCTCAATACGCACAGTGAACAATGAGTCAAGCATTCAGAGTAGATTTCAAAACAGCTGTATATCCTAATTTTTCATATACATCTCTAGAAAAATCTCCCCATAAATGTACAATTAAAACTTCTCCTGTGGAATTTGGTTTCTATTTTATCCTCTAGCCAACAGAATATAAGGGGAACTAGGAGATGCTAAATGCCACCAGGATTTCAGGAAGTTGTAGAGTGTTGAGCCCCGTAGAGAAAAAGCTCAAGAATACCAGAGATGTAATTTTTCAAGTCAGAGGGAATGTTAGTGTGATATTTAATTTTCTGTACAATAGGACAGAGAATTTCAGATGGTTTCACCAAGTACAAAGTCACTGTCCAGTGGCATGCTGTACTGAATTCAAAATCATATACAATCCTGGATTAACTACTTCAAGTGATGAGGCCTCCTCCAGTTCTTTAGGGAAGGTTAATTACTTCTGTTTTATAAATAAACACTTTGAATTTATCTACTTAGACTTCTCAATCTTCATTTTTTTGTGCAATTTTTCTTTCCCCTAGATTAAAAAAAATAAATTCTGCTAGAAACTCTCTAGTTATTATACAGGCTTTTATTTCCTTTTAACAAACAGGATAGATTGAGTTTCCTATGTTTCTTGCTATGTTTTATTAATCACTTCTTTCTTACTACTCTCTTGTTTGTTACCTTTTCAAGAATGTCCACATCAAAAGTTCACTCAGGAGACTATCAGCAGTTTACCAATGCAACACACTATATCCGTAAGTCATGTTTATAGTCAGAGCTACAGTACCTGTCTGAGACTTTCCTTAATCTCTCCTGCCTCCTAATTCTATCCAGCATCAATGCAATCCAAGATATTCTTTCACCTTAGAGGAATAACACACCTCTTTTTCCTAGAAGCATGACCTTGGATTTGGTATTGTTTACATTTTCAAATGAGCGTGCTTCTCCAAGCAAGCCAGATTAATCCATAAAGCTGACATGACCCTGTCATTATTTATCAATTGAGCTAGCCAAACAATACTCCCCTCCCCCTTTTATTTTTTTTTCAGTTTCTGGGAATCTTAATTGTTTTCTCATAATTTAGTTTCAGTCCTAATCAGATCCCAAATTGTGTCCAATTTAGACACGGAACTGGCAGGTCTGCTCCAGGGCACTGACCCCACAAATGACCCCTTATGGCTTTCAAATAAAACTGACATTTTTGTCATACCACTGTTTGCAGTAAAACTGTCAGGATCATAATTTTCTTGAGAATCCACCTATTTGCTAACCTTATAGTTGTAAAAAAGTAGACGTAGTTGCTTTATTAACTTCAGGGAGGAAAACCATGTTTTTGTGAAAAAGTACCGAAATTCCAAAGTAAATTTTTTACAACCTTTCTGCATCTAAAATAGGATGCATTGTCCCAAACCAAAGCTTGCACAAGTACTGGCTTTCTCTATCGTCCCTCCTGCAGAACAGGTGAACTTTCCTGCAAGCAAATTCATGGGCAGCACAAGGAACTACCACTGTCCAGACCACATTTGGCAGAATTATACAATAGGGTTAAAAATGAAAATCTAATCTTGATAGGTTGTGAGGAAACTGCCTTGAGGGATGAGGTATTTCCAGGGGCTTGCAGGAGTATTCAGGCACAGCCTGTGGTGTTAGGGAGGGAAGAGTGGGGATGGGACACAAAAGCTGCCTGGAGTGGGAATAGAGCAGGACGGTGGCTTGTCTAGCATCTGTCCAGGGAGGAAGTCTCCTCCCAACTGCTCACACAGAAAATAAAGTTTTCCAAGACATGAGATATATGTGTACACACTTGTCTGACAGACAGACCAGCACACACTACAAAGGGCTTCGATTTGCTCTGTGTCTTCCTAGCCTGCACTACTCATGTGTTCTGGGTTTTCTGTGTGAGCAGCTGTGTGCTGAATCAACCAGGCCAACGATACTGTGCAGGAGCAAGGTCTTGTGGTTGTGCATACAGAATTTTTTGTTTTCTAAATTAGTGATATCAAATCAGTAATTTCAGATGTTATTGTCAATACCAAAGCAATCATATGACTGATTGGAATAAATACCGTATGTTAATCTTCAATTAACTCAATGGCTTTATTTAAGACAAATAAAACCAATGCAGCTCTGACTACTACTATGACAGAAATGCTCAATATTGTCTTGACATCTTGAAAGTATTTCCAGAGAAACAACTGGGTGACTTCCTGAGTGCACCCTCAGCAAGTCTGCTGATGAGAGCACACTGTGTGGTGGACACACTGGAGGGGAGGGATGCCATCCAGAAGGCCCTTGACAGGCTGGAGAGATGGGTCTGCACAAAATGCATGAAGTTCAACAAGGCCAAGTGCAAGGTCCCGCACAGGGGTCAGGGCATTCCCAAGCCCAGCTACAGGCTGGGTGGAGAATGAGCTGGGAGCAGCCCTGAGAAGAAGGACTTGGGGATGTTCGCTTATGTAAAGCTCAACGTGAACCAGCAATGTGCACATGCAGCCATTTTCCTACTCTCTTGGAAATGTTTCCTCTTCCCAGAGTTAGAACTAAAGCAAAATCTTTCCATGCACAGAGACCTAAGAATAGTATATGTGTATTATACATGTACTTATGTGGATATCCTGGTCTGTATTTGGGATGTGGCACTGCACAGTGTTCTAAATGATGCTGTGAATTACATGGTTCATAAGATTACCACAAAAAAAACCAAAACTGTCTGGTGGGGTTTTGACTCTAAAAGTGTCTTTTATTTTTTTTCTAACTAGCAGTTGACAGAAGCTTGTTAACTTAAAAGGAGATCCTGCATCTCTCTGAATCCAGCTGTATAAATATTTTAACAACATCATAGATGTTTTCCCTAGTGCTGCGGCACACGGAGGTTTCAGCTTCTAAGCACATAAGTATAAATCTTATTTCAGCAGGAAGAAGAGGTAAGAAAAAGAGAATGAACACATCTCGTGGTGAAAGGAGGGTAGGTGAGGCTCAGTCAGATAGGAAAGCAAATGGTTCATTAACAAATGACCAACCTGACCAATCAGTTTATTTTGTCTTCCTTTGTTTAAGTCCTGCTGGGATGATTTTGGGAAATCAGGTGCTAAGGCGCATTAGTGAAATCTCTTGTTATTATTAGTATCTGCAAGTATGCTTCATCCAGAGTAATGTATACAATCAATGGCAATTCCTATTGGAAAGAATTTAGTCCAGACAGAGAATCTTGCTTTCAAAGCAAGAAATTGCTGCTAGGTGCTCCTAATTTCCAACAAGGTATTTAATCCAGCCTTCAATTCAGAGTGGGCTTTAGAAAGAAAACTTATTAAGATATTATCAACTTCTTTGTAAACGTCGGTAAGGAAGCACGCTGCAGGATGAGAAAAATGCTTATTTTGAGACTGAATATTTTTATAGACAAAGGTAAAGGGCCACTTGGAGGGCTGCTGTACAAGAAAGGAGAAATTACTTTTCATGTGATAAATGTGGAGCTTTATAGAGGCAAATCCTTACACCCATATTTGCATAATAATCAGTTTCCCAGTCACTTGCTCCAGGAATGGAAACTGTACCATGCCATGCCACCACCCTTCCCTCTTCTGGGAAAGCCAGAGGCTTCCACCAACCCAACACAAGCTCCACATGACCCCAGGAGGCCTATCTGGCTGCTGTTTCTGCCTGTACCAATGAATGCATTTATGAAGTGGAACCTCTCTGATTTTCACTTGGCTAATCCATGCCAACCATAAAACTATGCAAAACTATAAAATCTTTGCTTTTTTTCGTGGTTTTGAAAGGATTTAAGGTCACTGTGTTGTATTAAAATTTCACAGAAAAGAAACCCCATGGTTCTAACATTACAAACTATAGAATACACTGAAGACCCCATATGACTGATATTGTTACACTTTATCAATAAGAATCTGGTCTTGCCAGTTACAGAATGGTTCTTAAATATTAATAAAACACACTTTTCTCCTACTTCAACCACAGGAAAGCAAAGCTTTCTGATGTACTATTGCAACATTGGTCTTTTAATACCATATGACTTGTGATAAATTATTGACTGCATTTTTCTAAATAATACATCCTTATCAGTTCAAAAAATTCAGTAAAGCATGGTAGGACCATCTGCCACTACTTCAAATCCTGTGTGAGTGGTCCTGTATATTTAGAACACTGAGCACTGCTAGCATTGAATGAAACATTTCTGGAGTAATGAACACAGTTCTATTGCAGAAGTTGCCAGAGACTGCATCCACACAAGGAGCAGGGCAGCCCACACCTAAGCCTTGGGCATGCTGGGTTATGAACAGGAAAGCCTCATCTACAGCCATGTTCTGCTGTTCACCTGTACGGACCTCTGGACCTGACCCATTACTTCTTCTTGTCTAAGACTGACAACAAGCATTGTTACTGTGCCCTATGGACCCTGCTTGGAGATGAGGGACTGTGTCCAAGTTCTTGAGGGCACTTCCTGTACTGTGGCAATCTTCATCCCCGTAGCTCATCCCCCCATACCAGAACATCCCTGCTTTTCTTATTTCCTCATCCAGCCTTTACCAGATGACTGCTTGGACAGGTACTCGCTTTTCTTATGAAAGCAAGGGGTTTACAGAGGACCTGAACGTCATCTAGTTTCATGTTTTGAAGGTATTCAGCTTTGTCTCAATGTCTGTTGCTTGCACTGTACAGGAATGTCTCAGACTAAAGCACGTTTCATACAACAAAGCCTGTTTACGGGGATCCTGCAGTTGCCTACCATTGCAGCTATTTACCATATGCAGACTGTTTTTCCAAGCACATCTTTCGAACATTTTTCCTGCCCTCTGCATCTCTTCACTCCTGAAAATGTATTCTGCTCTGAAATTTATTAACTAACTTGCTGTGATCAGATATTCAAGTATATAGGTGATTAAGCAAAATGATATCCACTCTCAAACTAGTTTCCTTTAATGAGATAATTCTGCTGATCAAAATAATATCCCTTTTCTTGTCTTCTGTAGTTTTGCCTCTGAGGAGGGACTGCCCCCAGTCCAGGACAGTTTTCTTTGTGTTAATCCTTTAATGTGGGGTTGTCACATAAGCAGAAACCCTTCAGGCTCAGCCTGATGCCATTCACTTGTTTTATCTCAAGTGTGGCTTTAGAAACCAAACATGATTCCTGACTCTCAGATCCTCCTTTGCCATTAAAGGATGCCTGCTTGGCCTGATGATATCTTAACAGCTTCTTTGTACTGTCTGTGATTCATCTGATGGACACTACACAATATACTTTGGCATAAGAAAATGTTTTGCCCTTTTGGTCATTCCTGACAGACTTCACTGAACTTTTCCAATATTCTTTCTGTCTTCAGAACTCATTCTCTTCCCTACTGGAGCACCCTACCTATTCAGCTAACCATTTTTGTTCACATACAGAAACCATACATGCCTTAGAAATCTTCTTTTTCAATTCCAGAATATTCCAGTGTTGCACTGAAATTAATTATATGGATTTCTTTTTCCAGCTTCCCAGCAATTAGTGTGACACCGAAGTTTGCAAACATCTATAAACCTTATCTTTCTCAGGAATTTATTATCAAATCACTACACTTCGCCACTGGCCTCAGAGTCTTTTCTTTTCCTAAAACATATGATGTCATGCTCAGCATATAAAGGGCTGTGGGGAGAGGAAGAAAGGGGGGGATGTTCAGAGTGATGGCGTTTCTCTTGTCCAAGTCACCATCATGCGTGCTGGAGCCCTGCTTTCCTGGGGACAGCTGAATACCTGCCTGCCTGTGGGGAGTGAGTGGGTGACTCGTACTTGTGTGTGCAGCTTTTGCTTTACCTATTGAACTGCCTGCATCTCAACTCATGAGTTATCTCACTTTTGCTCTTCTAATTCTCATCCCCATGTAGCCAGAGCAGGAGTGAGTGAGCAGCTGTGTGGGGCTTAATTGCCAACTGGGATTAAACCATGACAGCCCTTTTTGGCTCCCAGTGAGGGACTCAACAACGGATTTGACTGGAACATGCTAGATAAAATTTATTCCTATATTGCTGTTTAGTTTTTATTTGACAGGCTCTTGTGCTTACCATGGAGCTTCCTTGCCTTACTGTATATTAGTCTAGTGCTCATTAGCAGCTGCTTTTTGCTTGTGGTGCTTGCTGTAGTGCTGTAATACCAATCATCTCACCAGGCAGTGCCTGGGAACATATTGATAACAGCAATGGCTATCTGCCTAGGCTGGCAGATGGCTGAGGCATCGCTGCTGTTTCTGTGCTGCTGTACTGGACAGGCTGGAAATTGGTGTGAACTCAAGTCAAAGGGACTGTGACCTGTGGATGAGTCCACAATGGAGCAGGACACCCTGAAGTGTCTGCAGCCATTGATAAGCCCATGACAGAGCAGGTACATCTCTGGTTGTGATTATGTCTGTGCTACAGCAGGTTTACCTGTGAAGGGATTGTGGCCCAAGGATAAGATCACGCTCAAGAAGATGCACCTTCCACCACCAGTGGCGGTGTATGAGGTAATGACAGAGTACCTCAGAGTGTGGATAAGCCCACAACAAAGCCGCTAGATACATCTTTGGAGGGACTGAAGTAAGGCCATGTTGTAGCAGGTCTACTGCTTTAGGGACTGTGGCTGTTGGTAAGGCCATGATGGAGCAGGTATGTCTCTGAATGCACTGTAGTCTATGGAGCATCTCAGAGCGACTGTGGCTGTGGATATGTCTGTGCCACAGCAGGTATAACTCTGGAAAGACTGTGGCTTATACATAACACGTGACTTCAAGCAGCTACAACCTTGAGGGACTGCAGTCTGTGGATGAGTTCAAGTCAGAGCAGGAGCAATAATAAACCAAGTGGTCTTGGGGATAAATGAGGATAGGACAAGGGGTCACAAGTTGGACCACAGGAGGCTCCACACTGATAGAGGATATCAAACCAGATCAACAACAACAAAAAATATATAACCCAAACTAAAGAGACTAGAGGTGCCATAGGCACCTCATACAGGTGCCATAGGCAGTGTTAGGAAAGCAAGGCAGGACTGTAAGCTGCTTATTACTCTGTGATCTATTTCTTCTATTCTTTTACTCAGAATAAACGGTACTGTTATAAAAGCCCGGCTGTCCTTGGACACTGCCTGAGAAGGAGCACAGCTGTTGATGCTGGACTCACACAGGGTGACTGGGATAATTAGGATACAAGGATCCTTGAAGGGATGGCTGGTATTATTTTTCACCTTCTTTTCATCATTGGATAGGGAGTGAATATTTTCTTTCCACTCACGCTGATCTTAATGATACTGGATGTCACATGCCTAAATGCTTAATGTTTCTGTCCTGCTGCTTGAGCTCTTGAAGCTTACCCAGGTGCTCTTGTTCTCCAGCAAGGATTGTCACCTTTTAACTTTTACCCTGGGTGGCCTGGTCACTCTTTCTTTGGAGTTACTTCAGTTGCAGTTATTTTTTTTTCTTTAAAATAATCCCCCCTGGAAATTTGTGTTAAAAATCTTACAAGTGATCTTGTATTCTTCCAAAGTGGTTAATGCTGTGTAGCCTTACTAAAAAGAGAAAAACTAAGGAGGAACATTAGAAAGATCTAATGGTTGCAATGAGTCAGACCAAAAATGCATCCTGCCTTGTGTCCTGACTCTGTCAATGGCCAGAATAAGAGGGGTAAAACATAATGCCTTTAATTCCTAAATTCTCTTGAAGCACTGTGCATGATATGTGTTCAATAATCCTTACAGAATTTATTTTCCCTTATAACAATCTTTTAATGTTAAAGGTAATGAAAACCGGGAGAAAGTATCTGGGTAACAGTGGTACTTGAAAAAGTAACAAATATGTTTGACAAATCCTGAAAAACTGTAACAGATTTGACAAATGTTAGAAATTCCCTACGTACAGCCTTGTGGCAGCTGTAAGGACAAATAATTTGTTGAGACCCATTTCTGGTTCTGAAGTAAACGAAACCATTTCAAAATGGTATCACTTGTTTTTATTGATGAAATTTATGTCACTCAATATTTTGTTTTCACATTTAAATCTGAACTAACTGAAGATTTCTATAAGAAGAGTAGAGATAAATAACCTTTGACTTCTTTTTAGGATGAGATGAATTGCTTCAAGAGAGATTTTTTGTTTCTCTCTATTCACCATGGAGGGAATATGCAGTGATTTATATTTAGACTGTGAACCTGATGTCAGATGCTGATCAATTTTCCCTAAAAGACAGGTCATATGCAGTCTATTCTCTCCTGCATGTCAGCACTCAAGTGTTTGCCAGCCATTAGATATTTAGAAAGTTAGGTCTAGCCATGCTGTCTCACTGACTTCCTCATATGTCCTTTACAAGTGTTAGTAATTAACTTTATTTTCATATTCTCATTTTTATACCCTCATCCTCCAAACCAGCTACAAATGCAGATTTAATTCTTGTCACCACCACTTTCCTGTTTGTGCTAGTTTGATTTGCTTTCCTGGAAATAAAGATTACAGGTAGTTTGACTCTCTCCATGCTTGCTGCTTCTCTGTTCTGATATGTTGCTTTCCTCTTTTATTAATCACCTTCTCTTCCTTCCTCTGAGGGCTAGGAGACAGATTCCTTCTACTCTGATTTTCACATTACACAATACCTAATTACATTAGAGGACTTGTGCTTTGTAAGTCTGAACTGTTTCTTTATTTCCAAGAGCTATTTACAAAAGTAGCACAATCACAGGAAGAGTTCCAACCCTGTGCACACAGATTGGTGCCTCCCTCTGCCTCCGAAACCCTTTCTTTATAGCAACTTGTGTTTCTTCACCCAAATTTCAAGCATGCTGCTCATGTCCAACGCTAATGAGATGCTTGTGCATACACTTCTAGATGCTGTGAATAACAAGATGAATCTTACTACTGTTTTTGAAATATATTTACTGAAGCTCATAAAAGAAGACTGATGTCAAGATGGGGTTGATTAAGCCACCATAGCAGAATCGCTACTTGCACGAGACTATGAAATCCTGAGGAGGGTGACAGTGCTACTTAGGTACAAACAACTCAACAGAGGCAGGGGAGCACTTCTGCTTCAATGACTACTCTGCTTGTTATCATTACAACAGTTCCAGTTTGATCCTTGATATGTCAATTTATTTATTGCATTTGATATAACAGACAGTTAAATAAAAAAAAAGAAGCAGATATTCTCTGCTTATATGGTTTCTAAATCAGCCAACAGGAGACATCTATAACACAGTACTGTACTTGAAAAGCTCAAAACCTTTCACTGGCTCTATTTTAAGACAACTGAATCCTGAATAAGAAAATAAACACCCTTTATTACTTTGCAGCAAGGGTTCACTGCTACCTGAGGATGGAACTTCAGACACATGGAAAATTGCAATCAAAGAAGATTAAGTGCTGTAATTTGAGGATAATTTCATTTTGTATACATGGTTAAGAAAAGAGATGAACAGAAATCAGACGAAGTTCAGCAAGGGGAAAGGCAAAGTCCTGTACTTGGGGAAGAAGAACCTGAAGCACCATTACAGGCTGGAGGATGACCATCTTGAAAGTATCTTTGTAGAAAAGGACCTGGGGTCCTGCCATCAAAGCACTGGTGAAGAAGTACAATGGTATCCTGGGCTGCATCAGGCACAGTGCTGCCAGCAAGTTGAGGGACGTGATTTGGGCTGCCCTGTACAAGGCAGACATGGTTATACTGCCACTGTGATGATGAAGGGCTTGCAGTATCAATACTATGAGGAGAGACTGAGAGAGCTGGGACTGATGAGCATGGAGAAGAGATGGCTCATGGGAAACATCAGTGTGTATAAATACCTGAAAGGAAGGTGGAAAGAAAAGGCAGACAAGCTTTCTCAGTGGTATCCATTGACAGGATCAGAAGCAGTGGGTGCAAACTGAAACATAGGAGGATGACTCTGTACATCAAGAAACACTTTTTACTATGAAGGCTTTCCCAAAGAGTTTGTAGAGTCTCCATCCTTAGACATCTAGACATGGGCAATCTTCTGTAGCTGATCCTACTTTGAATAGGGGGAGTGGACTAGGTGACCTTCAGAGGTCCCTTCCAAACTGAGTTGTTCTGTGATTCAGTCATTCAAACCATTTCTGCTTATGTACCTTGTAGATAAACCCCAAAGAGTGCTTATCCAAAGGATAAGCTTATCCAAAGGATAACTATCTTGGAAATACAGTGTAAGTGGAGATCAAGTGCAGTCATCAGCAGTGACATCAAGCCAACCTGCAATGCCAATCTAATGAACAGTCAAATATTGCCTCTCCCTTAAAATAAAATAAAATGCGGAAAATAATTTTTTTTTTGTTTCAAAGTAGCTTATCTAAATTGCAGTGATTTTCTACCTTATCTTTGTTTTCCATGCAATAATTCTCTAGTGAATAATACATAAACCAGCCTGGGGACAAGAATCTGAACTGGGTCTTCCCCCTTAAGGGGAGTAAACTAAACTTCTGACTAAAGAGTTAGATGCTTTTGTGTTCTCTGTTCTCTGGCCTCATGAATCTTGTATACTTTGCTGCACTGTGGCCCAGCTTTGGTTTTTCAGTTATTTCCCCAGCTGTTCTGTGCCCCACTTACGAAAGAAATTTTCCATGGAAGCAGTGGATTAGTATCTGAAACCCTGAAATCTGATGTAGAGACCTCTAACTCAAATTTTATGTCAACTGGGAAAATGCTTTCAGTCATTACACCATATGTAAAAGATAGGAACTACCATCATTACCCAAATATCCTTTTCTAGAAGCTGACTTTTAAAGATGAATGAAACATGGTCCATTGGACAGTTACCTAAATTCTGTACACTTTAGCTTGAACAAACTCTGAATAATGTTCAGCCCTGAATTAGAAACCAACATTCCCACAGAGTTGTGGTTTTTTACTTGCTACTATGTCCTTTTTTAAAGGCTTTTCCTTGTCCAGGTTAGAACAACTACATTACTGTGAATTATAAAATAAGTTAAAATATCTAGGCTTTTTATGCTGTTTATTAATGCTTTTAGTATTGAAGGGTATAACATGAAAAAGTATTTCAAAATAAAAAGATGGAGATTTTCCTTTTGAAAATATATAAAACAGCCACTGTGAAATGCTCAGACTTGTTCGTTTTGAACTGACATATTTTTGTAAACAAAGTGATATATGAAAAATAGTATTGTTGTAAAGTTTGTCTCTTGCTCAAAAAGAAAGAAATGTTAGGATGAAAGGGTTTACTCAGTGTCAGTCAACAATTCTTTTTATTCTATTTTTCTTTTACTCATTTTAGTATTAAAAAGTATCCCTCAATAAGAATCAACAGGGAAAAAAAAGGAATAAGCAAAACATTGGGCTTCCCAAGTATTGTGAAACTGTCATTTAAAAAAAAATCAGACATCAAAAATAGCGTGGCTTCGGTGCAAAAAGAAGGAAATTTAGGAAGCCCCACATTCAAACATTTCTATCAAAATGCCTTTCAGCTGCTGCCCACAGTTTCTTTGTGATGTGTGGACATTTGCTGCTTATGCAGTCACCTCATTTCAGCAACTGTGGAGTGAGGGCCACGTAGTGAAAAGGAAGCAGTACCTCAAACACCTCAGCAGAGACTCTCCTCATTCACACCAGAGACTCTCATTGAAAGATCTCTATTGATCACAACCATATATGACAATAATGGACTTCATCTCATGCAGTCTAAAAGCACTCATCTTTAATTTTATGCACACGAAAGTAACTTGGTCTGCTCATGTTTGTTACATCAAGCACATGACTCACAGCTAAGTCCCTAGTCATCAGGTGACTCCATATGGGGTTTTTTTTAGGTCCAATAGAGTATCTCCAAGCAGAAGGAAGCTGGTGAATGCAAAACCTGACTGTTTCAATGTCTGACTATCAGATCTTGTCCAGTTCCAGCCCACAACTGGTTGTTCTCTATGTGATACAGCTCCTGCCTTGCAGTAAAATAATTTTTAGTCTTTAGCCAGATGAGGAGTTCCCTTCTAGCTAACTTGTAAAATAGTGCAATAAAAACTTTAAAGAGCAAGTGCTGTTATATCAGTTCCACCAACATTTCCACTGACCTTACATGCTTAGCGCAGCCAAGTGTTCTTTAACTCTCTATCTCTACCTTTTTCCCTTTCAGTTATTGAATTCCAGAAAGATGTGCAAGACATTAATATCTCATCTGGAACAACCAAGACTGAATATTATTGAGTTTTCTTATTAAACGTGGCATTTTCATTAAAATCCCTTTCTTCGCCCTGAAAAATCATGATGCTGTATTATCTGTTCTGATACAAGAGTGCTGCAGCATGTGCCTAGGAGGTAATACAGTTTAGGAAAACAATTAAATATGATGGCTGGCCAAAGGCAATTTATACATTTGTTTCCTTGTTGGCAGGTTATATTTTTAGCATCACATTCTGCACCTGAAGCTTCAGTGCATTGCTTTCATAATGACATAAGAGAGAGAAAGGCTGTTTTATGTAATCCCATCTACAAGGACGGGTGAGTCTGTCAAAAATGACAGGAGTTAGATGTTTGTGTTAAATTCAATGGACTGTCATGTGAAAGTAAAAACTTCAGCGATAAGAACATAGAATAATCAAAGTGAAGTGAATGACAAACTGTAACTGTGGCTTATGGTTTAGTGCAGAATTATAGATACTGTCTCCCTACAAATTCCTTGCCCATCTGAAAACTGTGCACTGTGTGCAGACATATTTTTTTTTTTAACCATATATGCTTACTTTTAGCTTCCCTTTTTTGCAATGTCTGAATATTGCAACAATAACAACAGCAAAAAATCAAGAAAAATAGTCTAATTTCCTTGTTTTCCCCTGCCCATGGCCACTACCTCTCCTTTTCATTAGAAAAACATCTATCTGTCCTTGGCCCCTAATGTCAATGAATGATTCATGAGGAATCCCTTCCTGTCCAAATGCTGTCTAACATAAGCATAGGATCTAGGGAGATGTTTCCAAAATCCTACCTCCCACAGCTCGATGTGAAATATGCAGTTGTGAATGATGTTTTTAGGCACTCTGTTTTTCTCATAGATTGTGACACAGGACATGGACAAGTCTTGCCAGGGCTTCTATTGCTCTGATATCCCAAAACCGAACCTGTTGATGTATTTGGCCAGTTTGCTTTGAGCATGAGGCTAGTTTGAAGGTTTCTGCACATAACAACAGAGGCAGACCTTAAGCTTCCGATTCTTCCAATATTCAGATATGTGGTTAATTTTGACCTTTTATTTGTGCGTGCTGCACCACTGGAATTAATGAGATTACTCTTGTAACACGAGATGTTAATGTTGGCAGGGCTAGTGCCTAAGATGGGCACTATTCAGCAAAGCACTTGAGCCTGTGTCTGCCTTTCCCCATTCAACGTGTCCCATTAATGGAACTCAAGTGTGTGCCTAAGTGCTTTCTTAAGCCTGAGCAGTGATAGCTTGTATAATTGGGGTCAATGAACAGAAACTGTGTTAGCAGTCATGTAATGAATAACATTTTCTCCACGTCAAGCACAGCTGGAGTGTTTGAAAGCAAGGAATAGTATTAGTCATTCCTATTATATATGTAAAGTGCAAAAATGATACCTTCAAGTAATTGCACTCTGAAAAAGAAACATTTTTTTCCAGTGAAGCCATTCTATCTATTACTTCATCACAGAAATATTAAAGATGTGTATTTTATAAACAATTTCAGTTGCAGAAATAAATTGAAAAATGCTCCCCCAATCAGTGGGCAAACAATAAAAATCAAAAAACTGTTAAAATATGGTTAAATGTTAAAAATGTAATTTCAATTATCGTCATAAAAAATAAATTAAAAAACCCTATTTATTATTATACTTTTCAATGATATAAATCAAAAGTATTAATTTTATATTGAAACATTGATTAAAACTTCTGAAAAGATACCCTAGAATTGCTTAAAGAAAAAAAATATCTTTTTTTTCAAAGATAAAAGACAAAATGATTACCTAGACAATGTTCTCAAAATGAAATTTTCCTTTCTTGATGAAAAGCATTTGCTAATTTTGCCCCAACTCTGAATATGTCTCAACTATGAAACTGCGATTTTCAATATATTTATATGAATCAAAGAGAAAAAAACAATTTGCTCAACTATAATCTCAAGGCTATTTTAACTTAGTTCTGAAAACAATTTAAAGTACAATTATCTCAAATAAATGTTTCTAGTTCTTAATTTGTTAGAAACGAAAGACTGAATTGCCAGGAATAGAGGACGGGGAAGGGCCTTTCTAAATCCTGTGCCGTCATGTGCCATAGGTTATGGTTTGCATAATATATAGAAAACACCAGAGAAAAACCTAATGAGTCCACTTTTCAGTTACAGGATCATTCTGTGTTAAAAATACAAATACCCTGATGGGACTGCAACGAGTGCTTCTCATTCTAGCAAAACAGATTTTCTATAAAAATTACAAATGATTTCTAAGTATCAGACCACTGTATCAAGGCTTGAGAGGAACAAAAGCTTTTGAAAGGTGTTTAGCCTGTTTTCAAGCTCTAAGGTAAGTAGTTTAGGTAAAATTTATCCTTCATAGGTTGTTATTTCCTGGTTTAGGACTTAAATTACTAAAAGCAAAGCTTGTATTTTTTCCTTTTTTTTTTTTTAACATAAAGGACAATCTTGGAGAAAGGAAAAGGTACTTTTATCCATATAAAAATATCTCATACACAGACACACACACACAGAGTGCTTCATTCTTTTCTTTCTTCCCTCTCCCATGAGTATACGGCCCCACCCTTTACCAATGTTGCCAGTTACTGATGCATGTTTCCTTAAAAAGATGTAAGGGTGTTGTGAATTTGATTTTCTCCTGTTCAGATACCACCATCTGTATTTTGACTCATCTACCTCCTTTCCAAAAAGCTTTCAGCATTTTACCCACCTTATCACTTTCATCTCCTTCAAAGCCTTTCATTTTTCTGTTTCTGAAAGTTTTTCTTCTCATATGCTACACTTCCCTATCAGCCAAATTTTAAGAAACATCTTCATTCTGCAGTTAACCTTCCAATAATAACATGTTGAAGTTCGATCCCCCAATGGTTCAGTTCATTCTTAAAACACAGATGTCCCTGCTTACCACCTTCCAAAAGCCTTTCTTCCATTTCCCATATGTATCTCTAAATTGTTTCTTTGCCTCTCACAAAAGGAATTTTGCCTCTAAGGCAGGGTCTCCACTTTCCAGGATGAGTGATGTCGAAAAAGGAAGTAAGAGGAAGCGAATAGAGTAAAACAAGAGCTGTAAAGCTAACAGAAGTGATTTAAGTATAGTGAGATGACCCCAGCCCCTCAGCTGTGAGGCTCTGTCTGTGTCTGTTGCACGTGAAGGGGAACAATCTGTACCTCAGCACATGGAGAAATGAGTTATTGCTCTTCTGCAGAGGGATGAATAAACGCAGCCAAACAGAGGAAGAATTTTTCATTGGCTGCAAGATTTCCCTGCGAATCCATCAATTCTAAAAATTACTCTCTTGAATTCTGTAGAACTGAAAATCCTAAATTTACTGCATAAGCATTTTTATTCCAAATCCCAAAATAAATTCATGTTGTAAATGAAAAACCTGAAATGAAATTCTTCAAACAACACACAACATTAAGTAATCTTGTTTTCATTGTGAAGGGAAACCAGTTTTTTGAGTCTGCTTTGAGACACTGACGTTCTCATACTGAAGTTATTAGTCCGTTCAAAATCTATTCCTTCATAAAGGCTCAACTTTTATAAAATGGATATTGATCTGAATAATCCTAATGTGAATTATTTGAGAAGGGATATTCTGTTGGTGCTTATAAAGCTTGTTGGGAACTCCAGCATGTCCAAGGTCTGATTTCAAGAAACAAACCTAGTGAAAGGTTAAGACACCTAACTTTGTGTCTCACATAGGTGTCAACTTGTGTGATAACTATCTACATTCTCATATATTCCATCTGGTGGAAGGTGTGCGACTCCGTGACAGAGGGCTTTGAACTATGTGTTTTTTACAGTCCCTTCCAACCCAAATAATTCAATGATTTTATGACAATATGGGCCTACAATACTCTGCTGGAGTCAATGGAGATAGTCAATGGCACCCAAGGAGTGATTCAGATGACCAGAAGATAGGTATCTACTTTTGGATGCAAAGACTTGCTCTGACTTTATTGTGTGCTCTACGGAATTTTGCGTCCATTCACAATACTGACAGCATGGCAAGGCACACAAGATGTGTTCCTATAAAAAGGTGACTAAATTCCAGTTTCTTAAAATGAAACTAAAGGCCTTGGCAAGGGAATGTTAGGTTTTCCCTAACGTAGATGCTGATCCAGCCTGGGTTGTTCCCTGGCATGCAACTGCTGCTGCAGAGGTGAGGGGTTCCCTCGCAGACAGTGTCAGAGCTACCACGCCTGCAGGGATAACCACACACCCACGGGCAACATTTATGAATCCCCTTGAACTTTGAGATCTCCCAATTTTTTAGGTTTTCCACATCATGAGTGTGAGATTAATTTAGTGGTTTGGTTTGGGACAGGACTGATGAGCACATCACCTCTGTGGCTCAGTTCACGGACTAGACCCAGAAATCCAGCATGGGTACCCTTTTAGACAAAATAAACTAGATGTACTGTAGGAACCTCCCAATGACTTCCCACGGCTGTAGGTATTAAATTAATGGGATCTGACGCTGAATACTCAACGGTGTGCAAGTCAGGTCCTCAGCACCAACAGCTTTGCACTGGAAATCTGTTCCAGTGGGCTGGAGTGGTAGTGCCAAGTTAGCACTGAGCTTGTTTTGCAAGCCCTTGGTTTACAAACTGCATCCTTAGCAACCTGGACACAGAGTTCTGCATGGTGTATTTCAGTAATGAGAATATTTAACTGTATGGATGGCAGTGTGGATTTTTAGATCAGATATCATGCCTGATTAACTGACTAGTACTACTATAGCTGTTATTAGGCAATGACATGTTGGGTGTTAGAGAGTTTAAACTTTAGGCATGCTGATTCTCAATAATATTTGGACATACTGGGCTAAGAACTAGAACTGTAACCTAAAAATATCACATGGTGAACAAGCTAATAAGAAATGTTAGGCCATATATAAAAAAATGGTATAGAAACTGCCTTATATCAATCTTGTATTCACTCCTATGTTAAGTAATTTCTTTCTATTTGGTGTCCAACCCTCTCTGCCAGGTCTTGAATGTAAAACTTGGAGGGAATCCAACCTAAATTTTGCATTTCCGGAAAAAGCAGCAGGTGTTATGTTGTTTGCTATTCAGGATGGAGATATATGTAGGCTATCTTTCTGAAGTTCTATCACTGCAGGGAAGAATTTGAATCCACAGGGTTTTAGGAAGTACAGTAATAAGATGCTTGTCAGAAAAAGAAAGACTGGGGTTTGGATATGTTCTCTAAGAGATGGTATTCAATATTTTAGCTGGTGACATTGAAACAAAGAATGCACAAACAGAACAGAACGAGTCTATTTTTCTCTTAAGATCAATGTGTTGATCACAGGGCGATAGACAGGTGCTCCCTCTCAAGTTCTTCACTGCAGAGTCTTTGCTGCAAAATGGTTGAGATATTTTTTTACTCTTAAGTATTTTTGCATTGATTGTTGACTAAGGCCTCTTTCTAGGACTTGGAGGACTTTTCTGTTTTGTTTTATTTTGAATGCTGGTATGGGAAGAAGTAAATCCAGGTGACTTATACTTCCTATATGAAAAATCTAGCCACTAGACTGCCACAAATACTTCAGTTTATATTTGCTTAGGGAATAGGGCCTTTAGAGGATACAGACATTAAAATCATAGATTTTAGGTTGGAAAAAGGATCTTCAAATGATGGCTGTTCTGGACATGTGAGGGGTCACTGGGCACTAAAGAATTTTTAAGTCAGTGATATGTCTGACGATGTCTTCATGGTCAGACGAACCTGAATAATTAAGTCTCGGTTAGTACTTTTGTTGCTCAATACATTTTAGCTGGTCACAACCTTCATAAGACCTGAGTCCTAGTTCTTGTTTTATTACTACGTATTTTTTCTGCTTACTAAATTTGTTAGCACATCTGTGAATGTAAGCCTTCTGTTCACTATTTTTAATGATGATTTTGTTCAGTTGAGGGTATTTATATTAATATAACATTAAATTTACTTTTTGATCGAGTTGAAGATTTTGCTTTTCAGTTGTTTTTATGTCACACAGCACAGATTGATCTCTGCGGTGTTTTGGATGATGGAAATGGATGAAAACTACTCCTGAATACAGCAGATGTTGAAATGTTGCTGAAAGCTCTGGAGAAGGATCATCAATTAACATTGTGACTATGTTTCAATGAAGATGATGAAATGAAAATGTCTCTTTTGCAGGATCATCAGACTCATCAATTTTCTGCTCATCACTACTGAAAATTTCAGTCAGTGGCATATTTGATCTTGAAGAATCTGAAGACACCAATTTTCTGGGCTTTTTGAGTTCAACCAAATTTTGTTCATCCTCAAGAGGGACTAGTGTGTCATAGTTCAGATCTTTTCAAAACAAGAAACCCTTGATTCTTTCTCCTTCTTTCCAACTCAGTCATGCAGAATTGAAAAAAAAAATTATGACAGTGATCAATAACTGGATTTACAATCTTGGCTATTGCTTGTAATTTTAGAACAGTTTCATTACTACACCATAAAATTTGAATAATAACACAGCCTACCTTAAGTACAGACAGGTGGTGTGATATAAACTGTTTATCTTTCAGAGAACCTTTCTGATTTTACCAGATTTAATACTTCAGTATTTCACAAGTCTCCTCTCTCTCATCTTTTCAGGTTTTTCTCTTATAGTCAGGATACATACATTCCATGTCAGTTAGTCAAATGTCAGTTCTACAATTATGTTCTTAATAATAAAAATTACTCTCATGACTTTTAATTTCTGATTTATATATATCTATATATCTCTATATCTATCTCACAATCTCTCTAAATTTTATATTTATCTCTTCTGGGATGCTTGAGGACTGGGATATTTCTCCCTTACCACTCTGTTTAAGATTAATCTTGTTGGCTATATAAATACTTTCTCTGTAAGGAGCTATTTCTGAACAAAATATATGCTCAGTGCCCAAAACAGAAAGAAGCTTTTGATTTAAGTACCACACAGGCATTTCCAAAGCCTCTAGGAAAATCAGCTTGATAAGTGAAATGAGTACTTCTCACGTAAATTTAGAGAAATAATTTTCCCTCTGAAATGATGCTCAAAACTAAGAAATTATATTCACCAGCACACTTGGAACCCATATTCAATGTCCTGAATATCTATGATTTTAGATGCTGACTCTGAGAAATATGGTAAATAGGCTGAAACACATAAGGTCTGTTTCCATTTTCTCTTTGACTTGTTATTTTAAACTTATATCATTATTATTTTGACAGCAAGAAATATAAATAAATTGTACTGGAGAGCATCAGACATCAGTTTTTGATGCTATTTCTATGATCGCAACAATGCTAAAGTGGCCTGCATGGTGCAAGTGGTAGCTGTCATACTCCCATTTCCAAAAGCAAATCTACTCTCAGTGATCATAAAACTGGTAGGGCAGAAATGTCAGCAAAGCATCCTAATGTTATTTTAAAGCAGGGTTTATTTTTATATATACTTATAAACCCGTAGGAAAAAAAATATTGATAACAGGGGAAAGAAGGAAATAGCAGGTAAGGTAATTATGCTGCCATGGTTACACCGAGACGAGAAAGCTCACAGAAAATTTTAATACAATTCAAAAAGGATAAACCCAATAGCATTCAGCCAAGACACAGAATTCAGACAAGACCATAGATTCTTTAAAAAAAATAATTACAAAGCCAGATTATCACCTTGAGAGAGAGTGTGTGTAAAGTTCTGGGTATCAGGAATGAAGCAGGTTAAAACTGTGGCCTGGTCAGAAATGTCCCTAGCGTAAGAAGAGAGGTATGTCACTGTCTTCACTGCCTTCATATAGGTTCAGCCTTGAATGGAAACCTTTTCTAAACCCTGTGTTAAAGGTGGTGCTGCCATGAGGGCAGCTTCAAAGAGTCCCCATCATCTAGGTAAGGCTCCTGCCTCTGGAGTTGTCTGAATGATCAGACAACTGTATTTCGGAGCGGGAATGGTGCAAAAGCATTCTCGAAGCTGCCTCTGTTTTAGCTGTAGGGGAAAGACTGCACAGGTCAAGGGACAGCACCAGAAAACAACAAAAAAAAGACAGCCTAGTCTTCGGGGATAAAGCAATGAGAATTGGAACTAAGGTTCCTCTTCTTAAAGAACACTAAAGACCACCTCACTCCATACATGGCGTTGGATTTGCAGAATCAGTTTGTTAGAGACAGACTCAGGCAAGACAGGTCACGTTCCTCGGTTCTTTCACTGATATGGTGTGAACACGTGTGTGTTTCTGGAAATGAAATGATCCCATCAAAGCTCAGGGAAATCTATGCTTTGGACTTAGATTAAGGTACATTTATGCACTCTAACAGATCAGAATACATTAAAATATTTCTGTACAGAGAGAGGTGCACCTGTCCACCATTGTAAACCAAAAGTGAAGGCATTTTAGGGAAAGTAGCTCCTTAAGTAACACAGCTTTTGGTTCACACATAATTTCCACAGATGAGATTCCTACATTATTCTTTGTTACACTCAAGCAAGTTTCCTAGCAACCCAATCGTTATCTCTGTGGGGGATAAAAACACACCAGCATTGTACAGAAGTTGAGAGTCTTTGTCAGCTTCATGGTTTCTGACCGCCACGATTAATTACTAAACATGCTGGTGTCAGCCCGAAGACCTACTCTTCAATAAGATAAGTATCAACAAAGTACTTCGCTCAATGGTAATGCATATCATTTCTGCTACATGATAAAATCAGATTCTGTGTATCTGGTATATTGGGCAAAGTGCAGAGCATCCTAAACGAGAACCTTCAAATTAACCTCTTGTTTTTGCATGTCTAATGTCTAATAGCAAACACCACATCTTAAGACTTCCTTTAGGAGGTAATTAAAGGCCAAAAAGAAAATACTTCCTAGAATAAACCTCTTCCACCTTTTTCCTGTGGGCTGTTTGTTTGTTTTGCTTAGTGTGTTTGTTTGCTTTTAAAGCAATTTGTCCAATTGTGCAGTGTTAGATAATAGTCAACAATGTCAACTACCACAGAACTAGAAGCTAGCTCCCCAGGACTGGAGCAGTAAATAATATAATTAGCAACTGAAATAGTAAGATAATTAATTTATGTTGCCCTGTTTGTACAGTTAAGATATTAAAAGATGAAAGAGATCTCAGAAAAACAAAAATCAAACAAGCACAGACAAGTGAAAAAAGATTCTCCAATTTTATTACAAATCCTGTGCTGAATATCTCTATCTTTCTATGGCAAGAGACTATTGTCTCTTGAATAATCCTACTTGGTACCCTGTAGCCTGACAGCCCTCAAGTTGATGGAATGTATGAAAGAATGATGGCATTTAGAGAGCCTTTTCTTTTATAGTGGCTTATTTGTGGTTCAGCAAGCATGTTCCTCAATAAACCAAATCTCCCCTCTATACAAAATTTCACTAATAGTTCAAAGTAACAGGATTTTGCAGCTTTTGCTATTCCTGCACCTTAGAGATATATAAAAACCAAGCTGAAAGAACACGCGTCTTACAGAAAAAATTGTACTGCTTTATTGGNATTTCAGATATATATTAGAGACATAGGAAGCACTAATTCCAAACACCCTTTCTTCAGTTTCTATAGTACTCCAGAAGGAAAAGGGGAAAAAATACACCCCACAGAACAGGAATTATATTTGTAACCTGCTCTTTTGCTTAAGTTACTAGAACCTGTATTTCCTTTTCCAGAAGCAGCTCAGAAACTCAAGATGACTGTCATTTGAGAGGATTCCATAGCAGCAGTTTCTTCAGTGTTTAACCCATCGTTAGTTCTCTTCTGAGCAGAAGCAATCTAACTTTGCTGACTCCTGCCTTTTAAAAGCTAAATCTTCTACCTGTTTGTATTTGAATATCTGGGCTTGTCCATCTTTGAAGCATTTTTATTTTTCTTTTAGGTTGCTTTTATCAGCTGCAGTGATACAATGAGTATTACTCACATATAAGGCAATCTATGTTAGAGATATTCATTTTCACCATGATCCCTATAATATGCAGGTTATATGATTGCAAAACAAAACTGCAGGCCCCTCATAATACCTCTTTTAGGTTACAGACTAACTTTATGGTAATTTATAGCTTCATTGCACATGGTTGTTTAGAAGAATTTAAAAGGAAAAAAAAAAAAAAGAACCAAGCACATATAACACTGTTCTGTAGCTTGACACAAAATTTTAACTAAATGACATCATTAAATTTTGGGAGTCTGTTATTTCTTGTCTGGTTATTATTCTAAATATAATACAATGGGTTCTGTGACTCATGCACAGTTCCTCAGGATAGATTACTTTTTGATATACACTGCATTAGTCATACTTATCTATGAACACAGATGATATATGCTGCAACCTCTACACCTACCGCTGTATTCTAGAAAGAAAATATTCATATATCACTTGATTCTGTAATTAACACTGGTACATAAACCAAAACAAGTCCAAAATAGCTTTTAGGATTCAGAATTGGATGATAAAAAACCACATTCTTCTCCTCAGTGTTGCTTCATTGATACTGTTAGGGATAATTTATAATGATAATAACATTTCCTCTAGTTCTTGCAAGAAGTATGATGTAAAAGAAGAAAAATATGAAAGCTAATGGAAAGTCTTTTCTGCAAGACATGAAATTAGGAGTCATATAAGAATTTAATAGTTCCTACATGCTAAAAATCAAAAGACTTTCAGATATCATAATATCTGAAGAAACAAAAACATCAGACCAAACATACTGATTCCTGGCAGATCTTGAATGAGTCTTCTGAACTCCAAATTCACAAGATTTCTGGCAAGATTTGAATTATTATATGTTAGCAAGCCAATTGTGAAAAGACAACTTCCTTGCTAATGGTGCAAACTGAAGCTGCGAATTGGGAAGGGGACGTGTGTAGAAAGGAATAGTAGTAAAAAGCATATCTTTCCTTTAAAATTACCCTGATTTCTTCACAGTTTAATAAAGTGTGAAGTCCTGTACCTGGGGAAGAATATCTTCAGGCACCAGTATATATGGTGAAGGATGACCATTTCCAGCAAAGATGCTGGAAAGCATCTTTGGAGAAAAGGACCTGGGGAACATGGTGGACATCAAGTTGAATATGAGCCCTTACAGCAAAGGCAGCCAGTGATACCTCATCTGCATTAGCAAGAGCGCTTCCAGCAGGTTGAGAGAGGTGATACTTCTTTGCTTATCACTGGTGGGACCATACCTGGAGTGTTGGATCCAGCTCTCTGCTCCCTTGTATAAGGCAAACAAAGACATACTGAGGAGAATCCAGCAAAGGGCGACAAAGATGATTAAGGGACTGGAGCATCTCTCATCTGAGGTGGACTTGCTTGAGCAAGAGGGGTGGACTGGACAACCTCCTTCATCGTAAGTCCCCCTCTCATTCTGCATGTCCATAACCTTTCCTCACCTCCGGAGAAATGCATCTTATGAAGGTGCTGAAATGGAACTACATTTTTTGAACACTACCAACCCAGCAGGAAGTTGTAATAGGGAAATGAGGTTATAAAATGTCAGAGTAGGGGAAACAAACTCACTACTCCTTGTCTTTCTAATTCCACACTGCAAAAATAGGAGCATCCTGGGTCTTCTAAAAGCAGAAGAACTTCCCAGGATTCAAATTTCTCGTCTCTTGCTTGTCTCACTGGTATTCTTGAGAGATATTTTGCTGCTGGCTTTCTCTCACTATTCTTAGTGTTGTTAATGTTTTTAGGTCATCTGGCTTTTCAGGTAGAGAGATGTTTGGGACTTATAAGGGTACGGCAGAATTTTTTCATACGATTAGCAGCTGTGAGTCCGATTTTTTTTGTTTGGAAGCTGAACTGAAAAAAAAAATAATTTTGCAGATTGAAGTGAATACAATATTTTGTGTAAAAAAGAAAATACAATGTTGCTGGGAATGAACAAAGCATTTTTGTTCTTAAGGCTCCTTTTACATTTTACACAATGTGATGTGACCGGATGATTAGGATCAGAGGACTTGCCAGGTTTTGGGAGTTATGCTCCCTTTTCTGCTCAGGGAAACTGAACAAATTTTGTTCAGCTTCCAGAGGACTTCCAGGGTTGCCATGCTACAGTCACTCTCAGTGCCTTTCTGCAGCTCATGCAGAAGAATTTTCTAGGAACTGGGATAACTTAACTAGCCAAAAATGTACCTCAAAAACTCCCTACTCATTAGCTCTACACATGGGTGACTGGCCTTCCTCTAGGAAATAACTGACTTAGGAGAAAATAACTATAAATAAAGGAGGTGATGGAACTGGGGGCTGAGGTTTTCTGAACACTTTAACTAGGCTGATAGGCAGAGCAGTTCTTTCTTCCCAATTTTGTGATTCAAACAAGCATTTAAAATGAAAGTTGAGAATGATTTGTGTCATAATTTGTAAACATCTGTGTCTAGACTGAATTTGCTCACTAACACTCTTTCCACACCTGACACAAAAGGTGCCGTAAGGTGTTATGTACTGGCTGCAGAGCACTTTGAGATACCTGTACAAAAGCAACTCATAGCTATTACTTATTTAAAGAAAAGTGGTTTCTTTACAACTGGATCAAACGCATCCTGATGGTGCGTTTGATCCAGTTAAGTTGCAGCACTGCTTTAAGTACTCTTGGGAGATTGTTTGGTACTGCTTTTACTGCAAGAAAAATATGGCTGTAAAGAAAAACATGCCTAAATCCTTCCTTTACTTAACTTCTATTCAGTCACTTGTGGTTACTTCTCCTTTGAACCACTCTGCCTGATTCCTCTCTCATTTACCCTTTTAAAACACTTATAGATATTTGGCATATCATTCATGAATCACTATTTAGACAGTCACTCCATATTTAGCTCTTCTCCTTTGCCTCATAAATCAGTCCCTTTCAGATCCTCAATCACTTTTATTTCCCTTTCATAACTGCTGATAGTACTCATAAATGAAATGTCTGTAATGGCACTAAGCAAGAAAAAGAGAATAAGAGACCAAGGCTGGAGATAATAAAATAAAAATAATACATAATGTAACTTGTGCATCCTCTTTATTTGTGCAATCAAATAGACATAAATAATAGCACAATAAAGCAAATGAATTACAGGAAGCTAAATGGAGGTCCAGGCATACCTGCTGATATTATTAGTAAGCCTTGTAGAGAGGAAACAGCTTTTGTGAACATCTATTTATATTTCTTAAATCAGTATTCTAAATTCTGTGCATGTGATGTGGTTGATGGCTTTCAAAATTTGAAACATCCCGAAGCAGGACTCTTGCAAGTACAACATGTAAGAACAATGATTTCCTATTTATTGCCATAGGAAAACTTCCTGAGCCCATTTCTCTTAACTCTGCTTGGAGATTATTTCCTGGGATCCTCCATAGTATTTAAGATCCATCAAGCTTCAGAAACTGTTATTATTTTAACCATGATCAGTTAAAGGTTAACAGGGAAATAATACATTTTTTTAGAGTTTTATATTTACACTATTGCATTCTAACAGCTTTAGTTCAAAAGAAGGGCACCTACTTACCCCTAAAAGAAAATGAATGCTGGGACCCTGAAGTTTAAAGTTTAAAAGTTGAGATGTAAGTTTTAGCAAAACTACGCACAAGACTTTAAACTTTCTCATGAAGAGGCACCTTTTTAACTAAGACCATTTAAACAATTTGTCATAGCAGAGGCAGAAGACTTTATGGAAGTTCAAATAAACTACCTTCAGCCAGTGAGGCCAATAGCTGTTCTATCCCTCTGTATGTTGTGTGTGGGACAATACACTCATGACAAATTTCTAAATGTATGGAAAATAGGATGCACAAGGATTAATCTAGATATTTTAGATTGCATTCACATGCATTAGAAAAAGAAGGAAAATGAGACAAGTAAGATTTATAACAGTGATTGTTTTCTACAGGAACAGACCCACAGAGTCACAGAATTGTAGGGGTTGGAAGGGACCTCGAGAGATCATTAAGTCCAACCCCCCTGCCAAAGCAGGTTCCCTAAAGCAAGTTGCACATGTGAGCATACAGACAGGTCTTGAATATCTCTAGAGAAGGAGGCTCCACAACCCCCTGGGCATCTTGTTCCAGTGTTCTGTCACCCTCATCATGAAGTTCTTTCTTACATCAGTACAGAACCTCCTGTGTTCCAGCTTGTGACCATTGCCCCTTGTTTTGTCCACATAGGCCACTGACAAGAGGTTGGCCATCTCCCTTTGTCTCCCACACTTCAGATATTTCTAAACATTGATGAGATTCCCTCTCAGTCTTCTCTTCTCAAGGCTGAACAGCCCCAGCTCACTCAGCCTTTCCTCATAGGAGAGATGCTCCAGGCCCTTAATCATCTTTGTGGCCTTCACTGGACTCTCTCCAGGAGATCCTTGTCTGGTTTGTATCAGGGAGACCAGAACTGGACACAGAACTCCAGGTGAGGCCTAACCAGGGCAGAGTAAAGGGGAGGATCACCTCCTTCCACCTGCTGGCTACGCTCTTCTTAATGCACCCCAGGATCGCATTGGCCACCTTGGCCACCAGGATACACTGCTGGCTTATGGCCAACCTGTCATCCACCAGGACCCCCAGGTCCTTCTCCACAGAGCTCCTCTCCAGCAGGTAATCCCCCAGCCTGTACTGATACCCGCGGTTGTTTCTTCCCAGGTGCAAGACCCTACACTTGCTTTCATTGAACCTCATCTGGTTCCTCACTGCCCAGCTCTCCAGCCTGTCCAGGTCTCGCTGAATGGCAGCGTGTCCATTCCCACGTGTCTGCCACTCCTCCCAGCTTTGTATCATCGGCTACTTGCTGAGGGTGGACACTATTCCCACATCAAGGTCGTTGATGAAGATGTTAAACAAGACTGGTCACAACACTGACCCCTGGGGAACACCGCTAGTCACAGGTCTCCAGCCAGACTCTGCTCCACAGATCACCACCCTCTGAGCCTGGCCCCTCAGCCAGTTCTCAACCCACCTCCCTTTCCACTCATCTATCCCACGCTTTCTCAGCTTTGTTATCAGGATGTCATGGGAGGCAGTGTCAAAAGCCTTGCTGAAGTCAAGGTAGATGTCATCCAGTGTTCTCCCTCCATCCACCCAGATGGTGATGACATCACAGAAGCTAAGGAAAAATGTTGAAAATATTTCTCAATGTACATTGTCATAGCAGCATAGTGCTCAATGGCTGTATAGCCTCTGTTATGGATCCTTTACAAAGCTCATCTTAAAATCTATTTTTAACTGCTTATAACTTGAACGGTTTAGATTTGGTTTGCTGTCAAACAAAATATAATATGCTATCCCTTAAAATTTAATTTAAAATAATAATAAAATAATGTATTCAAATCTTCTATTTTGGCATTTCTATTTTGGTATGCAAAAGCATGGAAAACTTTTCTAAATGCAATACTGATAATAGATAAATACACCAACAAGAAACATCTGGCATACCCACCTTAAATAGTATTTGCTAGAGCCCATATATCAAACCAGATCATTGCTTATCAGCAGATGAAGATTTAAACATATATGTTTTCAAGCCTTACATGAAGAAAGGAAAGATTAAAGCACTGTAGAAAAAATGTTTTCATAGTAATAAAATATCTATTCACTTATATTTGGAAGTTATAGGAGAAAACTAATGGTCATTATTAGGCTACCAATTCATAGAGGGGTTGCTTATTTTATAAGGAAAAAATTCCTTCTATATGCCCACATTCTCCTCTCTACTTGAACTCAGTGATTCATAGAAAGAAAATGTCTAAAAGTCTTTCAGACTAAACTGTACTTTTTGTATAGATTACAAAAATGTCCAAAATAAGGCTTTGTGATGGAAAAAGAACACAGTCCTTAGCTCTTCAAACAAACTTTTAACCATCATCTAACATAAGAGTCAAACTTTTCTAGTTTGAAGACTCTAAACTTGTCTGATGAAACATTTATGACTTCAGTACTTTAACTTAAAACAGTAAAATAAATTAGTCTATAATCTAGAGTAAGTATTAAAAGCTGAAGTTTTAATCATTATCTCTGATTAAGAAACTCCATTCATCAATCATTCTCTTTCAAAGTCCATGAATAAAGAAGGCATACCTGTTCCCTGTAATGAAATATAGGCATCTGATTAAGATAGTCCAGATTGCTTAAAATAAATTATAATCTTGGCACCTAGAAATCTTGGAGGAAGTGATTTGTAGGAATCAGTTATGCTGCAAACGTAAAGAAATACAGTGGATAGAAGTGTTTTGTCTCTGCCCATCTTCTGAGGGGCTTTTGTAAAGGAATAGCTTCAGGCTATGGAAAGTACATCAATTTCCTAAGTGCTACTGGTATGATCTCTCTCACATGGGGCAGGGGAATGCTGGGTGGGTTTCCATCAGCCCTGTCCTCTTACTTGACTTCATTAAGATTACATTTGTTCCTAAATATTATGCTTCACAGATGACTACATGAAGATTAACAAATAGAGACCAGAAGGTTTTGTGATTTAATTCATATGGCAGACTAAATTTTCTGAAATTTTGGTCTGTCCCTCCTTGCTAGGAAAGACTAAGAGAAGACATGCACAGTAAGGAGGAAGTGAAATGTGGAGATGAATACCTAATTGTGCAATGATGTTGAGACAAACACTTTGACTGCTTTGACTCCGGGATACAGTTCAATGAACTGGTAAGGAGGGAGAGGGGTCATGTCATGGAAGAGAAAAATAATATTTTCACCTTGAGAACATCACACCATCTTGCAGTTTTAATGAAAATAGCTAGTCTAGTGAACCTTGTCTCTGCCTATGGCAGGGAGGTGCGAACTAGAGGATCTTTAAGGTACCTTCCAAACCTAATCATTCAAACTTAAAAATACTTTAAAATAATTTATACATAAAATATTTATGTATACATATATCTATAAATAGAAATAAAACCATAAGTTATAGTCCGTTACAAAACCCTACAGGTTAGAATAAATAATGACTGTTGGTCAAAAGGCTGAAGTCATGGTGATGGTTGTGGTGGTGATGAGTTTATATTGTCCTTCCTAGGCTTACATAGCAAGGCATTGACTGGTCGATATCTACATGGTGAGGACAGAGGTACAAGAAACTTGCAGGTGGAATGGAAATCCTTTGATATAGTCAAACATATGATAACTGAGAATCAGCAGGATACTGACCAGGATGACTAACATCAACAGTTATAGCTAACTCAGGAAAGACAGGTAGATAGAACCAAAGGAAGCACTGACTTGTATGTTAATTGCATCTAACAGCTCTTTTGACATCCAGAATTTAACAAGATGCTAAATGGCTGGGCAATTTAAAGGAAACAAAGAGCCCAGATGTTACTTCTGCTGGAGGTCTCAGAACCATGAGGCCAGTAGGAAGTTTTTTCTCTCACAGCCACAGAAGTAGCAAATACCACATTAAGAAGCGAACGAACATTATCTTTTGTAAGACATGCAAGGCAATCTTTTTTTTTTTCATCTCAGTGCTGGCAATGACTCAATTGGAGCATTTCAAGCAGTTGTTCTGGGCACCAGTCCCCTGAAAAGTTGTGGGTTGGCAGAGATGTCTGTAGCAGAGCAGAGATGAAAAGCTGCAGTCATGAAAATCTGAGTAAACAAGATTTTCAGCAACATAAAGGCAAATCTTAGGAGGGATGAAGTAACAACTGCTGCTGGTCTATTACCTCTGTATGAGCATAGAGCAAAAGCAGAAGGTTTAAGCAGCAGCAGCAGCAGATTTTCCTTCAATATCATAAAAACTCTTTCAATTGTAAAGCTAAGCTATGCAGTTGTTACCTGGAAGCTCCATTCAAATGACTGTAAATACATTGGACATTTGAGACTAGGCTACACAAGTATGTGTCAGGAGTTTCATGTGTAAAAATAATTTTTATTTTCTGTGTCTCTTCCAGTCCTGTTTGCTATCGTTATGTGTATAGTAGTAAATAAAAAAGATCAGGGCTTTCTCTCTGGCCCAGGCGATGGCTGAAACTACATAGCTTGCATGTATGTTGCTAAACTTGCTTACTATGTATTTCCTATCCTACAGGGGCAGTAAAAAGTCTCTTGACAGCCTTCTTTTCCAACTGGGGCTGTCAATTGTCCAGGCAATGACTGGTTGGCACAGGAGAAAAAAATATATCAGGCATCTGGCTAAACAATGCAAGAATGGGGACTTGAGCCAGTGACGCACTCTACATCTGAATCCCCTTAAGTCTAGCTATATAGATGTAGCCGTCATATCAGGACAAGTTAAGTCTCAGGATAAATAATATGTGAGTGAAATTCAGTGCCAACTACTGCAAAGTAAAGCACATAGGGGCAAAAAAATATCTCTAATTCTACAAATTTATCGATGGATTCTGAATTAGATATTATCCACCAGGAAAGAGTTTTGGAATGATTACAGATCTGAAAACATCAATAGCAATAAAGAGGCAAACAGAAAATGGGAATTATTTTCTAATAAACAGAATAGGCAACTAAACAAAAGCAGACAAAATGGAAAATGTAATCATGACACTACACAAATAGATAAAGCATGGAAATCTTGAATATTGAGTATACACTTCAGGACACATCTCAAACATGAGGTTATGATACTATTCACAGTACACATAAAATTTATAAGGATGGCTGGCAGTATGGAATGGCTTTCTACAGCTCAGGAAGTCTCTAATACACTAATTCGCAGAGGCAGGAAGAGATATCAGGAAACAAAACTCTCCTTGCCCTCCTTCTTACAGATTTTTCTTTGTTCAGCTAAGTTGAACTTTTAGCCAGTTCTTGCAAGCTTTTTAAGCCTCTGATCATGCCAATTGTTTCTGCTTACATCTGTTGCTTTTGAATGCTTAGTTCTTCAACACAAACGCTAGGATTACAAGATTGTATTTGGTATAGAGGTTCAGCCATACCTTGTAAAATTGCTTTAATACTTCCCTGTTTCTAGTGGGAATGCCTTACCTGACATAACCCAGGACTGCATCTATCTTTTTAATGATTGCATTACATTCACCTTAATAGTCATTCTGTAGTCAAATAATAAAAGCTACTGAATTAAGAACACCAGAATATGCCTTATGACTGAAAATAAAGCTATTTACATGTATGTACATGTTATAGAGTCCAACAGTCAGACATCGGTTAAACAAAACGAACAAACAAAACCTAATGAACCAAAATCACAGAAAACCAATCCAAACAAATATGAAATGTAATTAATTGAGAAAGGGAAAAGACAACAATGGACAAAAAGCTAAAAGTAAGTTTTTCCATTGCTTTCTTTTTTCGCCCCATGACTAGTGATTTCATCCACTGTATTTGTGTTTTAATACAAAATACTATTACTAACATACTGATACACTAGAGTCCACGTTCTAATTTTAATTAAAATTAAACATACCTGGTGCTTTGTTTTTTGCTTCAGAGGAATAATTGTACTTTTATGCTATTTTAAATGAGAACAGAATTTAGCTCAGTTCATTTTTATACACACTTCACTGGTTGGGTACTGAAAATGTCTTGCTGGATTGGTTGATTTTTTTCCTCATAAGAAACAGACGTGATAATTTCTATTTGGCAATTAAACACCTGGTCACTAAATATTTAAAATTCTGAAATGAAATGCCTCTCAATAATCTATGGAGCAATAATATGCAAATACTTACTTATAGTCAATCAGCATATAACAAGGTATGAACAATGTGTGTGCATTGTAATGAAGTGATGTAAATGACCTCAGAAGCTGGAAGACACTGCCAAAAGTTTGAATTGTATCCAAAATAAGAATGTCTGTTTTCCCTACAATCTGCTGAATGCAGAATGCATTAGTATCTCAGCACTGCACAGCTGTGTTTTTCTATTGAAGGAGGATAATGCCTGCTTTCAGATTTGGGGAAAAAAAATTCCTTCTTAATTGAGTCTGGTACCTTTATCTGCATTCAAGCTGCTGCTTAGTTATTTTTAAATAACTGAATTCTGGCAACATTTTATCCTGAACGAAGCACACAGATTAAAAAGAGTTAGATGTTCCACGTCAGCTTTCTGCTATGGAAACACAGTACTTTCTTAAGATGGATTTTGACCTTTTTTCTTTTTCTTTTTCTTTTTCCTCAGGCCTAGTCAACCAGAATTTCTTTTTGAACTTACCTATGGCATCAGTCTTGTTCCTCCTTATAACATTGACAAAATTTTTTAGGACAATCATAACATACAGCCACAGTCTTCCTTTAATTGTCTTGGTGTGCTCTCCAGCTCCATGCCCCTTCAAAGTAGTCTCCTCTCTTAAATGGGAGACTATCCTCTTGGTGAGAAGGTGCCCAACACTTACTCCTCTATACTTGGCTTTTACAATCAGTGTGCTTTAGCTCCAGAAGATCTGGAGAGTTCAGAAGCATACTATTAAGGCCAGGACTACTCAAGTGAAGGACTGAAGATAAGTCTAAGTCATGTATAAATGGTGCCTGAAATGCTTCATGGCTCCAGACATGAAGTGTTTGCAATTTTTTGTGAAAATTCTTCTTTTCCATTTCTGGTGTCAGAGCAAGGAGATCCACCTCACTGCATTTGGCACATGAGAGAGTGCTGTTGAGCAGCCAGTCATAAATGTGGCTGCTCTTTGATGGGGAAGAGTTCAGTGAAATCAGATGTAGGAAAAAAATCAAAGCCTGATGAAAGTGATATTCAATACAATTATGCTATAGGTATGAACCATAATGCCTGTACAAGGTAGGATGTGCTAGTCTTTTGCAGCAGAACTATACCACTCCAGTAACTTCTCATCCACCAAGAGGCCCCAGGATGCTATAATAAAACTATTTCCAAGGTAATCTATTATTCTGAAGCAATTTCTCTTTACAGCTATGCCCCATTATAACACAGAAAACCCACAGTTACATTGATAGAGCTAATTGTGCAGACTCCCACATGGGAGATGTCCATAAGTATATGCTTAAGTATGTCTTTACTCAGGAGTTTGATAGAACTTAAGCCCATGCTTGAAAGACTAATAACTGTTTATCTTAAATGTTTTTCCTAAAAAATTATTTTGGCTTGTATTTAGGTCTGTTTATGAAATAAATTACACTTCATTAGTATATTAGAAGGTATATCAGTAGATAATATAAGTAAATCATTGCAGTCCCACTGAGCTCATTACAGGAAAGTATCCTCCACTTGAACTGTGATATTTTGTTGACTATATTTTTAAATTTCCCTAATACTACAAGCACTTGTTTTTAGGGAGTTGTGATTCCTTTATTTATATTTTCTCACACAACATTTAGTGTTTACAATTACTGTTGTGGTCTTATCAAGACAAATTGTTACTTCATACCTTTACTTTCTATCTGAGCACATTTCAGCAAAGTACAGATGCTATCTGATTACTATGTGACTCCTTTTGCACTTTTCTGTTAAGGCAGAAAGACTGTTATTTAATGGTCTTTTATCGGTTCTCTACAGGAAGGATACCATTCTCTTCACAGAAGAGATTTGTGGTTTATTAATTTAAGCATTTTTTTTAATAAAGTGAATTAGTTAAACTCAATTGTGGATGTATAACTCAGTTTAAAAGCAGTTTATTTCAGTTTAGCTTAAACAGATTCCAATTTATGCTAAATTGAAAAATGCCTCATTTAAACTGCAATAAAAGTAGCTGCACAACTTCATTTACTGGTTTAGTTAAATTAGTTAGATTTATTACATTTGGTTGAACCAAGATAACAGTACCACAGATTCAAGGCTGAAATTTTAAGTTAACATATAGACTGGCAAATCTGTTGATTTCAGCACAGGTAGCTGCTGGTATTGGTATTTGTCTTGCTACTTTGGGCTGTAACTAAAAAGCCCATGTCTGAAAAGAGTTTCTGTGCAGATTAACTGCACTAAGTGAGACTTAAGAACATGCCACAAGGATCTACCAAATGCTTCACACCAACAACAAGTTAAAATACTTGATTAGAACAATGCTCAAATGCATCAAGGTGTTTTGCAGGAAAACTTATGCAGAACCTCTTTACAACAGGAAATTGGTTTAGGGGAAGAATCATTTTCCAGTGGTCTCAGTGAGCTTGCATTGAGAAGGGCTAACATCACAATCACCAGTCTAAGAATTCTCTAAAGTAATGGCTATGTATAACCCTAGCCCAAGTGAAAAGAAATCACTATTCATATGACCTGTTCTCACCTAAACTCCTTTTTTAAACAGATCATAAGCTTGCTGCAAGTATGGGTGAGGATTCAGCTGGGCAAAAGACGTAGTAAAGAAAGTCACCTGATGTACAAACAGAAGAAAGTATGAGCCTATGACTTAAGCCTCAGGCTTGGGCTCCCAGGAACCCACCATCAGTTCTCCCTAAGGACAAGAATAGTTCCTTGATGACAAAATTTAATTCAAACATACATTGAGGCAGCACCATATCATTACCCTAATGCATTTGCAATGACAGAAACTTTTGGAGAGGGCCTTCAGATAGCAGGATCAAAGGGCATCAAATTTTAGCCTCAACAGGCAGAATAAACAAACATTCACAGAAGTTAGATTTATTCAGACCTAGTGAGTGGGTACATGCTCAATTACCACTGTTCTTTATACAGCTTTTCCCAAGCAAATGGAGTCTTTTGAAATGATCAAATACCTGTAGCTATCGTTTTTTCAACTAACGCAGTCTGGTAATTCACATGCCATTCAAAATAAATCTGTGGTGGGACTCAATGCATTTTTTTGTTTATTTTGTTTGTGCCTTCAGTTTTGTATGTTTGAAAACAGACTTTGTTTTGCATAAAATGAAACTTTTCATCACAAAAAGTGACAGGAAGCACAAGTTCTCTATTTAATATTTAAGATGCATCTGCATTCCATTGAATAGGGCTGTTATGGTGCTAACCTTTCCACAGGTTCTTCCCTCACTTAATTTATAAACTATAGTCTAAGCAGTATTTTACTTTACTTTCCCACTAGATACAGTTAAACAACTATAGAAAGTTTGAACATATGCAGTCATTTTCACATATCTGCATACATTCATATTCATAAATATACATAGCACAGAAGGTGAGGCTCAAAGAATGTGAGTTAAGAAACTGAAATTCTTTTCAAGGCCTGAGGTAACTTTGAAGGAAGCTCACTGAGCTGTGAGGTAAATCAAGCACCACACAAAGTTACCTACTTATATCTTTCTTAAAAAAGAAGAAACACTGCCTTGCAATCAGTTTGCAATTAATACATTACCTTGTTAGCTTGCAAGGTCTAAAGTAATCAGAGGATTCTTTTTTTGTTCTTCATCTCGTTTGTGATCTTTTTTTTTCAGAATGGGGGGAATCTGGTATTTGGAAATTCCATTTATGAGCATTTTCATATCAAAATAGGTATCTTCACATGAAAGTCAGGGGAATCTTTTTTGAAATATGTCCTTTTTAAGTTTTTCAAAGAATTCTTTTCAGAAAAGGCAAGCACCTCATCAGCTCTCACGCACACAAATCTTCAAATGCTGTTTTTGAAGAAATGCATTTAAAAGTATGTTCAGTCATATATCAAGCATGAGAAACTGGAAAGAAGTCTTTGAATCTGAACTACAACTCATCATAATCTGGTTAAAATTATCTCCAACACCACCTGTCATTATTAATGCAGGAAGAGAGGCGGAAAAATACCTTCAGCCCAGATACATTATTGCAAATAAGGTCCATCTGCTTTTCACTATTCTGTCATATAATAATAGCAGCTATATTTATGATAGACCAAGGATTTTGCCTGTAGTAGATGAATGTGTAACTGCTTTTATTAAAAATGCTTTTCTTTGAGGGTGCTCTATCATCTTCGCAGACTTTATACCTAAGTTTCAGTGTAGAGTCTTTGATATATTTCATTGCTGGGTAAATTATTTTTACCAGTTATTTATTTTCTTTTTTATATANATAACTGTGCAGTATCTGATTTAAAGCATAATGCCTCTAAGAGCCATTCTATAATAGTTATAGTAAAATATTCATTATTTTCATCTTTGAAGAAATCACATTAAAAATTAAAATCCATGGAGCAATACTTAATTTCTTAAAAGATAGTGCAAAGATGTTTGTGAAAAAAAAATACAAAGAAAAACTTAAAAGATAAAATGCTTGCTGTTATGATGGGTAGTGTTCAAATAAGAGCAAGGAGACTTGGAATAAGCAATGGGTGGGTCTATATTATCTAGTGATATTATGCATAAACCCAGGAGCTGTGGTGTGGCTTATTCTTGCTGGTCTGAACAACAAAACATCATCAGTAATATTTTGAGCAGAACAAAAAGTGGGAAAAAAAGAGGAAAAAAAAAAAAGAAAATGGAAAAAAACCCCACAATTAGCAGTAAAAGATAGCAGTAAAAGATACCCTTCTGAAATTCTAATTCCTGTCCTGACCAGAAGACATATTTTCTTCCTTTTGGGTGTGATTCTAAAATTTCATAGACTGAAAAGCCATTAGAATAGGTTTTGGAATACAGTGATAAAGTAAATCAATACCTGATACTGAACAGAAACAAATAACTTGTAATGCATTTCACTCACTGAAGAATACAGGCAGTATATGAAAATTTCAGACACCTAAAAAATTTTCCTAATTTCTACAACAAAAAATTTTCAGGTTAGTCAGAACTGAAACAGAGAAGTGTTAAGTTGGAAGATATTTTAATGCTGAATAACTGAGCAATGAAATAATGGAGGATATGCACTGTTGATAAAACCTGATGGTATCTTCCAATCTGGGTATTTCTTGTCCTTGTAGTCTAAAAAGAGCACTGGGGGGATAGTTTAGAAATTCTCATCTCAATACACAAAGGTGCTTAAAAGACAAATAAAATGCTTGTTAGAAGGAAACAAAGAAAAAACTAAAATGGCACTATATCCCTTTAAATCCAGGGTGTAGCTTTACAATGGATAATATGCACAGTTCTTATTTGATCTTCAAATGAATGAAGCTGAAAGAACTTGAAAAGATGCAGAAAATGGGACAATACTGTTCAAAAAAGTGGAATAGCTTCCATAAGAGAAGACTTCCATGGAGCTACAGCTGTGGAGGCAAGAATTTGACAGCCTATGAATCTTTACCCTGGAGAAGACAGTGCTATAAATTTATATGTAATGACAGATATGGTGAAAGACTAAATAGAAAGGGGTTTTATTATTATTATTTCTTATTTCTGGTATGCTAAATGAAATAGAGAACTGAAAAAAACGAAGGACTTATTGGTTCACAAATTTCAGTTGTGGAATTCATTGCTATCAGGTTCTTTGAACACCAGAATTTTAAATGGCCTAGAGGAGTTATCACAGAAGTTTATTGAGGAGAGGTTCATTATAGGCTACTGAACAAAATAAACTGGATGAAAATTCTTATTCAGAAAGTCCTTAAAATATTGATTAACTGAAGCTGGAAGGATGCACAAGGAGAGATAAGCTTATTTGTTCTGCTGTAATATTCATTGCCTACCCACAGACACAGTACCAGAGAAAAATGTACATTTGCTGAGATTTCTGTTCATTCTTATATCTTATATCAGGTCGATAAAAACAAAGAGGTAAAAATTAGTATCATCACCCAATTAATTATAGGTGATAAGAAGTTCAGATTCGGAATATACAAAATGTTCTTCATCTCTTGATTCTCTCTCTTAAGCTATTGCAAATTATCACACGCACTGATATGAGTATCATAAGAGTGGTTTAGGTGATCTTATTAACAATAAGCATTTCTCTCACATTGTGGTAGTAACCGCTTCAGATCATACAGATCATTCATGTTGCAGTGAAAGAAATTTCCATTTTCCCCCACTACCTTCATATTGACGTATTCATTGTTCTTTCTTGCTTAGCATGCACAGAGAATTTTCCTCCTAAACCTGTACAGCAGCAAAGATCATAATAGATTTTAACTATTAAGATGCATTCTAAAACTCCCTTTCCGTGATCTGGGATCCTCATAGGATTTAAACATGCAGAAAATTACAGGGGGTGTTTTTCTCTATAATAGAGAATACTTTTAGTGTGTGATCCCTGGCAGCAAGTGGAAGGACTGTCTGGAAGGACCAAAGAATTGGATAAGAAATTGTTAGGAGTCTGCATGGCAAGGGACGCAAAGTAGAAAACTTGAACCTATCTCACAGCTTACGTCATGTTCTAAAAGCAGTCACACTTACACTTACCCAGGAAGGATCAATTCCGGAAGTGCGAGCCCAGCACTACAAATAGCATGTGACTTCTAACCTCACTACGCATGGGACGGGTAACTAAACATAGGACGCATGGCTAGATAGAGACTGAAAAGCTGTCTTGCAGGAAAGGGATGTTAAACAGTCAGGGTTATGCACCAACACCTTGAATTTCACCTCAAGGTTAATTGGTAGTTGTTGGAAAATACACGCCACCACCAAAATACATGCCTGACATTCTAGCTGACTGAAAAGGCTACATTAGTTTGTGTTATCTGCACTATCATGTGAATAACACACTGTGGTAACGAGTTTCTTAAATTCACAAACCAAGGTCTGTTCATGCAGAAAGAATGAAGAGGACCCGAGTGCCTTATCAGGTTGTCAATTTTTGGTCATTTTTCATCTTGAAGACCTCGTAAAAAAAAAGGTGAGGTTTTGTGACTAGGGAAACTACTTTAAGGGATATTCTTTCAACAGTATTTTGTTTTAACTAACACTTTGCATTTAATTACATTCAGGTGCACCAGATTTAAGCTAGGAATATGTGGCAGCCAGTTTTCTTTGGCTTTATGCCTGATACATAAATTTGCCTTAGTAGGACTGACATTTTTCTGCTGTACTCAAATAGCTTTGTGTAAGGTGAAGAGAGTCAACTGGAATGATACAAATAATTTTAATCTACAACATCCTAGAAAGACCTTTCTTAAATACAACTTAAAATTCTAAATGATCATATTTAATTAAATAAACCTATAGCAGAGAATGCTGAATTACTCACAGTTATCTTCTATAAAGAATGAGAACTTACAGAAATCATGTTACTGTTAGATGATACCATCTGAAATAAAAACTCAAAGCCAGAACAATTACTGACTTTTATAACTTCACATTGCAAACTTCATATATTCTTATATATATTCATATATAGTTCTTGATATTCTGATGGTTCAACAAATACCTCCCAAAAGTTTCAGGTCTATTCTGCAGTGATGCCAAAGAAATACTGAGAGATGATAAAGTATAGAGAAAAAGCTGAGTTCTCAACTGCTAACAGGAGGTTATCTTGCAAAATCATTAGGGATTTCTCAACTGCTTTTCAGCAGAAGCAAGACAGCAACAGAGCAGATTATTTTTATTTTGCTGTTTTTTTGTGTTTTTTTTTTCTCAGGCGGAGGACGCTTTGTCAACTACTAGTATTATAAGTCATATTTCAAAGCAGTTTTACAGCAATTAGAAATTATTTTTTTTTTGTTCACATCCATGTTTGTTTGTTTTTTTTTTTTTGTGTGGTAAAGAACAAAATTTATATTCTGTTTTATAACTGAATGAGAGGTAAAAAGTATTCTTTATTAATTTAACTTCATGTATTTAATTCATTAAAGAGCTGCTGGAAGAAATAATTATTTAACCTTAAAACATCAAGAAATGCTCTTTAGCTGATTTCTGCTACTATGCATATGTAAGTGACAGAGCAGAGGTTTTCTCGGGTGTGTTCCTGACAGTACAGCCAAGTCATTCTTTGTGGTATGCTGTACACTACAGGACTTATTTCATGTAAGACAGTAGAAAGATTTATTATAGCATTTTGCTGAATCTCACTTAAACCAATGTCAAACTCCTGAGAAGCCTCCAATATCAGATAACTCTTTTAGGCTTATGGGGCATTTCACACATACCTAATGCTTACAGGTCCTGGCCTGTCATGAAGAATATATTTGCTAATGGTACTAAGATAAGATTTTTTATGGTAAGAAGACAATTTTCATTGAAATGAAGGCAGATTGGGTCAAACTTATATTTTGAAATAATTTCCCTGAACAATCTATTCAAAACAGAGCAGTTCCTACACAATTTGTTGGGAAGACCTACTCATAGCACCAAGCAGCTGCATATGTAGGAGTTGTGACTAAAATGTAGGAGACCAAGCTTAGGTATTCAGTTCTGAGTTAGGAAAAAAGCTCTGCATAAACGCTTTGACCCTAGCAATCATCTGGACCTCAGTAGCATCTCGAGGGTGATGTCTGTGACCTTGAGCAGTTAATCTGTCCTCAAGATGTGATATGCTGAAATGATGGTTTAATAAAAATTGCTGTATTCTCACAAAAAACCCACAAACAACAAACCAAAGCCACTTAATTTTTAACCACTTAACATATTTTGAAATTTTTTCTGTCACGAAAAAGGTCTGTTTTCTATCAAAATTTGCATGAAATACCAGCATCAATTTGCATCAGGAGACAGCATGTTGAAAACTGTGGTGTCTGCAAGGTTCAGATTCATTTTCATATGAGGCCAGATGTAATGGTCAAACTATCAGTGATCTGGATGAGGGGATTGAGTCCACCATGAGAGAGTTTGCAAATGACATCAAATTGGGCCGGAGTGTCAATCTGCTCAATGATATGAAGGGTCTGCAGTGGGATCTGGACAGGTTGGATTGATGAGCTGAGGAAAACTGTATGAGGTTCAACTAAGCTTGGTGCCGGGTCCAGCACTTGGGTCACAACAATCCCAGGCAACAACCACTGTCATGGGGAAATGTCAGAGATGCAAGGGGTATTGGCGATTGGAAAAGAGCTCAGCACACCGAGATGAGTTTGGGAGAATCTTTACTTCAGTTCAGCATCCATCCTGTTGTGTTACATCTTTCAGTAAGGCTCCCCTTTTTATTATACATCTTGTGAGAAAGCTCGCTGCATAAGCACCTGTCCATGTTTTCATTAAGCAGAACTGTTTTTCAGAAGCCAATTAAATTCTCAGAATATCTCTTTTGGTTCTCATACTCCTAGCTCCTCCTTCAGTTTTGCAAAACACACATGTTTCGCCAAGAGCGTGGGCTTTCTTTTCTAAATCCCAATTATTCTGATTTGATGCAGCTAAACTGAGAAGTTCCCACAAGGATAAGTGGCTGGAAAGCTGCCTGGCAAAAAAGGACCTGTGGGAGCTGGTCAACAGCTGGTTGAAGGTGAGCCAGCCATGTGCCCGTGTGGCCAAGAAGATCAACAGCATCCTGGCCTGTACTGTGAAATAGAGTGGGCAGCAGGACTAGGGAAGTGATTGTCCCCCTGTACTTGGCACTGGTGAGGCTGCACCTCAAATCTTGTGTTTGGTTTTGGGCCCCTCCGTGCCAGAAGGACATTGAGGTGTTGAAATGTGTCCTGAGAAGGGCAGCAAAGCTGATAAAGGGCCTGGAGCACAGGTCTTACAAGGAGCAGCTGAGGGAACTGGATTTGTTTAGCTTGGAGAAGACGAGGCTGAGGGAAGACCTTACTGCTTTCTACAACTACCTTGAAGTAGGATGTAGTAAGGTAGGTGTTGGTCCCTTCTCCCAAGTAACAAGCGATAGGACAAGAGAAAAAGGCATCGAGATGTTNACTGGTGAGGCTGCACCTCAAATCTTGTGTTTGGTTTTGGGCCCCTCCGTGCCAGAAGGACATTGAGGTGTTGAAATGTGTCCTGAGAAGGGCAGCAAAGCTGATAAAGGGCCTGGAGCACAGGTCTTACAAGGAGCAGCTGAGGGAACTGGATTTGTTTAGCTTGGAGAAGACGAGGCTGAGGGAAGACCTTACTGCTTTCTACAACTACCTTGAAGTAGGATGTAGTAAGGTAGGTGTTGGTCCCTTCTCCCAAGTAACAAGCGATAGGACAAGAGAAAAAGGCATCGAGATGTTTAGGGGAGGTTTAGATTGGGTATTGTGAAAAAAAGTCTTCACTGAAAGGGATGTCAATCTCTGTAACAGGCTGCCCAGAGACGTAGAGTCACCATCCCTGGAGGTGTTAAAAAAATGTATAGACATGGCACACTGGGACATTGTTTAGTAGACATGGTGTTGTGGGTTGTGGTTGGACTTGATGTTCTTAGAGGACTTTTCCAACCGTAAGGATTCCAGGATTCTGTTTTATGGAAACTGGATGAAAACAAGATGTAAGCTATAGCAATAAAATAGTGTTATATTTGGAAAGTTTAGCCTTGTTGTAGATCTTATCTAATGTGATAGTTAACATGTACTATAAACCAATGTATTTATGGGAAGAAACATACACAATATATATATATCTTTCTGTGAGCCATCTAATATAACTCACATGAAGAAAAAAAGAGAAGAAATCAGTTCCTTACTTCAGAGTCCTACTAAGTTACAGATGACAAACAACTTTTTATTGTGCTCATCTCCACTATGGCTTCAGTGAAGCTTTCAATTCACCTGAATAGTAACAATCTTTAATCAATGCAGTGAAGATACTGGGTTCAATGCTGCCGTCTGTGGCTTCATATCATCACGCCACTAGCTGTTTTTCTTTTCTGACAGGCTTCAGTCACTTCATTTTCTCGCATTTCTGGCTCAGCAGTTCAGAATGAAGCTGGGCTGATGTTGCTGTAGGAATTGTTCAAGGTTTTCTCTATAAATTTCTTTTGCTTATACTCTGCAGGCTTCATATTTATAAGCATCAATGGTTATTTTTCTCCCTGCTTTTCTGAAGTCATAGTATTAATACACAGGATTTTGCTTTTGAGGCTTCAAGGCAAGCATATTAAAGTGACTGCTACACAGTAAATATAACATCAATTTACACTGGATTTTCAGGTTTTTGCAATTTAAACTAGCAGGAAGGTCCCTCTCAGAAAACTGGAAATTCTATACTGTAATTCAAATTCCTACTGTTCCCCTTTAATAGGCCATTTTTCAATATCACATCAAAGTCCCAAAGGCCATTTTTTATTTACCATAGCAAGAACGTATATAGATATCTCAATCATTCCTAATTCTTTTAGGATTGCCCTAAATGACTCAATCAAATGGCAAAACCAGAATGCTCTACTTGTCAGAAATCAGTACTTGGTCTAGCTATAGAAATGAAACATAATATATTTAATTAGGGTGCTATAATGATCACACTGTTAAATAGGTATTGTAGTCTTGTCATGTTTTATTACAGGTTGAGTAATTATCATACATTTCAAAAGAATGAGCTATCCAAAATGAAGCACTGATGTGACAGAACTCTCATTGAGGAGTAAACATGTTATTCTGAAAAGATGCATTTTGTCCTGGCACTATGAAAGTTATGTCCAGCTAAAACCTCACAACATCCTAGTCATACTTTAAATTAAGCACTTCTAGTTCTGCATACAGGAATTACTATGCATTTATTATGTGTTTTTAGAAGGAAAATAAGATTAAATTATAGAGATGCATCCATACAAACTGGTGATATTCAGGTGACAAAAAGCAGAGATATGTGATAAATTCCATCTGTCTTTGAGTTTATGTATTGATTTTTTTTTTATAGCATCCACCACACCATGTGTGAATTATACATGCAGCTTGGAACACTCCACCTGCACTCTGCCCACTACTCCATTTCTTCCAAGATTACTTGTAACATATCACACCTCTACATAGTGTGAAATGTTTGCCATTTTTATTTCTAAAACCCATCTTCTAAGGATGTGCTTCTTTCTTCACTGAAAAGTTACAGTCATTTAAGAGACGACACAGGGTACGTGGAAAGTGAGACCAGGGAGGAGTTTTATCTTTGGCACCCTGTGTCACTAGAGAGAGGCGACACACATTCCTGTAAGTAAATGAACTTGCTTCTTTTGGACAATCATCACTTCAGTCTTAGGGGCCTAAGGATACTGTAATTTTTGTTTTTCTCAAATAGCTGTCTCTGCAGTGACATGGGGATTGCCTAACAGCTAGTAGGCACTGTTTGGCATGTGTTGTCCAGTAATTCCTAGTAAATAACATGGCAGCTTCAAGGACCCTCATGGAAACTGTACCTATGTTACAATGTAACTTTCTAAATGTTATCATTCACATTAGTCTCATCCATGTAAGATAGGTCATTATGAATACAAAGAGATATTAAATTTTTTAAGTACAATGACCTGAAGAAATCATGTGCTGTTTCACTGCTTGGATGCTGAAGCTCTCAGCCATTTAGACCAACCATCCTTGTACATTCTGTATACTGACACCTGCAGAGTTCTGTTTTACCATCTGCTAGGTGTGCCAGGCATTACAGTTCCATACACATCACATACCCAAATTTAGCACTGGAAAAAGACAGCTTTCAGTTTGCAGATGGTACTTACCAGGTCTAAACATCAGTGTTTGGAAACTCAGATCACTTCAGTGCATTCACCCTCACTACATATTAGGACAGGGGATAGTCTGATATATCTGTTTTACTTAGACACAGGAAGACTTGAAAGTCTTACCCAAATTTAAATATAACACCTGCAAATGACATGGAACTGAGATGCACTAATTAGTTTTCAGGACAAAGATTGATCCATATTGTCCTTGGAAAATAAATTATATTCTCATTAAATTCAATGGCCAATTTACTGCTGAACATAATCAAAGAACGATAGAATCATAAATTGGTTGGGTCAGAAGGGACCTTAAAGATCACCTAGTTCCAATCTCCCCCTTCCACCAGACTGGGCTGCCCAAAGCCCCATCCAACCTGGCCTTGAGCACTGCCAGGGAGGGGGCAGCCATAATTTTGCTGGGCAGCCTGTGCCAGGGCCTCACCACCCTCACAGGAAAGAACTGCCTTACATCTAATCTAAATCTACTCTCTTTTTGTTTAAACTCATTACCTCTTGTCCCATCACTACACTCCTTGATTGAGTCCCTCTCCATCTGTCCTGTAGGCTCCCTTTAGGTACTGGAAGACTACAATAAAATCTTCCTGGAGCCTTCTCTTTTCCAGCCCAACTCTCCCAGCCTGTCTTCATAGAAAGGTGCTCCAGCCCCATACATATCACTGAGGTTTATGTGTAAAGTGTGAATATTAATTTCAATGACTTATTTAAGCCTACTTTGCTTAGTAATAAACTCAGTTTTAATACTAATTAAGTTCATTCTTATGCAGAGATGAGAAGTTGTTTTCTTAGGGATCCAGACTAGACTCTCCAGTACTGTCTAAATGTCTCCATTCCACAGAATGGTAATTGGCAGTTAGTCAGTTATTCATATGTGATGCTACTGGGAAAGAACTGATGCCATAAGTATGCAGGGGATCATTGCATCTACCTCCTGTCAACATCCTTCCCAAATGGCAAGGACACTTTGCTTTTATAGTTCCTGGCTGCAAAGATAAAGCAGTTGGCAGAAATGTAGCCGTTATAAAAGGGAAGTAGTTCAGACAGGGCAGGGAAGCATAAAAGAAGATGGTCTCTCCATCTTTTACTGGGAAGAGATTTAATTCCCCATTAATACTCTAGCTGATTGCAATGGCAATTTGGGATCTCACAGTGGCATCTGTGGCCAAATGTCAGTGCTTAAACCATCTGTATTCTGAAGTTCTTCTAACAATCTGTCATTAAATATAACCTGGCACAAATTAAGTCATGCCAATATGATATGAAGACTGTGCTATGTTAAAACCTTAAAAAAGCTCTGAATAGCATTTTGGTGGCAGAATGTGGAATATTTCTCTGAGCTTTCAGCTCCCAGAGAGTGAAAACAAAACCCCTCTATCCTCTCAACACTCAATTGTAAGAGCATCCAGTGATTTTTTTTTTTTTTTTTTCCAGTTTTGGAAGCTTCAGAGGAGCTTGTGCATACACATATCCAGTCATTCTTTGCTGGTGCTTTCAGTAGTTAGCAGCTTATAGCCTGATCTGCTCCCACACACCAGCCTCTGCCACACTGCTGTGAAACTTGGTAACTGTGGAAGAACGCACAGCATTTGTATGCTCCAGGTCAGGCAGCAGCTTTCCCATGGGGTGGTCACACCAAGAAAACTGTCAGTGACTTGACAGTCTGTCATCCTTTGTATTCCCTAATTCACTGGGCTAGATGCTCTTCTTATTCAGGCAGTGGTGCTGCATACTACCCTTCCCCATCCCTTCCCCAAGCAAATGCAGCTCAATACCAGAATACCAGGCTACAGTCCCTCTGAAGTTATGAGGGTTCTAAATTCCTTATGTCAGGGTTTTATGGCACAGAGGTTTGAGATGTGACTTTATAAAAAAATCTTCCAAATACCACTACAATGAAAGCTGGTACACAGGAAGAAAAGAGTCAAATTTTATATATACAATTTAAAGCTATCTCATCTAAATAATTAAAAATTTACTATCAACTGGTTTACTTGGCTTACATCTTATCTCTTCTAGCTTAAACTTTTAATTTCTCATCTTAAAAGTGCATATATTTTGCAGTTAAAGTACCGTAAAACAAATACTTGAAACTTATTTCCTGAGGATAGATACACTGCAGTTAACACTAAGATGAAACAGCTGAAAGAACTTTCAAACTATTTTCCACAGTAAAATGGTTCGTGCAAACTTTCTTGAACAGGAAAAAAATACTTGGCCTATTTTGATAGCCAAACAGCTGCTTGGAAAGATATATCAAGTCATACAGTGAGATAAAAAGATACTTGTTAATTACAATTATCTAATTATTGGGCACTTTGCAGAATTGTCACAGACATGTAAATATGGCTAGTTTTTGCATCTGAAAGTCAGTGAAAGAATACAGACTGTCAACTGAAAAGATCTGTTTTCTACTCAGGCCACTTGCTAAAATGTGTGTCTGTGTCATATTTTAATTTACAAACCAGGATATCTATTTACATATTCACACTGAGTATTTAAAATGGAAAATAACTTGGCAAGACCATCTAATTTTATAAAGGCATAATTTAAATTTTATGAATTCTTGAATTAATATTTTTAAACTTTAGTGGTTGCAGCTATGACAAATTTTTAAAACAGCGAATGAATAAAGAAGCAAAATAAATTAGTTTGCTTGCTAAAGAAAAGCAATATTAGTCTGGATGCAACTGATCATTTTTTTTTTTTTTAGATTTGGGGTACCACAAACATTAATCTTCATGAGTTTTGTTTTCTTTGTCTGTTACTTTAGCATTATTTAATAGGCAGAGTGGAGCCTCTGAAAAATCTCCAATGCCAAAATTCAACAATTCATGTAGAAAGTTTATTTCTTCAGGATAAAATTACATAGAGGAATTGTCAACATTTTTTTCATTCAGAGCATTTTGCTGGATTTCTTCCCTCTTTCCCCAGGTAGCAGTCCTGGAATAACGATTTAGCTAAATTTGGCTCAGCTAATTGCAATTTCACCTGAAATCTGATTCAGATGAAAATCAGTTCATTTAATTAGTTAATCCATACAGTGTTGTTCAAATCAACCCTGCATAACAATGTTTATATACAGTAACATATATGATAGAAATCACATTGATGCTCTTTCATAACTAAGGTTTAAAAGATGCAATCATCAGTATGTAGAAAAGCACGTCTGATTTAATTACTTCTTTGTTACTTTCTGTGGAAAATATTCCCTTTTCTGTAACCTGTTATAAAAATTTCAGTCTAATTCACATTATCATGGTACCTGGGTTGGCAACAGAGGATAGCAGACATCTATCGGGAAAGCAAAAATGTGCATAAGGTGAAATACAGGTTTAAAATTATGGAAAATAATGTTTTGCTAAAAATAATATTTAAAGATAAATAAAAATATTGCTGGTTGGGTTATAGTACATATTTGCCCATTTGGAAAATAGAATTCACACAAAGCAAACATCATCATTATTTTAAAAGAAAGATCAGTGAACTAGAATTTATGGAATTGTTTTTACTGTGAGGAAAATGGAATAGAATGGACATTTCTGTCCAGATATCTACTAAAAAACCCCTATATTATTAGAACTGAATAATATTGAAGTCTGACTTTTGTTTGTCCATCCAAAGCAGTCCAGGAAAACAATGCCAGTTAGTCATGATCTTTCAGTCCCAAATTGAATCCGAGATTTGAATCAAATATATAGTTATTGCATAATTTACTTTTGAAGCATAGGTTGTTGTCTAGGACATCCAGACAACACTCATTTTTTCCTTTCCTTGCACTAGAAATTAGTCAGAGCCAGTATAGTTGGCATGCTGAAAGATCACAGATAGGCCCCTTGTGACTCTTTTAGAGAAGATGCTATATAAATGTATTATGTTGTTACTGCACTGAAGAGACTGTTTGAACTCTCCGTTGCTCACAGGCCAAAACCAGCACATTTCAAGACACTGATCTTCTATCTCAAGCGAAAGAGTAAAATATTGATTCTTCATTATAGAAATTTCTTCATATACCATACTACATTGCGTTCATGTGTTTTGAGGAAGATTATTCCCTTCTCGTTCAACCAGTTTACAAAACAATAAATTCTGTGTAAAATATTCTACTCCTATCAAAATATGTGTTTACATTTCCCATATCTGTATCTATTTTTACTATCCTTTAGTATCAAGTGAATGTTTCTGATGTGCAACTGAACTTAGAGAGGTTGAAAGAGATGCTGCTGCTGCTGTAACGAAAATGGATTCTTAGGGAGATCTGCATCTGGAAGTGAGCACTGTGTTTAAGCCTGAAGAAGAAATTATAACTTTTCAATGGTTCTTTAAAGAACAAAAAGCCTCAAAAATGCAAACACTTCAATTCTGTTCTGGTCATACATTGCATTTGAAAAAAAAATAAATTAAAGAATTGTATAACTCTAACACAAAAATTGAGATGTAACAATGCTCTTGCTTAAGCATTCACAGTGAGGAAAGGCTGACAGATTTTACTGTTCCTACAACCATGTTATTACTATCCATATGCATCTTTAATGCCAAATTCAGTGAACAATTTCTGTATACCATATAGTCACTTTACACTAAATGTTTAGAAGACAGCAATCACAGAATCACAGAATACTAGGAGTTGAAAGGGACCTTGAAAGATCATCCAGTCCAACCCCCTGCCCAAGCAGGATCACCTAGATTAAATCACACAGGAACATGTCCAGATTGGTCTTGAATGTCTCCAGAGAATGAGACTCCGCAGCCTCTCTGGGCAGCCTGTTCCAGTGATCCGTCACCCTCACAGTGAAAAAGTTCCTCTTATATTAAGATGGAACTTTCTATGTTCCAGTTTGGAACCATTTCCACTTGTTCACTACATTTCTAGTAATACCAAGTTAATTATTTGTCCATACCTATTGTCATATTCTCAGGAATATAATTATCCTTTAGATTATTTCAATCTGAAGATACAGGCTAGGCTAGGAGTTTACTTTTTTTATTTCTGAAATATTTCTGTCATGCTTCACCCTAACACTGACCAACAACATTTTTCAGGATTTTAAAACATGGAAATTACATACATGACAGGAATAAAACTAGATTTTATCATTTTCCCTTGTTCCCATGAAGGAACTGCAATAAAATTAGGCAGACAAGTTCCACTTCTGTTGAGTTTCGATTTCGGAGTATCTAACATCATACACTTTGAGATACATTCTGACTGAAGTATCCTGTCTGCTAACTGCAGTGCCTAGAATGCCCAACTTGGGGAAGAATGAAACGTGCAACAGCTACTGATACAGAATTAATAACTGTGATTTTTTGAAATGAGATCCTCACACTGTTTACCACTGAGATTGGAAATGACCTGTGGAAAATCACCTTTGAGCATAGAAAGAATAAAGTGATTGTCTATGCTGTCTCAGTCCTGATACTCCGATGAAGACAGACTGAGAATTGCCGATTAAGTCTAATTGTGATAAATTATGTTTTCCTTATTAAAGATAATGGGGGACTACTCTCTCACAGGTAATAATCCTAAACCAGTTTTCTAATTGTGCTTAAAACCTCAGGTTAGATTTAAATGACCGTATATGGGATTTGACATTTCTCCATCTACTGTGACATTATTACAGAATCCACATACACAATTAATTTTGGCACATAATAAGATATTATTTGCATAAGTAAGGCTAACTAGACTTTCTACTTAATTGTTAGTTTTGATTGGATTATAACTGTTCTTTCTGAACCTGTGTTATGGAAAGACAGAGACTGGGAATGTTTTTGCATTTTTGCATTATGTCCTTTTCTTGTCTTCAACCAGCCCTTGTAGCAGACAGGGTTCTAAAATATGCAAGAATTCTGAGATCATCCAAGTATAAAGTGCACAGTCATAATGTTGATATTATTTGCATACTTCCTTCCATATGAGAGAATAAAACAGCCAAGAGAGAGCTGGCATTGATTTTGGACCGATCAAAGCACAGATATGGTAAAAAAAAATTCCGCAAACCCTTCTAATTGGAAAATAATTTCAATCAGGAAAATATATTCATTAAATATCTCCATAAATATATTCTTTGGAAATCTCTCAAAAATTTGAACCAAAACCAGTGTGTCAAAAAGTCATATTTCGAGTCCTTCACTGGGAAGACAAAACACTCCTTTGTGAATTTTAATAAACAGACTTTAGATACGCTGTCTTCAAAATTTTCATCCAAAGTATTAAATGACTTTCCCAAAGTCGGGCAGCAGCAAAGAAGAAAAAAGTATAGAGAGCTTTGTTTCCCAAGAACTTTAGGGTGTGTCTGTTTTAATGAAAAGGATATGTCACCATAAAGGATGATACATATTATAATCTTTGGAAAATTCCTAAAGTTGTACTTCTGAACATTACTGATTCTTATTTATTATTACTTATTTCATTACTTACTTATTATTACTTATTTCATATATATATATATATATGTAAAAGGGATCTTGCAAAATCCCAATGAAATTAAGGCACAGAGAAATTGAGGTTACACTGAGAGATATCATGGTTTTAACTGGCTTTTCCACTTCCAGTTTTGCCGATGTATTTTAGCTGTCTCCTATTTTGCTTCACAGCTTGCCTACATCTATTCTTCACGTGTCACTACGATGCAGATTTCCAATCCTAAAGCAATTTGGAACAAATACACCTTAAGTCTTGAACATCATAAAGCCATTTAAGAAGTTCAGTGATTTTGATAAATGGTGCAGGTAGATGAAATTAACAATATTTTTTTCTGTAAATACCTTTACATTATGTAAAAGACTGATAAAACTTTGTGAAATAGAACATCACCAAATAAATGACATATGTTATCTTTTTTCTATTAATACAACCTATAAAAACTTCTAGCATATTTGAACAATTATGTGTTCATTCCACTATGTTTTTCCTATTCCCTTTTTATTTCTTTTAACAAGCCCCTGATGTCTTTTCCAAAGTTTTTTGCATCACAAAACACCCAAGTTCTATCAGTAGTAAGATTTCATCATCTACTTGGATAATTTCTGTTAGTCTTAGACTACATATACATCAGAATATTCAGCATTTGAACTACTGTAGTCAGTGACATGAAATTGATGTATCTATGCAGCCTTTGGAATGAATGCTTGCTTGACACTGGTGTGAAAGTCCTAGAAGTATATGTGTTACAAAATCTTCACAAAATCACAGAATCACAGAATGACTAGGTTGGAAAAAGACCTTTAGGTCATCAAGTCCAACAATACTTGACCTCTCCTCGGGGGAGGAGGTGGCTCAACCACCTCCCTGGGCAGCCTGTTCCACCTCCAAATAACTCTTTCGGTGAATAACGTTTTTCCTAACATTCAATCTGAACCTGCGCTGGTGCAGGTTCAGCCTAAAGTCTCATCTTCTGTGACTAGGGCTTCTAAGTTACCCACGATGCACTATACACTTAGGCATTTGTCAAGACCCATTTTCCCTAAAGCAGCCCCAAGTAATGATGGGGGAGGGAGAGACTGCTCATCAACCAAGCAGGGAAAGGAATTTACCCGATGGAAAGGAATGAAGATGAGAGAGTCAGACTATTCTCTGTAGGGCCCAGGGAAAACCAGGAGGCATTGACACGAATTCAAATGCATGAAATTCCATCTGAACACAAGAAACACTTTTTAACTATGGAGAGGATGGTCCAACACTGCACAGGTTGCCCAGACAGGCTAAAGAATCTCTATTTCAGAATCACAGAATCACAGAATTTTAGGAGTTGGAAGAGACCTTGAAAAATTATCTAGTCCAACTCTCCTGCTCAAGCAGGATCACCTAGATCAAATCACACAGGAATGTGTCCAGACTGGTCTTGAATCTCTCCAGAGAAGGAGACTCCACAACCTCTCTGGGAAGCCTGTTCCAGTGTTCCTTCACTCTCATAGTGAAAAACTTTTTCCTTACATTCACATGGAACTTCCTATGTTCCTGTTTGGACTCATTGCCCCTTGTCCTATCACTGGCCACCTCTGAGAAGAGATCCATCCTCCTGAATTCACCCTTTACATATTTGTGAACATTAGTGAGGTCAAGTTGGAGATACTCAAGATTCAATCAGATGTGGTCCTGGACACCCTGCTATAGCTGAGACTGCTTGAGCAAGGGTGGTAGGGGTGGTGGATTAGATGATTTCCAGAGGTCCCTTCCAACCGTCAACCATTCTGTGATTCTGATTCTATGAATTGAGGTCCCTCAACTATAAAAACCAGGATGATCCTGATTCTGATTTCAAGAACACTGAGGTAAATATTGGAAATCCGTTGCCTTTCCCTGCAGTCACACCAAAATAAGGTGACAGGTTTCTCAGAGCATGATGCACAGCCACATACAAACTTAGGCATCCATGAAAGCTCCCATTTCCAATGAGGAAAAAGAAAAAATTTTCTCCCTTAAAGAATTTAACAAAATGATTCCATCCTAATGGGAAGAAAGACATATGAATTAGGGAAATAAAAGAGGACAAGCTTTATTTGAGCTTATGCTTGATTTCTATGTAGGAAAAAATAACTCCTGGGGCTCCTCTGAGCCAGACATCCTGATTTCATACCACTTTTGAAATAGTCAGATAGTACTGGGATGAAAATTAGTAACATTTCTCTGAATCAGCTGCTAGATGAATCAGAGAACAGTATGCTGAGCAACTAAGCCACCTACTTTGATAGCTTAAATCACACTAAGAGGGAAAACCCCCAAACATTCAAACTCTAACATAGTCCAATACTGTGCACTTCTCTTTTTTTTTTTTTTCTTGTTGTTGTTGTTGTTTTGCTTGTAGAAGAGAAAGGGCAAGACACAGGTCATAAAAAAAAAGTAAAATCTGAAATTACAGTGATGATTTAATAGTGATTTTTTTCCATTGCCAGTATAGTCAGAAAAATAAAATTCTAACTACTACATTCCAAGCATATTAAAGAAGCAGAGTTTATCTTCCCCAAAAGCCCTGCATTAATTGTCCTGTCAAGTATTAGTATTCAAGTTTTATCCTTTAATGAGGCAAGTGTCATGAATTAAGAAAAGTGAAATGTCTAGAATAATAATCATAAAGTTAAAGCAGCATGATGAATGAATGACAGTAGGAGATATGTGCAATTTTTTAAAAGTGTCATAATACAAGATGGAAAAACAAAGCTAAAGAAGGAAAAAGCTGTAAAGGTAGTAAAGCATAGTAAAACCAGTATGAAAATGCAGGTAGAAAAGCAAAAGACATAATAAAGAAACTGCATAGGTTTAGAATAAAGACCCTGATCATCAAAGACAGATGGCAAATATCAGTAGAAATTTCACAGAATTAACTTAGTGGAAATAATTATTTTATTCTACCACACTCATTTATTCAAACAGTAGGATAATAAAGTCTAAACAGAACAGGAACGGATCAAAAGCTCAGAGTAAGATGGAGGAATTTCACAAAGTGCCACAACATAGTCAGAAATGCACAAAGGCAATTAAAAACATACAACAATTTTTCAAATATTCTCTGCAGTGAAATAGTCATTTACTATGATAAAAATTTCCATGAGAGCATCTTCAGTTTCAGGGAAGCTTGCTTTAGACACAGATAAAAATACTGTATTTGTTCTGAAATGCTGTTAAAGTTTTGTATTTTAAATCATTAACACAAAATCTAAAATCAAAACAGGAAGCAAAATATTCAATTGAGAAAGAAACATCTTTAAATGTTTTTATCTATGTCGTGAAACACTCTATTAATAACATGGTATTTATGCCAGCTCTGATATTCCATGTCCTACACAGCTCTGCTAATATATAATATGAATAGCTAGCTTTCTAAGGAACAATCGCCCCCTGATAAAGATCAAAAGCATTTTTTAAAAGATACAGTTAAGAGCAACAAGCACGAAGAGTTACTGGTGTTTCAGGTAAGATCTGCAATAAACGTGATAGTTGATATTAATATGGCCAAGCATGTGCAGAGGCATGATGTTGAAATCAATTTGGTTAAGATAACTTAAAAATGGTTCTCAAAAGAGTAGTTTGATTAGGGTTAAAGAATTATTTCTAGATGTAAGTGGGAAGAAATAAGTCACTCTAAATACCAACAAGTCAGTGAAGAACTAGAAGATCTGGGGACTGTAATTTTGTGGAGAAAGGGAGAGCTTGGATCTCTAATTTTAAATGCATATTTTAAAGAAAAAGAAATAATGGGATTTGGTGTGAAACAATGTTTTCTGCATGTATATGTATGTTTAGGCAGATGAAAGTGTTGCATGCTAGTGATTTTTCCAGCTTGTTGGAACTGGATTGCTGCAAATTCTGTATGACAATCAAATCATTAGTCCTTGTTGCCAAGAGAACTGACAGATTTCCATTTACAAAAGAAAGCTGACATGAATTTGGTCTCTTGTCACATTTTTTTCAACATCTCACAGAACAGAAAGCTGATTGCAAATTCACCAGAAGAAATGTTTGCCACTGGCAAACATCAGTTTGAAGAAATCAAGACATTTTGTACAAACCTGTCAATTTCAACCGAGACCTTTGAAGGTAAAAAGGGAGACAAAGCTTCTCAGATTGCCTGATCTTCCTGTGGCCATCTGAGAATCTTGGACCCCTGTTCTGAATTACAGGGCCATACATCCACTCTCTCCAGTCTAAATGATCTTGAATTCTACAATGTATAACAGGTTCTACTTGAAGGGTCAAGACTATTCCAAGACTATTGCTGCTAAATCCCTTTCTAGTATGGTTGGAGGTTCTGAGTTGACTTTCCCAGGGCAGAATGAAAACCTGAAATATCCCCTGTGGCAGGCAACTTCCTTGTCATGCATGTAACCCCAATGCTACTGTTCAAAAATGAAGAGTAAATATTCTTGTGGGCTCGCCCTCTCCCTGACACTCTCTCCCTGAACTGCCCAGGGTAGCACTCGCTTCACATCAGCAGATAACAGCAAGACTGTAGTGGTGTGCGGTCTCCTCTCTAGTCCATCATCAGCATTACAGCAGTGACCCTCCTCGTTTCTCCCCTAGAGATGGTTTCTCAATCAGACTCTGAAGATCCTACTTCTAGGCATTGTGTAGGACCACCAGATATTCCAAGTTTTTTCTCCAAGCTGTCTACTGATGTTCACTGAGTCAGCCCAAATGCTTGAATAAGCAGAGGTTCTTGTAGACAAGAAAGCAGGATAAATGGCAGAGCCGTGCAATGGGAATGATGGGATAATAAATAATAAACTGCAACCAGTTTGGGGGTGGTGAAGACTGGATGTTGTGGGATACAAGAGTTTGGAGACAGGAAAAGCTGGAGGCATTGATACTATATCTGCAGTTGTTACATCTGCACCTCTGAAACTAGCTAAAAGACAGACAGAGAGGGACCTGTCCCTTGCCTACTGATGATGATCATGATCCTTCATCTTATCTTCATAAATATTTTAGCCTAAGTAGTAAACATAACTGATGGATTCAGACTCCACTTTGGACCATGACATGCATTATATGTTGGAGTGTGTACAGCAGTGGAACTTTCAAGTGAATTACCCCTCACAAACAGGTATTTCATAACCATTTGCATCCTTCAAGTTACTTCTGGAAATGTGTCTGAGGAGTGGTGTATACATATAGCTAGATTTCATATAACTTCAATATAAAAAAAATATAGTCCTGTGTAATTTCCCTATGGTTTGTTTATCTGGTGATGGGGAACAAACAGAACAAAACCTATCCTTTCTCTATAATTTTCTCTGCCATAAACATGAAGGCACCCTTGCAAAAATCAGCTATGTCAAGGCATGTCTTTGCCTTACAGATTGAAAAAAAGTAATCTTTGTAGACTCACGGTTTATCAGATTAAACTCAGGACCATTAGACAGTTAACACTCCAGGCTTCTGCTGGTACCAGTCATAATATATTATGGTCTAAATACTTTAGGAATTAACTTCATTGACATTTAAGTCTTTCCTCACTGTTGATTTTATTCTCATTCTTGAACAGGAATGAAAAATTCAGGATATTAAGGCTCAAAGAAATAAAACAACATCATGCTTACTCTGGTTCTGATATAGCTGGGCCATGGATTAGGTTCATCTTTTGTTCTTCATACACTATTCATCATGATTTTACTCCAAGAAATTGAAAAGTTGACGTGTTACACCTTGAATTGTTTTAGAGAAACAGCACTCTATTACTGGGAAATGGAGACTATAATAAAGAAATCTGAGGTGTGATTCAACTAGCAAGTAACTTATTTTATCCCTGAGCAAGACACATACTTTCTCACCCTGTAAAAATCTCGCATCTCCGTTAACCTGTGTAAGAAGAGCGATGCAATTTGTTGAATAACCAGATTCACCCATTACTAGCTATACGACTGTATATAGTTTGAAAACAGCTCACCAGCCACATTTTAGGAGCCCAGTTTTACAGCAGAATTTATATAATTAATCCACTAATAACTGTGACAGCAATTAATACCTTCTAGTAAGTTCTTATCTTTTTTTCACAGGCTCTCTACCTTGAACAGCTCTTATAGTTTTACTAGAAAATAAAATTGAGATAATGTCATATAATCATGCACATAATTCACCTGAAAAACCAACTGAGGGATTCACAAGACACTTTTTTCTAATGATAACTTTAATGTGTGATATTTGTACAAAAGGATTGCTGCAAGCACAGAAGACAGAATATTACTGTGCTGACTCCAAATCCTTTGGTTCTCGACAGACTTTGGTTAAAAACTCAGATATTTGACTGCTTTGTCCTTGAGAGAGCCAAATCAGAGACAGAGAATAAGACTCTCATACAATAGGATGCTGAAAGAAATATAAGGACCAGTGCCAGAAATTGTGGGAAGGCAGATAGGCAGGTGATATGGAAACTGCCTATACTCTTCAGCTATACACTAATCATGCCTGATTATCTCAGTTCTGGTTTTCTTCTGCTCTTACTCTTGCCAGCTTTCATAGTAGTTTTGTGATACAAACAGATTTCAAATGTGAACTATGGCCTACAACTGAAAATTCATTTGCTCTTGCATTGCTGGTCTATCTTTGAAACCAGAAGTCCAGAAAGGTTATGGTGCATTTATGAAATAAGACAAACCAGGTATACCATGTGTCATCAGAGATTTTGAAGAATGTTTCAGAAAGGATATGTATCTAACTTCTGATTTATCTGATGATCACTTACAATTAAGCAAGATGAGAGGGGAAACTATAAGAAAAATACTCTCCTACTACTCTCAGTTGAGGTAGACACCTCACTAGGGAAGTTGAAAACAGGCTAAAATCAGACAAGATCTTTATTGACTCAAATGAGAAATTTAAGCCATCTCAAATTTTGGAAAACTTCATAAGACTGATTTGTGGATCATGCTTCACAGATGAGGCTACTAGAAGAAGAAGTAAATTTAAAATTTGAGTGAAATTAAAAAAGAACTTACCAATAAACCCAACTCAAGATAAAATTAAAGGGTCGGGAATGCAAGACTTTTCCAGGACTGTCTGCTAATTGAGAAACCTTCTGCCATTTATGGTTTTGCCCTTTTGTTTCCCACTCCCTATCCATTTCACCTTCCTTCCTTTTCCTCCTGCTTTTTCCATTTTTACCTTTTTCCCTCATCCCCTCCTCCACTTCCTTTCCATTCTTTGACTTGCCTTTCTGCCATAACGTTCATTCACAGAGACAAAAGATGCACCATGTTGTGAAAAATCATCTAATATTCTGAAAAAATGAAGTTCTGCCAGCTTCAGTCATTAGAGAGAGCAGGGAACGGTTGCAGTGATAAGATCACAGAGCTCTGGTGATAAGATCATGGAGCTCTGGTAACTTAGTTTTCCATCCCTTTTTATGGTCAGCTATGTGAACTTAAAAAAGACAACTGAAACGCTGCAGGGATTCCTATGAGTTCCTGCTCACTACACAGAGAACTGAGGCTCTCAACAGCATCACTATCTCCTGCATTTAAATAAATGAAGAAAAAGAGTGGCAAAACATGGCAATAGATACGTTAGGATTTCTCAGGCTTGATTAGTGTGCATTTTGCTATGTACTCTGTTTAACATGACAGACGACAAATACAACAACATGAAGACTCTATGACTGCAGTCATACTGCACATTCCTTACACTGTCTACACAGTCTGGCATACTTTCGGTTTTCATCAGTCTGCATCTCTAGCTCCAGGAGAGAGAAATACAAATCAGAAAATACTTCTTTGCATTTATTATTCCTAAATGAAAAATGGTTCATGAAATGACAAACTCATTAATCTGATCTGACTTTGAATTTTTTTTTTTTTTCTATTTTAGAAAGTGTATTTACTGAGATTCTCGAAGCTTAAGAGAAAAAGATTAAAGATAGAGCTGGTACAGTTTCCAGTCATTAAAGCAAATGAAAGCAGAGCAGTGTTTGAAAAAAAAAGAAATGGTAGCTATTAGCAATGATGGGAAAGACTCAAGCACATGGGAAAAAAATGTACAAAGAATATTTTGGAAACACTTGGTTTCTAGGCAAAACAGAAGAAAACAAAGCAGTTAGCACTGTTTAAAAATTCAGATAAGAAACCATCATTTTAACATTAGCAATACATGTGTTGGCTTTACTTTTACATAATTGCAGAAAGGTTTAAGGTTATTCTAAATCTTCATAGCAAGATAAAAAACATCTGTCTCAAAATCTGACATCACTAATACTTTTGGTGCTTGGTTAGTGATAGCTGCAATGCCCAGATAACCTTGCCACGGCCTTCTCAGATTCTAAAACTGAAAATAATAAATTGTTTACTATGAAAGATAGTTACAGGAACAAAATTACAAATGAAGATAGTCCTTGGTTATTCTGGGGATGTAATTATTTTATTTACAAAATTATTTACTATGTAGGAAAAGTACTGCAGATCTGGATAGGAAGATTCTCTCCAATAGATGGCCTAGAGGATTCTGAGAAACTAAATGTTATTTCATGTTGGGGACCTTTGTTTGGTTGGGGGTTCTGCTTTATTTTTAATATTAACTGTATTTGATAATAATTTGACTTAGTTTTTTCTGAGTGGATGTGTGATGGAAGAGCTTTCTTTAACTGAATAGATATTTAGAACATATTTTGTCTAAGATACAGACACAAGCAAGGGTTGGAGAATATTGCATTTCAGTAGGTAATTATGGGATAGAAAGTTCTGATGACTGATACAGGTACAGTGGCATTTGATTCACATCTTAGACTTGCACATAGGATTAGGTGTATCAGTGTGAGGACATCAACGCCCTGTTTCTGTCTACTTTCTAGACTTTCTATTTCTAAATTCTACTTTGGAAGTATATATCTCTGTCTTAAAAAATCAAAAAGACAATAACACCTGCAAGTATTATCCCACTCTTGTAGTACAACAATACAGCCTAAGAGAATGTTTAATGCTGACATCTAGGGTCCAAATCCATTACTGATCATTAAGATTAAAAAAAACCCCAAACCTAAATGTTTTAGCTTCTGAGTATCAGTGAGATGAGTCTGGATTTCTTCTAGGAAACCCTGCTGTGCAACAATCCTCCAACACATGCAGGTAGCACACATAGTAGCTCTGAACAGACACCAAAAATTGGCAGAAAGTTTTGTGCAACAGAAAGCTGGGATAATATACAAGTCATTTATGTTGATCTATTTTAATGTGAGTATTAACGCAGACTAAGTACTTCAGCTTTGACCTGAATCTTTTCTCTGCCTGGAAGTGGAACATACATATTTCCAACACTTTGTAATTGCAGCAGATCAAAGGCCTCTTTCCTCTGGGCATGCACAGGTGGCTCCAAGGCTGTGTTCGCATTGCTGTTTCGTGAGATGGATCGTGACAAATGCATTGTATATGAAATCCCAGCAGATCGAGGATTCTTTTGTTTCATTCTGTGAGAGCTATAAATAAGCCCTGTAGCATAAAACAGACTGCTGAATGAAATGAATGTGTACACACAAAATAAATCAGAGAAACCTTAGTGGTTTACAAATGGACATTTTCAACAGGATCCAAACAGAGAGACAGAGACCTTTTTTTACAGAAATGAAAGAACAGCCTTACTGCTTTCTACAGGCACTTCTGGGAAGAAGTTTCTATCAAATATTCATGGTAGCCTCTTGTCTACACAAGTCTGGTTGATGGAGTAATAGTGTCGATTCACCTGGCACCAAAACTCAGCCATTTTCCCTTTCCCCATCCAGTAAATCTGTGGCTGTCAGTGATAGGAGCTGATGGGAAATGATAGCCTTATTGAGCTGCCTCATGAACTGTAACTCATTTGTTCTGAAGACCCAGACTGACAGCCTCTGCATTTCTCTCTTCCAGTGAAATTGAGTATAAATCACTTTATCATTTTTCTCCATGACAGTTTATCAGAATTCTGGAATTTTATATGAAGTCATAGATAGCAGTGGTAGAAATAAGACTCTCAGCTGATCTTGTTGGAGAGCGCCACATCTTGCAAGGTTTAACATGCCCATAAAAAATTGCAATTGAGCTTCCACTAACCAGACACGTGTACACACACACACTTGACATGATGACAGAGAGAGAAAGCTAATCAGGCTCACTTCTACTAGGCAAATAATCTAACCTCCTGTGAACTGACAGTTTACAATCACTTTCAGTTCTTGGTAAGTAATTTTGACTTTTAAGACTCCTGACTAAACAATTAATAAAATCCTTCACTTACACAATACTAGTTCAGGATAGAAGAAACCCTCCGCTCTGCTTTGTTTCCATTCTGAATAAAAAGCATAACGGAAAAAGGGTGGGGATACCAAAGGTACATAAACAGCTGCTCTAATCTCAAAATTAATTATTAATTTGTTATTTATAACAATGAATGACAGTTGACAACAATCGGAATTACATAACATTGAAGCTATTAAGCACAGGCCAGACAGTGAAGTTACTGATTCATCTTTCAAAATCCTCTACGAGTTGATATGCACTATGTCAATATAATTCATCAATTCCAGCACCGAAGAACTTGCTATACTTAAGTAAATAGCCATCACTATTAAACATGTAAAAAATATCAAGCTAGGCCCACAAAGTCTCTACATGGAGCAACAAAGGGGAGATACTTAGAAACATCTGTAAGCACATAAAATAAAATGACTTACACTTCTGACTTTAATCATTGCAATTTTAAGGACACTTAGGGATTTGGTGACTGCTGTCTAGGAATAAAAATCACAGTTAGGAGCCATATTTTTTTGTTTGATTACATTGAACTGAAACATATCTCCTTGGGACCCCAGAAGTAGAACGCAGATGATGACCTATGCTGTAACAATTGGATTTTGGTGTCTTTTATGTGCTAGGATGAAGAAATTTCTCCAACTGACTGTTTTTAACTTTGGAAGTTATTTCATAAAATCTTATTTTCTTGATTCCTATGGTTTTGTAGTCAAGCATGTAAACCCTTCTACATAAATGACAGGACAATAGGTAATAATTTCTGAGGGTGGATGACATAAGGGAGCAGTGTGATCTAATGTATTCCCTGCTCACTACACTCATTTTGGCGAAGTGCAGCTCTATGGATGGAGGTGGACCATGCAGATCTCCTTACTCACTAGCTGCACTGACCTTGGCAAACTTCAGAGTATAAAACATGCTATAACAAACAATAAGGTAAAACCTTAGATAATATGACTCAACACTGGAACCTTTTAGTTATCAATGTTTAGGCCACAATGTAATGTACTGCATGCATAAGCCTACCTTAAAAGCGGTTTTCTCCAAGAGCAAAGCCACAGAAAAATTCATGTGACAAGCCACAACCTGTTCCCCTTAGAAGGCATGTTAATACCAATAAGTTGCAAGTGAAAGGGTGTTCCAATCTGATACTTGTAACAGCAGGTAATAAGCATGTGTCTTAATTATTTTAAATGGTTGAATACTGACAATGGCTGCCTGTTTTCTACTCCCTTAGCACTGACTACTGTAATTCATAACACTGACCAGGGTAGCAGCCACCTCCTCCACCTTTCCTTATTAAACTTGATTAAATGTTATTTCATCTGCTTTTGTATCAGGGTGCATGTATCATTAGACAATGGACACTTGCTTGCCCCATTAACTCTACTAATGATGTGGAATTTTGCACAGCTGATGGATTGGTATGCCAGGAGAATGTGCACACAGTATGCAGAAAAAAAAATCTGAGAAAAATCTGAATTGCATGTAAAATAAAAATAAAATACAGAAATCCCTGGGATATCAAGATTACGGTCATAAATAATACTTCATGAACTGTTTCAAAAATTTCTTATTAAATCCAATGCAAAAGGCACTGAGAAGGCAATTTACATACTTGACATGAACCTAAGCCAAGAGTGGATTAAGTTTGAATGCATTTTGATCCTTAATGGTGGTATTTGCAAGAGAAAAAGAATATGTATAAATGTGTCTAGGTTTTGGGGAAGTTTTGTTTGATTGTTCTACACTGTAAAAATTAAACCACATTTGTGGTTAAATGCTTTTGTTTTCAGATCTTATTATTGAAACACAAATTGTTAAAATAATCCTGATGGAATTTCTCCTATTAGATAAAATAATGTACAGAGTTCATAGTGTTACACGGATTTCAGAGCTGTAGGAAGAAACAATTTCAAAAAGGCAGCTTAACAAATATTTGTGAGAAATAATATTGCAGGGCATAAAAAAAAGATATACGAAATGAAATGGATTTTCCTCTCTGTTCATAAACATCCAGGTTATCCATAGAAAGTAATATGCATACACCAGTTTAGTGTATCTACATAGTTTTCTCTTTTTTTTGAAAATATTAGAATACTCTTACAAAAAATTACAGTTTTGAAGTCTGTTTCTACCTTTAACTTCTTTCAAATATGCTGACACTGTACATTACCCTTAGCTTAGAGAAAAAGTCAAGTGAGCAAATGTCCAGAAAACATACTGACCTGCAACTGTCATAAGGTTATTGCTGTTTGCATGTGGAGAGTTTTAAGGACTGTTGAGATGAAAAAGAATTATAGCCAAGTCACTTAAGTGTCATGAATTTTCTACTGTGCTTCAGGCATGCTTTTTGAGAGCTTGTGTGTGTGTTGCTAATGGCTTGACCTTCATGGATTATTAAGATGGACTTTATTACAATGAAAATGCTGATAAGTTTGAGCTAAACAGCATACTTTGAAAGGGCTATGTTTAAAGATGCTAATTGCAGTAGTTTTGTAAAGCAAAATAGTATCATAACTGCAGAGAGGATTGAGATGATGGTTATCACACAATGGTATGTGAGCAACCCTGTCTTAGCATTTTATGGGAGGGTTTTCTTCCTTTGGGTAGCTGATATTCTTCCCTGTATTTATTTATGGATTGGAGAACACACAAGAAAAACAGAAAGCGTCTTCCTTCAAATACTCACTTGTCTGCTTCCATCCTGAGTCAGAGGAATAAAATTTCCTTTTCATCCAAATCATTGTTTGATTTTCCTTTCATCTACATTCCAGACAGAAATAGGTATATTATAAGCCCAGTTTCTCTGCTGGTGAAATGATAGCCATGAAGGACAGCAGAGCTAACAGAAAAATGAGGCAGGTAAATAACATCGAGGCAGACCCATCTTTGTTGCTGTAGTCTAATTGTAGGTACTCCATGAGGGTCACAGGTTGTGATCAATGAAAAGAACTGTAAAATTTCTGAGACAAAGCAATGTATGAGAAAGGCATCTTGATATGGAGGGAGAGAAGAATTGCAAAATGATTTATAGAACTTTTAAAAAAGGGAAAATCTAGAGAGATTTTGGAAAGATTAGCGGACTGCAAAACAACAATTGTCAGAAAAGTTGAAATTAAAAAATACCTGGAGTTCAAAAACAGAAGAGACAGTGCAAATCCTTGACTTCATGTATATAAAATCGGTACACTAATGTTTCACTTGCTGCACGTTATTCATTCAGTCATGTTAATTCCTTTCACCTGTTGCATTTTATCCTTGCTCCAGAATCCATCTTTGCAGGACACCAAATGAGAAGCAAGCTTAAACAACGAACTCTATCACTTAAAAAATGTTCTCTTATGATATATCTGCTTCAAAATTGAAGAGATCCTTTTTTTTAACCTCTTCTTTATTTTAATGTATAGTGTTTAGACAAGTTAAAATAAATGCGAGGGGTTGAAATCCCATGGCGTGATTAGACTTTACCATCGCTCAGATAAATATCACCTTCTGACACCTCTAAAGTGCTCTGAAACAAGTCTTTGCACCCTCAAACAAAGTCTGTGCAAAACTACAGAAATCCCCCTGCAAACAAAGTATTTGTACACATATTTTAGATATTAGCACTATCATATATCCATAACTGAGATATATAATCTATGTACTGCAAATATAGTTCCATATGTAGTCTTGGCTTCAGGCTCATTTAACATAATTATACCCATCAAATATTAAGTCTCCTTGGAATCAGATCTGAACAGAAAATAGTTCATTTGCCTGTGGATGCTGGTGATGATGGGAATGCCTTACCATCTGTGTCTCTTCAGGTTGTGATCTTGTCAGATCTCATAAGGTAAGCAGATTCTGGCCTGCATAATAATTGATTGGGAACTTTCCAAAGAAAATCCCAGGTGTTAAGGAAAGCAGCACTGGTGGTGATTCAGTATTTGACACTGTTTCCTCTGTTCAGTTGCAGACCAATGTCTCAGCATAATATTGAGAAACCATTTGGTAAACTCACTGTGCCAGCTTCCAGGGGAGAGACAATCAGTGCAAACAAGACTTGCAGTTATGAAATATCTGGGGAACTTCTTGCAATGTGAGAAAGCAAAAGAGCTTTTTGGGATATAAACTCAAGATTTTGTCCGTGCATTAAACTGCTAAACTGGCTGGGAGGATTTGGTATAGGCCATTGTAAAGACTATTTTAGAGCACTGAATGAACAACATGACTACACAAGCTTGCATGAACTGTTCTGGGGCAGTTCTTGAAAATGACTGGACTACTGCTGGTATTACTTCCTAGTTACTATTGTTGGCTTTCTTCCTAGGTAGGCCAGAGATTTTTGTGTGGTGTAATTGGATTATTAGGCACCCTTAAATTATGTAATTTAGATAAAGGAAGAGCTCACATTAGATAGGAATAGCCAGGGAGTTGAACTACCTGATTTGCCTTCCTGCTCTGTTAATACTGTGCCTGTGGCAAGCCATTTGCAAAGAAAACTGGACTGCCTTATCAGGATGCAGCTTGCGCAACTATTTCTGTGATGTTTCAACAGAGTACCTTAGCATGCATTAGTTTCTGATATATAATGAGTTTTAATTCATAATTACTACATTGCTTGCAAATCAAAGTTCATCAGGGAAAAAAAAATGTCCTTATTAAGGCTAAGCGCTATACATAGTCTTATCAAAGGGAAAGGCTGTTCTAAAGGAAAATTTATACTCATAAAGGCAGACTTGAAGAGAACAATGTTCTCACTGTATTGAGAAACTGGAAAACGTGTAACAAATGTTATATCACAAACAGAAATACCGTGCTACTGTTTTAGATCTGTGCACTTAATATGGCAGAGGGACTGATGTAGAAGTTGTGTATTCACATCCTGTGTAATGCTACCTTCCCAAAAGCATAAGAAATTGGGACTTCCCTTTCCAAATGTCTGATTGCTAGTCTTTAAAATTCAATAGCACCCTTTCAAAGATGGTAGGGTTGTCCATATTTTTTTTCTGGAGATATATGTAAATCTATAAGGAACCCGAACTTCTGAATATAAACATTGATTATAATGTATGCTGTATTTAACATTTAGTAGTCCATTTATTTGATAGCAACACAGTGAGCACAAATCATAAAGACAGACTGAAAGGGAAGAACAGAGAGTACATGTGTTTCTATGTACATGCACTTGAAGAAGCTATCTATGAAAAGGTGACACGTACATAGATAAAGACAGGTATTTAAGATACGAATTATCACTAGCCTCATGAATCCATCACTTTTCTAGATTTCATTTTCTGAAGAGAAAATTACACGTATATATTATAGAAATAATTCTTCAGGAAGAAGGAAATTAAACGTGATTTTAGCTTTTCCATACTTTTTGATACTTATGCTGACTATACTCTAAGCAATGTAACTAGCAGTTACCCCACGTGCTTGTCTAATCACCTTGACCTAAGGAAGAGGGAAATGAGAGATAAATGTACTGTGGAGTATCATGTTTTTTCAGTATTATTGCAGTTATGTTTGGCAATGTTTGTTGTCTGTGCATTTCCTCAAAATAGATGGTGTTCAATATTAAGATTAAGAAAGAATAAAGTCAAAGACATAGCCATCTTTGTAGAAAGAGTTGCTGAGGCTTGTAATCGTTCCTTAATAGTTCATTCTAATACCTTCCATTTTCTCTTGTATATAAAACCCAGGGTATTCCCTGTTCTCTCAGAAAAAAAAAAGGTTCTACAATTAAACAGGTTTGTAATTTTATGAAATTCAAAGAAAAAAATATAGAAGAGAAAAATTACTTTTCTTGTTACTAAAACTGTCTGTACATTTTCAAGTCATTAAGTTGTAAATGCGTCACAGAATTTCATATTTGAGCAACTGCATCTCTAAAGCTGAAAAATTTGAAGTCACCCTATAAAAAAGATGCCCTGCCCTGACATGACTGTTCCTTCTCTTTGCTCTTGCTTTCCACTGAACATGAAAAATGAAATAAAATGCAGCTGAATTCCTTCTTTCTGTTCTGTGCAAGACTGAGAAAAAAGCAACAAGCCTCCATCCCTGTAGATTGTCTTCAGAAATTGGATAGCAGGTAAGTTCAGGAAACACAAACTTTCACTCAAAATGGACACTGTGGTTCTGCTTTCTCCTGCTTTCCTTGTACTTCCCCTTACTCATCTCTTCTTAATTCAAACCTGTCTGGTATGTTTTCCTGTCCTTAAATATGGAGCCAAGTGACATTATTAGTCTTCACCTTTTCTCTGAATCAGTTAAACAGATATTACTGAAATCAGAGTAAGAAAAAATCATGCTCTCTTAATGAATTAGTTTTCAATTCCTTCATACCTATTATGTCATAATGCTACCAAATCTCTGAAATATCTTCTAAACACTGAATGTCTATGGAAAAGAAGACAGGAAGGAAAAGCAGTCCTAACTAATCTTTAAAAAGGCACACATGGTACAAGAGTTTTAGCTCTTCAGGTCTTTAAAGAATGATATGAGTCAAACTATAAAAATGACACCAGTTATATTAAAATATATGAGCAAAGTAGCTGATGGAAATTGCTTTACTTATAGGCCTTCTTTTTAACACTTTGTGGGTAATTTTGATAGAATTAATTTCATTAATGCAGCTTTTTAACATTTTTTTTCCAACTACCACTAATTCAGATAGATTAGGCTTAAGAAAACCTAGTCTACTTAAGAGAAACTAGTCTCACATAGAGGACTCTAACATGTCCAAGAATCTTCTGCCTTTTTACTGCATTGAGACACAATACTCAACCCATGGTGAGTTTTCTATTGCTTACACTAGCTTTATGTCCCCATTTTCACCTACTTTTAACCTAAAATTTAAAGTTAGGATCTCAATGTGTTTTGTTTGTTTATGCTAAACTGTTAATATTTGTGTTTAACTTTGGGAGATTAAAAGGGTAGGGGAAAGACTGTTTTTTTTTTTGCTTTTGAACCTGGAGTATTGTGTCCAGTTCTGGGCCCCTCAGTTCCAGAAGGACATAGAACTCCTTGAAAGAGTCCAGCACAGGGCCACTGAGATAATGGAGTGGAACACCTTCCTTATGAGGAAAGGCTGAGGGAGCTGGGTCTCTTCAGCCTGGAGGAGACCGAGGGGTGACCTTATTAATGTCTATAAATATGTAAAGGGTGAGTGTCACGAGGACAGAGCCAGGCTCTTCTCAGTGTTGGCCAGTGATAGGACAAGGGGCAATGGATCCAAGATGGAGCGTAGGAAGTTCCATCTTCATATTTTGCTTCACTAACCTGGTCTCCTTTTATGACAAGGTGACCCGTTTAGTGGATGAGGGGAAGGCTGTGGATGTTGTCTACTTGGACTTCAGCAAGGCCTTTGACACCGTCTCCCACAGCATTCTCCTGCAGAAGCTGGCTGCTCACGGCTTGGACAAGTGCACTCTGCGCTGGGTTACAAACTGGCTGGATGGCCGAGCCCAGAGAGTGGTGGTGAATGGAGCCAAATCCAGCTGGCGACCGGTCACCAGTGGTGTTCCCCAGGGCTCGGTGTTGGGACCAGTTCTGTTCAACATCTTCATAGATGATCTGGACGAGGGGATTGAATGCACCCTCAGTAAGTTTGCAGATGACACCAAATTGGGTGGGAGTGTCGATCTGCTGGAGGGTAGGAAGGCCCTGCAGAGGGATCTGGACAGGCTGGATTGTTGGGCTGGGGCCAACAATATGACGTTCAACAAGGCCAAATGCCGGGTCCTGCACTTTGGTCGCAACAACCCCAGGCAACGTTACAGGCTTGGGCAGGAGTGGCTGGAGAGCAGCCTGGCGGAAAGGGACCTGGGGGTGTTGGTTGACAGCCGCCTAAACATGAGCCAGCAGTGTGCCCAGGTGGCCAAGAGGGCCAATGGCATCCTGGCTTGGATCAGGAACGGTGTGGCCAGCAGGACCAGGGAGGTGATAATCCCCCTGTATTCTGCACTGGTGAGGCCTCACCTCGAGTACTGTGTTCAGTTTTGGGCCCCTCACTTCAAGAAGGATGTTGAGGTGCTGGAGCGTGTCCAGAGAAGGGCAACGAGGATGGTGAAGTGTGTGGAGAACAGGCCCTACGAGGAGCGGCTGAGGGAGCTGGGGTTGTTTAGTTTGGAAAAGAGGAGACTGAGGGGAGACCTTATTGCTCTACAACTACCTGAAAGGAGGTTGCAGTGAGGTGGGGGTTGGTCTCTTCTCTCCAGTAACAGGCGACAGAACTCGAGGTAATGGCCTCAAGTTGCACCAGGGAAAATTTAGGTTAGATATTAGGAAGAACTTCTTTACTGAGAGAGTCATCAAGCATTGGAACAGTCTACCCAGGGAGGTGGTTGAGTCCCCATCTCTTGAGGTGTTTAAAAGATGGGTAGATGCGGTGCTTGAGGACATGGTCTAAGGGTAGACTTGGTGGCGGTAGGTTAATGGTTGGACTGGATGATCTTAGGGGTCATTTCCAGCCTTAAAAATTCTATGATTCTATGATTCTATGATTCTATATAAGGAGGAACTTTTTCCCTGTAAGAGTGATGGATTACTGGAACAGGCTGCCCAGAGATGTTGTAGAGTCTCCTTCTTCGGAGAAATTCAAGACCAATCTGGACGCATTCCTGTGTGATTTAATCTAGGTGATCCTGCTCTGGCAGGGGCATTGGACTAGATGAGCTTTTGAGGTCCCTTCCAACTCCTAACATTCTGTGATTCTGTGAGTCATTTGAAACTGAGAAACAATTAAAGTGGACTGAGAGATAGCACTGTGACATAAAACTTCTTCTATTAGTCTTAATAGGTCAGTCTAAATTCAAATGAAGAAATAAGTTATCTGTCTTCCACTATAGCTTTCTGCCTGAAACACAGCTATTGTGAGCAATTTTAAACACAAGTTTATTCTGTATCACAGAATCACAGAATCACAGAATCAGAGACTGGTTTGGATTGGAAGGAACTTCCAAGCCCACCTAGCTCCAAAACATCTCCTACTTTTAGGGTCACCCTCTACTAGACCAGTTTGCTCAAAGCTCCATCTGACCTGGCCTTGAACTTTTAACTAGACTTTAGTCAACAGGGCTCTCAAGGAGTTCAAGTTTCCTAACAACCAGGACAATATCAATAGCTAAAACTCCAAATAGCCTATATTTTCTGTCAGTCTACTAGAACTATTTTAAAGCATGCACTATAGAGGACTGAAATTCTGTGGAAAAAATGGATTAAATTTAATATATTGTCAGAGTCAGGAAATGCTTGTGTTTTAAAATAACTTAGAAAAAATCCTTTATCTATGGAACTACAGATTAGCATTTCTATATTATTTCACCAGAGAAGCAGATTTCTCAAATACTAGATCTAGTTGCTTAGTAAGTAAAATATTACAGGCTCATGGTTCCTCTTCCCAAAGTTTCATCAGCAATGTACCAGGGATTGTTATGGCCATTTTTATTTTTGTGTCCAATTTTCCCTTCCTGAATATTCTAATTACACAAAGCTAAAGTCTGCAGCACAGTCAAATGACAAATTAGTAAAAGTAGGCTGAGTAAGCCAAAGAAAAATTCATTTATCACATCTCCATATGAACACATTACTCTTTGACTCTGTTTGCAGACACAACTTTATCATATTGAGTATATCATAATGCCAGGCTAATATATCAGTAGTACTTATATAAAACCAGACTGATATGGCATGCAGTAATAATATTTGATCAGACTACTTCCATGGAATCAGAGAGGCACAGTCTCGGCTGATACAAACTGGTTCAGATTCTATGGTGTTGCCCAGAATAAGACTGTTTGGCTTTTCAAGTGAGAGAGTCATCTACAAAATACCAAACCATCCACTGAAATGCAAAGCACACTTACCTAAGTCAGATATCAGATTGAGGTCTACTGCTAAGGGTTAACAACAACCTCTGATCACAGATAAGCACTACTAAGTGCAGACTAATTCTGGATGGAAGGCAAACATAACCTATAGACAGAATAATGGGCAAATAGGTCTCAGCTAGAAGTGTGAATTAATTAGAGCCTCTCTAATGACTGATCAGTATGATACACTTATTTTAAAAAGCTGAAATCCAAGGACCTTTAGACATTTTATATTTTAGAAATTTAATTTCTCTACCATGTATTTTACAGTGTTTTATAATTAACAGGCTAAACAAATATATGAAATTGTGTAATAGATTCAGAAAGGTGGAGTGCATTCTTCAGCTAATAATCACAAACTAAATTATTTTAGCAAACTTAAAGAAACATCTAATGAAAGTGATCTGTTTATTTGTGAATAGAAATAAGCATTAGAAATTTCCTGAAAAAAAAATCTCTGTAGGAGAATTCTGAACCACAGATGATACATAGAATCCTTGCAGTGTAGTGTGAACTACATACAAAATACAGGCTATCTCATGTTATTTTGTATAATTCCAATAAAAAGTTTTAATTGGAAGTATTTTTATCTGTAAAAATAAACTGATTATGCTTTGTATGTGTACATGATTTACTGCATTTTGAAATATGTATTATGTTCAATGTAAATTTTTTTCACCTATTTTCTCTACATTTATATTTCACAGTGTGGCTAATACTTCCTTAAAAATTTATCATTCTAACTTAGGAAAGTGCTTGTTTTGCTAATACACTTATTATCAGCCCTTGAGAAATGCAGAATCTCTGAGATGACTAGAAGTGCAAGAACTGTTTCAGGTGGCTGCTGTAAAACTACCACAGACTTGCTGTTTAGTAGAACAGGACGGGAGATACGATCCTGTGTTTTCTTGAGTTTTGTTACGGTCACATAGATCTGAATTAAAATCTTTCAGAAACTTCTACCTATAGTATTTGCAAAGATGAGAGCACATCTTTCTATTTTAAAAATATCAACTAAATGCTTTAATTTTAGTACAGAACTGTTTTGCCAATTCTTTTGAAATGAAATCTCACTATTCAGATACAATTGATCTGTGTGAGACACAGCCCTGGAACAGGCTGCCCAGAGAGGTTGTGGAGTCTCCTTATCTGGAGACATTCAAGACCAACCTAGACGTGTTCCTGTGTGATCTACTCTATGTGATCCTGCTCGGGCAGGGGGGTTGGACTAGATGATCTTTTGAGGTCCCTTCCGACTCCTGACATTGAATCTGTGGATCTGTTGAATCTGTGAATGAATATAAGTTAGCAATTACTGAAGGTGACACCTGCTATGAATCCTCAATTGTGACATAATATGCAGATCACATATTACCTACCCCAAAATTTATTTATGCCTCCTATACATTTTAATGCACTTTTTATAGATCTGGATAATCAAATAGATTTTGTTTACATTTTTCTTTTTCCACACAGAAAACAGGCTTATTGTACTGTATTTTCAATCCCTGTATATAGTTTTACTGATTTTCAATGGATTGTCATGCAACTTCAAAATAAAAGGACTTCCAGTATAATATTTTTGCTGGCACATTTCAAGAACACTTTCTCCTCCAAATATTTTCTAAGATCAAGATGGAAAAAAAATGTGTATCTGACTAGCTGTTAAAACAACGTTACCTATCACAGCTACTCCCTTTGTATATGCCAACCTCATTTACTGCATAAGAAAGGCTGAGTTTGTAAAGTGGATAAATTAAGCTTTGTTTCCTAAAAGTGCATCACCGAAAGGGCAAAAGAAGGCATGAAAATATTATGAGCTTTTTTTAATTTTTTTTTTTTTTTCCTGATTGTGACACTTTTCTGGTTTTTGTTCTTCAGCAGGAGTACACAGGGCACCTCTTGATGCATTACTCTGAAAAGTGTAATTGGAAACATTCCAAATGCATAGTAAATACTTAAAGACTTTAAAGAAATGTTCTTGGTAATGCCATCCAACTCTTGCAACTATGCAGGAATAAAAGCAAAATTAAAGCCATTTCAGAATGAAGATGGCTGCTCAGCTACTACACAAATCCTTGTGACATCATGGCATACAACAGAGCGTTGACTGTTGACACTGGTCTACCCTGGTTGAGGATCTGGCCCTGAGACTGTAACTGCACAAGGATCAGGACAACTAAAGATAGAGAATTATTTGTGATTTTCCAAATACACTTAAGTAAATCTGGTCCTTTGCCACTGAAAACAATACATTCTGTCTATTTATCTTCATCCATCTTCATGGTCTCTGGGCTGTTGATTCTGTGACGTTGCTATAACAGACAGGACAGGGATACCAATACTGAGCTATGACAGGGGCTTTAAAAACATACCATGGGAAAGAGATTATTTGAGATATATGACAATTTAAAGGAGCAGAGAACAGTTTAAGGAGGCAGTAACCTTTACTGTATGTAGCATCATCAGTATGCACTCTATGCCATGTGAAAAGTAAGTGATATTCAGCAGCTCCATGTGTACTGCAGATATGCTGCCTCGTGGAGCAGTCCACTGCAGCCTGCAAATCTGAGTCCTTCTCCAGGACACACTACGTGGAATGGTACTTTCCATTCTGTGTAGAGATCCAAAGCTATGTTTATAAAACATTATGTAAAGGGAAAAAAAATCCTGTGATTATCTACTGTAGCATATTTTGTAAAGTCTGGTTAGATGAACTTCCATTCTGGTCAAAGTCACAGAAAAGCTGACGCAACTAAAAGTGCTAAAGAATAAAAGGATAGTAGCATAATTAGTGCCAATCAGCACAGTTTTCTGAAAAACAGATCTTGTCAAAACTTCTGATGAGGTGACAAGTTCAGTTCACAAAGGAGAGTGTGTTGACATAACGTGACTTCTGTAAGGGCAGTTGTCTGCACAACCTTCAGATTAAAAATTAACACCATTACAAAATTCTTTGTAGCGCATGTACTAATCATTTGAAAAACTAATTCACTGGCAAATCTCATCAGTTAATTGAGAACAATTGCACAAAGAGGAATTTCTAGTACTCTAGTACAAAGATCTCAATCAACTGCTATCCAGTATTCCTTTATCCAGAAAAATATCACACATACATGTTAGCAAAAACATGCAGTTGATACAAAAATGGTGGAATGATGAAGAGTAATAAGGAGAGGACAAAGCTAGACTGAATTACAGAGTAAGGTGGACTTTTCAAAGTAAATTATAATACTACTACTCAGTAGAACAACTAATTTAGAAGAATGGATTTTCCATTACTTAAAATCTTTTAGGCTACAATGAGTTCCTTTCTCTAAGATAAGAAGAAGCTCCATCAGAGTTTGAAAAAATTACTCAGTGAAATTCAAAGGACTATTCAAAAGATCAAACCAGAGGATCATAATGGGCTCTCACAGTCTTAAAACGGATTACTTACATCTCAGATCACAAGTATGTAATTTTCAAGAGAAGAGTACATAGCAAGCATAAAGGAGAAATTGCCATAACATTTCAAGAAATACCTTTGACCTTTTACTATCCCCCAACAAAATACATGTCTATTTTCTCCCTCAGCAGGAGTTACCATTTTAATGACTTTTTCTGACAGATGATGTATCTGATGATGCAAAGTTGGACTGAATGAAAAGATTTTCCCATTAAAGAGAACTAGAAATTCATGAATATCATATTTCTGGTAAGACAACTCACATTATTTTTAAACTCGATTACTTAAATATGTTATCTTTGCAGTAACAATAAAACTCTACATCCTTCTCATTTAAAAATACTTTATAGTTCTTATTGTACAGCATCCAACTTCTCTTGTATCACTTCCAACTCCCTTTTTTTTCTTTCCTTTTCACAAGCTCAAATTTTCAGGGGTAGGTGAATGCTCACAGTTTTACATTTTTATATGTATTAAAAGACATTACAACATCCCTTATAAGTTTTGTCATATTGTAAGTACTGAGAGCATTCTCAATATAAATTAACTCCTGCAACTTTTGAAATGTATAAACAAACAAAAAAGGTATTATTTATGTATTTAAAGAGCACATGAATAATCATACTTTTCATACTCAGAAGTTGACAATAATATTTTTCATCCTCAGAAGCAAAACAATTACTTCATATTCTCGTGAAAAATTACATTGCTTTCTCCTCAGAATAAAGGGAAGATGCTGGGATATTTCAACAAAATGGTTGACTACAACAGGTATGTACACAGCTGCTACAACCACAGCTCTTATGATGTGTCCCTAGAATTACAAAAAAAATTAAATACACTGTTCCAATTTTATTTTTTCTGAATGGTTTCTAGATGAAAGAATAAAGAAATTCAAAATTCAGTATAGGATCTGAAGGCAAATGGGGCCTTCTTTTATCATGCCACTAGTCAGGCAAAGATTTGGTGAGATAATTGATGTCCTTATAGGTCTCAACTGTTGGTAAATGTGTGCCAAGAATAGTATCTAATAACCTTCAAAGGGGTTTAAAAGTGTAACTCACTAATGCCAATGATTAGAAAAGTGAAAGACTTAAAAGCCTGTCTACCTATTCATATTTGTACCAACACTGTAATGAGGCAATAAAAAAGGAACACACACTGATTTTGACAATATAACAGAAAATCCCAGAAATATCAGAACTTTTGTGGGAAAAAAATATCGTACGTTGATGCTTTTCTGCATAGTCTCAATTGTACACCAGCTTTTATTATCTTGAGCCTGCCACCTACATAGTGTTTGTCCTGGTGTATGTACTGCACAAAAATCACCTCATGCACAACCCCTCAGCATTCTGACACACAAATGCAGTCCTTATGCAATCTCCAGAGACTTTTATAGGCAGACCTTAAAAAGCCACAAAACACTCAAAAATCCTACATTCGTTACTTGAACTACTTAGAAACATATCTTAAGCAGAGACAAAGCATGTAAGCCTCTTTGGTAGAGTATTTGTACAAAAAACTTTAACAAATTCCACTGATCATTCCCCAGCTTTTGAGGTTGGTGATTAAGGTGCAACTTTGTTTATTAGACATCATCCTATGATAAATTTTTTTATTGAACTTTTAGGAGCACAAATCTGAAAGCAAAAAGTCAATATTTTATTTACATGGAAATATATTCAATGGACATTCTAATACTGTACATTTTTATTGCCACAAGTGGGATTGGATTTGTGTTTTTTTTTTTCTAAAGTGCTGAAAACTTACATTCCATGAAAATGAAAAATTTTGGTGTTAACCATCAAATCAGTTTTCTGACAATATTTAAATATTTCTAGTGTTGCTGCATTAGCGTAGAGATATTTTATTATTCTATTTTGCATGTGTCGAGAAGATTTCTAGCAGTCCAACAAATTACTAACAATTACCACTAAGATGCAGACAGTTTTTCCAGCTACTGCAGCATTAAATGTTATAGCCTAAATCAGCCGAGGAGGCATCGTTTTATCTTCTGCCATCATAAGTGCATTTCCTATTGGAAAGCAATAACAAAGCCATGAAATAACCTACTCTAAGCCAAGCACTGTAAATACAGTTTTTGATTGCTTTTTATCTATGACGGCTTAAAAAAAAATTACAATATTTTAGCATTAAATTCAAGGCCTAATTAGTCATCATGGGTATGTTTTTCAAATAGTAAAAGAAGCATTTTTTCTTCATACAAATACAGCAGTGTGACTTATAAGGATTTTCCTCTCCTAGCGTAATATTTATTTTAACTGCATTGCCTACCATTTAAGCTGTGCAATTCATGTTAAGGCATTGAGGATAGAAAATGGACTGTCATTCACTGTTTCCCAAGCTCTGCCTTCATTAGTCCTTTTTTAACATTTCACTAGAATCATAAAGTAAAATGGAGATTTCTCCTAAAAAGGCACACCATAGGCATAGTCTGAGCAGTTTGTACACTGTAAGTCATTAGGGACACAACCTCCAAAAGGGACTGGTGAAAGGAAGTAATCTCAATATTCAAGGGAAGGTATATCAATAGTCCCATAAAACATTTCATATATAGGCTGAATGCTTTCTATCACTCATCTTCTCCACTATCACTATCTTCTCCACTTATCAACAGGTTCATGGGATGTGGCCGTATTTCCTTAGTCTGCTATGCTATTGAAAGAACTGCATAAACTACATTTTAACAAGGAAATAAAAGATAATTATGCAAATCCCCCCTCACTCCCCCATTTTCAATACAGAGATCTGCTATGGCAATAACATATACAATGACTACAAAAGGCAAGTAATCCTTAAGTGGAAGCAAATGTGCCCCATCCTGTTGGTATTGATGAACTGGATATTATCTTGCAATGGTGCTTCTAAGTAAATATAACTGTGCTCAAAGCATGGCTTCTAATAAAAAAAATGTATTTGGGGAATGGATAAAAAGCAGTATTTTGATTTTGGGTGGCTAGAAGTCTGTCACAGGTGCTCACCTCTAGCACAGAGCTTGAAATTTAAAAACATCTGTATGCTACCATCTGGTAGCAGAAATATTTAGTATTAGCTGGGTAAAAATCAGTTCTTTCTTCGTTGTGTTCCACTGCCTGGGGATGAAGATGTGACTAGGAATAGAGCAGAATAGAATAGGAAAAATGAAGTAAAATATCAAATGCCTGTAAATTAACATTTTTCATAAATGTAATCATTTGATTACATTCTGTGTTTAAACATTAAGAAAACAGAAACTAATTTCACTCTGCTGTTTCCATACGGTCCTTTAAATTTCATACTGCATGGATTCAGTGTTAGGATAGGTTATTTGCCTTGTTATGCTATGCAGACTGAAGAAATTCAAAGCAACAGCATTATATAACTATAAATTTGACATATCCGGAAGAATGGAGTTAAAACAGCTTGTAATCATCAAACTGATTTCTCATTTTAAGCGTGCTGTACTTATTACATTATTTTCACTAAGGTAAGAAACAAATCTGAATGCTCTCAAGTGTATTTTGAAATCCTTATAGATTTGGGGAGGAAATACAAAATGCTCTTTCAGTTGCCTTTCTTGAAAAGTCAGCATGTTTTTTTTTCAAGGACAATTTAATGAAATTGAAGTGCTTAAAGAAATTACGGGAATACACTAAAAGTAGAAACGTTTCACTTGCAAAATTATATCCTTTGCATTTGTTAGGATACATGTTTATTAAGATTTTATGGTGGTTGTAATGATGATCAATAAAAATGTTTCATCTGGGTTAGAACATTAACTTGCCTAAAATTGCCTTCCTTTCCCAAGATGACACAATACATGTTACTAACTCAGTTCAGATTTAACCAAAGCTCATGAATTAGTGTAAACTAGTGAAAAAAGAGCAGAAGAAACCCAAAACACCAGAACAATTAAATTTGTGTGCAGCACAGCAGCTGCAATAGAATAATATATTCAAAATTGTTTCTGGTTAACTTCATGTGTCTGTTGTTCCTGTATTATCCCACAGAAAAAAGTATGGATCCAACAGTTGATCCAACAAGGCTCTGAATTGCTTAGTTTATGTGCAGAAAGTCTCAGTCCTTTAGTGAAGTTTCATTGTGCTAATCCCCTTGGAATGCACCATTTATCACCTACCAAAAAAGTGTAAAATATTTCAGTCCAAGAGGATTATCACCGATGTCTTCCTCTCTGCTTTACTGCAGCAGGAGAGAGAGGGAAGATAAGCAGGTTGATTCACCAGCTACAAAAACAAAACCAAGGAATTACAAGAAAACTCCTAAATAACTTCGGCCAGTTGTCCCTGTTCCTTTGGTTTTATTATGGATTTTTTTCCTTTTTCATTGTTGTTTTTAAGAGGGTGATGTTTACAAGCATATTTCCTGAAAATCAAAAAGCAGGGGAACCATAGTCTAAACTAAAACTACAGTCCTGAGGAAGTGTAAAACAGATACTGGAGGAAACTTTATTTTACTCCACAAAGCTGTGACAGTTGTCCCTCACACAACCATCCTGGCAGGCAGTCCTATTCCTTCTTTTTGAACAATTTCATTCATTGTTTTTGATATAAATGAAGGAAATCTAACATAGTTATTACTGGGGTTTGCCATGGTTTTGACAGTATGATACTCCTTGCCTGTCGTCCTTTCCTAGCAGGTCTTAACATTGATTTTTCAGTGCTGAGTTGATACTTTGAGAGGACAAACCACGTGACAGATCTTTTAACTAAGTGCTAAGGGCTAACTTAGAGCCTACTGCTCTGTACTTATCATCAGGAGCAAACTATCCTATCAGTGCTACTTTCTAAAATACAAAGATTTCAAGATCAGCCTGCAATTCCACCCAGCCTCTTAACTGTTATTAGCTTGAAGCTTTCTGTATACTCAGCTGTTTCTGTCACCTCACTTTATTTATTACTTTTGCTTAATCAGCACTGAGTAATCTGATGGAACAAAGGTTCTAACACAAAACCTGCAAGGACCCATTGACCAGTTGTAACATCACAACACTACCTGTAACAACAGGAATAGTGAGTGTGAGAAAGAACAGTTACAACCGTGTTTAGTTAATTTAGAACAGACTGAATTGTTGATCTGTTTTCCAGGTGTGCTTTCCAGCTCTTTTCACCGAAAACCCAGACAAAAGAAATCATTACAAGGATTCTGCCTCATATTTCCTGCCAAGATTTTTTCCACTGACTGTAATGAATTAGTGAGCAAAACCCAACAAAATATATCTTATTTTAGAAGTAGATATGCAATTTTATTTTTTTAAGCAATGATTTTTTTTTTGGAGAGCATTTTTTTCCGAATGATAGAGAAAGAAGAAGGGCCTATTTTTGTTCTTGATTTTCCTTATCTTTCAGATTACATTCAACATATTCTTAAAGAGCTTTAAAACTCAATAAGCCCAATAGGCTTCTCTAATCCAATAATAGTCATCAAATTGGTAAAAGGAGACATCTTTGGACCAAACCGGCTGTCAATCATTAGATGGTGAAATGAACAGATTCTGGTAAGAGAATTTTTCCCCCATAAAACTCTATAAATAATTTGAGTATATGAGTATACTAACCACAGTCATTGTAAACATTAGCAGAAGAAAAGTTAAATATAAGGATGACTAGTCTTGTGAACTGTTGAATGAGGTGGATGCCCTGGTGACTGAGGACAGTAAGAAGGCAGAGTTACTGAATGCCTTCTTTGCCTCAGTCTATACTGATGGAGACTGTTTGCAGGAGACACAGATGTCATAAGTCCCAGTAGAAACCAGGATAAACAAGGAGTTTGCTTCTGTTGATTAGGACTGAGTCAGGGACCAGTTAAGCCATCTGGACATACATAAATCCATGGGTTCTGATGGGATGCACCCAAGGGTGCTGAGGGAGTTGCCAGGAGTCATTGCTAGGCCACTGTCCATCATCTTTGAGAAGTCCTGGGAAATGGGAGAGGTGCCTGAGGACTGCAGGAAAGCAAATGTCACACCAGTCTTTAAAAAGGGCAAGAAGGAGGAACCAGGTAACTACAGACCGGTCAGCCTCACTTCCATCCTGGGAAAGGTGATGGAATGACTTGCCCTTGGTGCTGTCTCCAGGCACATCAAGGATAAGAGGGTTATTAGAAGTAGACAGCATGGTTTTACCAGGGAGAGGTCATGTCTGAGTAATCTAATAGCCTTTTACGAGGCTATAACCAGGTGGATGGATGATGGTAGGGCAGTGGATGTGTTTTTTCTGGATCTCAGTAAGGCATTTGACACTGTCTCCCACGGCATCCTGGTGGGCAAACTGAGGAAGTGTGGCCTGGAGGGTAGAGGTGGATTGAGAGCTGGTTGAAAAGAAGAAGTCAGAGAGTTGTGATCAATGGGGCAGAGTCTGGCTGGAGGCCTGTAACTAGTGGAGTCCCTCAAGGGTCGCTACTGGGACCAGTACTGTTCAATGTATTCATTGATGACCTGGATGAGGGAATAGAGTGCACAGTCAGCAAGTTTGCTGATGACACAAAGCTGGGAGGGGTGGCTGACACACCAGAAGTTTGTGTTGCCATTCAACAAGATTCAGACAGGCTGGAGAGCTGGGCAGGGAGAAGTTGAATGAGATTTAACAAGGGCAAATGTAGGGTCTTGCATTTGGGGAGGAACAACCCCAGGTACCAGTATAGGTTGGGGACTGGACTCTCGGAGGGCAGTGTAGGTGAGACGGTCCTGGGGGTCCCAGTGGACAGCAGGATGACCATGACCCATCAATGTGCCCTCATGTCCAAGAAGGTCAATGACATCCTGGGAAGTATTAGAAGGACGGTGATGGGTAGGTCAAGAGAGGCTCTTCTGCCCCACTATTCTGCCCTGGTGAGACTGAACCTGGAGTACTGTGTCCAGTTCTGAGCCCCTCAGTTGATGGGTGACCTCATTAATGTCTATAAATACATTAAGGGTGAGCGTCAGGAGGATGGAGCCAGGCTCTCAGTGATGGCCAGTGACAGGACAAGGGGCTACGGGTTCAAGCTGGAGCATAGGAAGTTCTATGTGAATGTAAGGAAAAACTTTTTCACTGTGAGTGTGACAGAGCACTGGCACAGGCTGCCCAGAGAGGTTGTGGATTCTCCTCTGGAGACGTTCAAGACCAATCTGGTCGCGTTCCTGTGTGATTTAATCTAGGTGAACTTGCTCAGTCAGGGGCATTGTAATAGATGATCTTTGAAGGTCCCTTCCAACTCCTAACATTCGGTGATTCTCTGATTCTGTGAACAACAGGATGCAATTTCTCAGAAAGGAAACAATTCATATGTGAGAAATGTTAAAGGGACCCATTTCTATGAGCGAGTCTTCAAAGAATTCTGTCATGTGAACAGGACTACACATGGTGAAAAATCAGAAGATGCCTCCACTTGTACTGTAAGACACTTGAGGAAATCTGAGTTTGACCTCACCTTGATTTTGTCCTTTTCTTACAGTCAGCTATAATGGTCTTGGTTTTACAGTGGCAAGAATTGAGAACTAAAGCTGAGGCAAAAGCTCTGATTTACAGGAAGTGTGGGTCAGAGATGAAAAATGGATTGAAGTTTCCTAAGGTTCAATCAGTGATTTGATCTACAGTCATGTTTCTTTTCTGTAGTTAAATAACTGTCTCAGTTAGCAGATGATCACAGAATCACAGAATAACATAATGGGCTGGTTTGGAAGGGACCCCAAGGATCACCAAGTTCCAAACTCCCTGCCACAGTCAGGGCAACCAACCTCCAGGCCTGGAGCTAGACAAGGTTGCCCAAGGTCCCCAAGAGTTGGGGCATCCTCCACCTCTCTGGGAAGCTCATTCCAGCACCTGATCATTCTCTCCATAAAGAACTAATCTAAGCCTTCCCTTCTTTATCTTAAATCAAATTCCCTTTGTTCTACCATTATCTACCCTTGTAAAAATCCAATTCCCCTCCTGTCTATGTGCTCCCTTTAAGTACTGGAAGGCTGCAATGAGGTGTCTTCTCCAGGCTGAACAAGCCCAACTCCCTTAGCCTGTCCTCATAGGGGAGGGGCTCCAGCCCCCTGATCATCTTTGTGGCTTCCTCTGAACCCTCTCCAACAGCTCCACATCTTTCTTGAATTGGCGGACCCAGATCTGGATGCAGGACTGCAAATGGGGCCTCATGAGGGCAGAGATATTTAATAGATTAATAAATGTTTACCTCATGTACAGATTCAGTTCCCCAACATTTGCAAATCTTTCATATTCCAAGTTCACTGAAATATGAAATCCAAAAAAAAGAACTCTTACCATTACTCATATGTTTATCTGTGTTTTGTGATGTTAAATACCAGTGCAACATCTTTTCTAAATCTAATTTAACAACATTTTGGTGAGGATGGAAATTACACGGTGTCGGTTTAGACACCAAATGCTTGCACGATGCATGCTCCATAACATGATTTCCATATCAATGAAACTGAAATCTTCTCTTCTATTATGAAATTGTTTTTGATGTGCAGAATTCTCAAGACATCATCATGCTTTTAGGGATAAAACTTGACACTTTGAGAATCCCTTGAAGAGTCTATGGCAGCTCCTGGCCTCATTTTAGTCAATGAAATAAATAAAAAAAGAACCTAAACCACCAAACTTTAACTTCAATACGAATAGAATTTCACCTAAAGTTTATGCCTTAAAAAAAACCTCAAAACCCAAATAAAAAAAAAAAAAAGGCAAAAAAGTAGAACAAATCACAAACCTGAAGGATCAGAAAAAGGAGAAAATCAGAAAGACAGCTAGACTCTATTTTACAGTTTCAGAATTGTGATTCTGTATTTGATACTGAGGTTAAAAATTGCTCATCCATCAATCCCTGTGTTCTTATGATATTGCAATGTTAAAGATACAAGATGTTTACAGAGCAGTTTATACTAAAATAACTTTCCTTCTTCAGGTGTTACAGGTGAGTTGGCTGACTATTTTGGCCTCTGACATTGGGCTGTGCGATGTCACTTACATGTAAGCTAAGAAAGTGCCTAATGGATGTAAGTCACCATGGTTTAAAAACTATTCACTTTGTGAATAAACTCTCAGTGTTTGTCTGGTAAGCTGAGAAAGGGTTTGAATCCACTCCAGATTCAATCCAATTAATACCGTCATGAATGGTTTGGCTGATAGAATTGAAAATTGTTTATATCATGAGGAAGGCAGCAAACACTGCAGAGGGCAGGACTGAAATCCAAATGGTTTCAGCAAACTGAAGAGATGAACCAAGAACATCAAGGTGAATTAGGTGAAAAAAATAGGGAAGTATTTCCTGTAAGCAGGAGAAATCAGACAGATTGAAGGTAAGTAACATTTGGCAAGGGAACAAAATATGGCAAAGAGAACTACAGGCGACTGTAGTAGTGACTCAGAAAGGAGAGCCAGCATAGCAGTGTTGTGCAAAACCCAGAAAATCTGATTCATTAAAGCTTTAATGGAAGCTTTATAGATAAAAGAGGTCCTACAAGTCTGTTTTACTTGGTGCTGGTGAGTTCTCACCTGAAATATCTTTCTTTTTTTTTTTTTTATTTGATACTTCATGCTAAAATTCCTACAGAGTATATGGTAAGAAACTAGAAGAGAACACTAAGAGACCTGGAAAGTATGAGCGATAGGAAAACATGCAAGAAATGTATCTACTTTCTACTTTGTCTAGAGAAGAGAAAAAAAAAAAAGAAGCAGCAGCATGCTATACATCTTTCAACACATAGATGGTAGATGGTATAATAAAGAGAATGTTTCTCCTGCCTTTCAGGAAAGGTCAAAAATATTGAGTAAGATCATTTTGGTCAGATGCTAGAAAAAGCTTTCTGCATGCAAAACCAGGATACTTGGAAATTATAAAGAATCCATTTTGTTAGTTTATAAAGACACACTTGGCTAACCCAGTGTAAAGGACAAATTAAATATTATTAACTTCTATGTAGAAGAAATATTATAAAGAGAAGTCTTCCATCTTTACGTTTCTATAGTTCTGCTATAGGTAATTTAGTGTCACCTAAGTATAGGAGCAAAAGAGATACGACGTTCTGGACTCATGGGTATATCTTTCCAAAACATCAACAACATGAGAATATGCAATTTGCTAATTTTTTTCTTTAGTTATTTTCTATAGTAACAATAAAATAATTCATCATGCCAAAGATTTTATACTTAACATAGTGCCACTTGACTTTCTATGTGTAATATATATGGTTTCAGTATTTCTACTGTTAAATATTTAATTCTAAAAAAGTAAAATAAAATATTTATTTGCTCAAGGACTTACATATTCAACAGTTTGCCTTTTTCCCCTTTTTACCTTATCTAACATGCACCGTGAAGCCCATCACAAAGGAAGTACTACAGAAAAGAAACAGCCATTAATAAAAATATACCCTTAAATTTTTAAGTATGCTGAATATATATCCCTTGCTCAGTATAAGAAATCTTCAGATCAGATCTTTTGCTTTGAATTTTTCATGCATTCTTTCCATTTTTCTTGTTATAGTTGTCTTCTATAGTACCAATCAATACAGAGCCACAAATTCTTGACATTGCTCTTTGCTTTGAAGCATGCACGAACTTCATTTGCCTTTTTAAGGGTCTCATTTTTTGAAACTGAACTATTCTATGCTCTGAACTGAAAACCCAAATGCTCATTATTCATTTGCATGTTGGTATGACTTTTTGTATAAGGTTTTCAAAACTGTCTCCCATTTTTTTATGGACATGGTAGGCAGGTTTTCAATTTATTTCATGTGCAGCATCACTGGCTTACTCTGAAACAAAATGATAATCAATGAAGGAAGAGAATCAAATAAACTATGCAACTCTAACTGAAAACATGAAGCAGTTTTTCAGTATGTTTATAAATAGAAACTCTACCTCTGCCATTCTTTCTCCTTTTCTTGAAAGGAAATCAATAAAAGCAGGATTTTCAAAAAGAATAAGGAATCTTTTGCTACAACTCCAACACCATTTTCAGAAATTACTATGAGACTAAACATTCAGATGCCAATTTAAATGCAATTTAGGCTCCATGGCACCAGATTTTTAAATATATTAGGAGCTTGGTGTTAAAGTAAGGCATCCAATTGTGCTTAACTACCATGAATTCAATGGGTGATAAGCACTTAGGGTTGGATTCAACTCATTTAACTTAAGCCATTTGGAAGTCAGGTATCTACTCTGAGCTGTATCGACAGTCTACACGGAGAAGCTGGGATCTCTAAACAGTGTTTCAGACCATCCCCACCTGCAGCAACATGCAGTTGTCAAGGCAAAAGGGAAGTGTAAAAAGGAGTGAGAGAGACTGAAGAATTACACATGAGATGGGACATGGCATGCAAACATGGGAGGAAGTTAGCACACAGTGGCATGTTCTGCTGAGAAGGAGACAAAGATACATCATCAGTCTCTGGACTCAGAGTGGCTTGCTGGTGTCCTTGAGTCCATGCTTTCATGTCTCTAACCCACCATGTTAAATAAATAGCAGGTGATTTGAATTTTATTTAAAAGTAAGTTTTAGAGTTTGGGTTATCAAAGACCTAAGTTAGAAGTGCGGTAACACTACTTAAATGCAATTTGTCACTCCAGTTTACAGTCTTTTGCACTGCCTCTGAAATGAAAGAGACAGCACATGATAATCATCAACTTTGAAAGAATTCTTCATCACAGGAAGCAAGGGAGCAATTTCTGACACAGTACACAATGATAGCAGCATAACAAATAAAACCAAAAAACTTTTAATATATTCATTTAATGGGTACCTTTTCGTGTTTGTGAAAAACAACTGGAAAAAAAAACCCAGAGAGAATGGGGAGAGGAAGCATAAACATTTCCCATGTAAATTCTCGGTAAACTTTAGTCTTTAGTGATGTTCCATATAGAGGCAAGCCTCCACTGCAGAATCTATCATTAATGTTACATACAATGACACAGATAAACATATTTTAATGATAAGTTAAAGATTGCTACAATCATTTTCTCTTTGGGAACTGAATCAGAATAAGTACTATTATCTCCTGGAGATACTTTGCCAGAAATGTAACATCAAAATTAAGTCTCCATAGTCTCTTACAAGCTCTTTCACTATGCAGAGAGAGACATTTCTTGAAAGAATCTCAATTATTTTGGGTTTGTACTTTACACTATTTCCAAGTGCGAAAACCCAAGAGTCTGGCAATTATCATTATATTCTCATTCCTGAAGCAGGTTGTATATGTTAATGAAGAGAAAAAAACTAATTACATAGTATCATAGTCTGTTGTTACTAAGCACTCCTGTAACCTCTTCTTCCAAACAGCTGTCTGAGCTCATAACTTTTTCCTTTATTAAAAATTAAACCCACAGAATTCAGGAAGGCAAACACAGCAGCCCGGTGTTGTGGTTTTAGGAAGCAACATGTGCTTTGCATTTCATCATTGTTTGTCAACCATGAAAAATACAGTTAGAATCTCAAAAGCTTCCTGATTCCTCAAAAATATGCTATACTGTACATCCTTACATTGCGTTGAAACTACTTATGTGATTGAAATACTTTAAACCATTCACAAAGGCGCTTATAGTATTTTGCAGGCAGGATAGGAACGAGTCAAGACAGAACAACTAGAAGAATATGGGTTATTCTTTCCCACTGCAAACCACAGCACTCATACACAAGAAAACTTCTCATGAAATGCAAAAAACCCGAAACCAACAAACAAAAGGCAAAAAGAATAAACAAGAGCAAATGAATGCATAAAGGAAAAAGAATCAGGCACGCAATAACATGTATTTTCTGTCCAATGAAATGGAAAACACTGATCAAATATATATGTATATATGTATGTTTCTGAATAAAAGTGAGGTTTTTTGTTTCTTGGGCTTGAGGATAAGCTTCTCCAGGGGAGAAATTTCCTTCAGTATTGTCCATAGCAGTACTTCTTACATGGTCATTTGAACACCTAGAATTAACTGCAGTTGGGTAGTCTCTATGCTTATGCAAATAATTTTTATACTGTATAAAATCTAGATAATATCTCCCATTATTTATCAATGTTTCATAAAATTTTATTATGATGTGATATGAAACATATGGAGAAACAATCACACCTACATAATTGTTATATTGAATATTCTAATGCAGAAAAATTTAAAAAATTGCCTAAGTTGAACTTTCAGAGAAACAAACTACCTTTGCTGGTTAAATTGCATGTGTCATTAAACTACATGCTCTAGTATATTCTGTGAGTGATGGTTAAATACCTGCATGAAACTGGACTCTAATGCTGTATTTCCCCATACTTCCAAAGCGAAAGAAAACTTGTAAGTTTAGCCAAAACCAGCCAGAATGCATCTGGATGTGCTAAGTGTCAGGGGAATGGGCCAGTGGTGAGCAAAGCCAACATAAAAAAAGGTGTTCAGCTTTAATAAGCTGAGTGAGGACAAGAGAAGATATAAATATAAAATAGCCATGAAAAGAGAGGAAGAGGAAGTCAGAGACTGGCTTTGTACATCTGGATGGAAGTCATAGACGGGACCCTTATGTGTATGTAGGGAGAACCCTTCACTTTTAAGTTATGGTCAAAAGCCTCACAAATCCAACATTTTTATTATTTATTTTTTTTTCATCTAAGCAGCAAGGTATGTCCAAATAATCTGTGGAGGAGGATCTGTTTGTGTTTCCTCCCCCGCGCCCCTCCCCATAGTTTTGAGCATTCTGATCTTACTCTTTTTCTACACTGCAAACAGCAGTTTTTCTATAAAAGGTTCATTGGCAGTTTAAAGATATCGGTGAAATACTCAGACACAGCACGTTACTGATCACCTCATTATTGCTGAATTAGCCAACTATTGTAGGGTGGAAGAAAAATAGCCCAAGTTACACTGTGGCCTGCCGAAGAACAGGCTTTTAGAGTGAAACCCACAATAAACCACACTTTTGTTCAATTTGTAAGGTTATTTAATCAATCCAATCCTACCCTCGAAACACAGAATCCAATTTCTACCCAAATAGGTGTTTGCGGTAGTCTGATAAGTGGGATATAATGCCACAGTACAGCAGTCTACTCCTGAATAGATAGGATGCCCCTTAAAATTAATGTCATTGAAATAGCAGCAGCAAGTTTTGAAAACATCAACACTAGAGTGAACTCATACTCTGGGGATAAATTCACAAAAGCAATCATTGAGTTTAGTGGGTTATTAGAAAAGGAGACCAAACATTTTTCATAGCTAGTCCTTCATTCTGAGCATACGGAATCAACAAAATAAACCAAACTGAGAGTGTGCTGTCAGTTCCAGTGTGACAGCACTCAAGTCAATGAGGTTTAGCCAGAGAATAATTTTTCTGGTTTGTTATGGACAATTAATAAAAATTCTACAGAGTTATCAAAGTTGACACTATTCACTTATCCGTATACCATGCATCACTGTCTTTCAGTAGTAGTTTTGGAAACATTCGCTTCACTGGAACAAGAAAGGAAGAAAATGACAAGAAAAAAATGACTAAATTTTAAAATTATTTATACTGTTTTTTAGGTAGTACAGGAGGAAAAATTCATTTATGTTGTATAACTACTTTGCACCATGTTTCTGGAAATACGTGTTTAAATGCTTAAGGAGATTTATCTAGTGAGTGTAAATTTTCTTGGGATGCATAGCTTTGTGACTAGGGAAGATGCTCACATTGAAATATTTGTGACAGTTTAAGCATATTTCTGCTTTCTTAGCTTTTATTAGTGTCTTCCTCTAGGAGCTACTCACCTGTATCAGTGCAAAGTTGTGTGTGTGTAAGAACGTATTTTATGTGGCTGCTTGGAGCAGCTTGAGACACACCTGTATATTTCAGCCCAGAGATAGATCGTGAATGCTGTAGTGCTTCAGTGGTCTGTCAGAGCCAGCAGAAGGGTGACTGGCAAATAGGGAGCCTTATAGATTCACAGAATCTGTTAGGTTGGAAGGGACCTTTAAAGGTATCTAGTCCAACCCCCATGCAGTAAGCAGGAGCACCTTTAACTCAATCAGGTGTCTCAGAGCTTCACCAAGCTTGACCTTGAATGTCTCCAGGGATGGTGCCTCCGCCACTTCTCTGCACAACCTGTTCTGGTGTTTCACCACCCTCATAGTGAAGACCTTCTTCCTAATGTCTAATCTAAAGCTACTCTGCTCTACTTTCAAACCACTGCTCCTGTTGCTACATGTCCTTGCAAATAGACCCACCTCAGCTTTCCTGTAGGTCCCCTTCAGGTACTGGAAGGCTTCTACAAGGTCTCCCTGGAGCCTTCTCCAGCCTGAACATGCCCAACTCCCTCATCCTGTCTTCATAGGAGAGGTGCTCCAGCCCTCTGATCATCCTTTTAGCCCCCCTCTGGACCCGCTCGCTCATCGTAAGATGTTACAAATGAACAGCCACTGCAGCTATTTCCATTGCATGTCCTCACTGTCTGTGAGCTCACTGTACCACTGTGGTGGTGAGAAAAGAGTACGGTAGAAAAGACCCTGCGCTGCTTGTTGGCTGCATTCACATTGTTCTATGGGATGAGGACAACACTTAACAGGATCAACAAAGGAAAGCGCTTCACAGCTCATGTTGCTTTCCCAGATTCAATTAATGCTTATTCATATGTGAAAAGATGCTGAAGGCAATACAGAATTTTTATAGAATCATTTATTTCCTACAGGATTAACACTGGCATAATTTTTAGTGACATAGGATTGGAATGTTTTCCACTGGAAATTCAAAGCTCCTCAGAAACTGTATGAGCTTAGGGTTGTCTTGAAACTTCTGGTAGTCCCCTGGTTCAAAAGATGGACCTTATCTGTTAGATTAATTAGAAGCTCAATAATTTGTTTATATATAGAGAAAAATATATGTGCACAAAGTATATTCCTGCCATTGCAAATACATTTAAAACAATAAAACTTTTGAGCATTATCTTAATTTATTGCATGTATACTCAAAGAGCACAAATAATGAAACAAAAAGCTGACACCATGAGACTGCGAAATTTAACACAGTTTTGAAAAGCAGAACTCATTTTTGCATGTTTTCATACTTTTGCAAAAGACAAACAGGTGCCTTGGCACACTCACCAGCTTTCAGCTATGGGAAATAACCCTTCAACCTTTGTCTATAGCTGATTTCAGAGCCTGATTTATATACCCATAGGAAAGGTCCCATCTATGAGATGAACAGAAAACTCCCCAGAAGAGATGTCATAGCAAACTTACATTCTGTAGTTATGATCTGTGCATCTGCTTCACTGGAAATAAATTTATCTTCTGATTTTTTCATTCCACCTCCACTCCCCACACTCCCAGTGCATTAAACAACTGCTGAAATGCTCACAGTTGTGCACTACAGAATTCAAAGCGATTTCTTTACAGAGGTAGAGCAGGAAAGGTTGCCCAGTCAAAAGTAGGGCTTTGTGTCACTTGCAAATCCACCCTTTCAGGGATGTGAAACATGGTGAAAACATCTTGGGAAAGTCAAGAAAATCCAGGCTTTAAGAACTTCGAAGATACAGCACTGGTTTGCATTCTCCCTGCAATCTCTATTTGCTGGTCGCCACTCTTAGTCTGTTTCATCACACACTAAGGCTCTGCATCATTTAGCACAGTCCCTATTTATATTATGTGTGTGTCTAGGGCTCATCGTATAATGGCACCCTGAAATCAAATTGGGGCCACTAGATGGTACTGCAATATAATTAATAAATAGTAAAAAGTAATCTCATAAATATGTACTTGTTTCTTCTGCAATGTCTTGGCTCCCACATTTGAAAGACTTGCAGAAATATCCATGGCACTGCCTTTAGCCATATACTAAAACCTCCATTCAACTGTAATATATGCGGTTGGAAGGCATATGCTAAGATGGATGCTTACTGATCCCAACAGTGTTACTAAGGTACTTAATACATATACATATACATATACATATACATATACATATACATATACATATACATATACATATACATATATGATATTCATAAAATATTTACACACATATGTAAATTTTAATATGGCATCACCTTCTGATCAGTTACTGCACTTACTCATTCTCACGTGTTCCTGTATTTAGTGCATAAGTATTAGATTATGGGACTAGTGTGCATATATAAATCAATATGCAGATGTATGTTTATTCATGAATTCAAAATATATCCCAGATTTTCAAATTATAAACTTTGCACAATAAGCAAAATCTATACAACCATACTTCAGATTTTGCTAAACTTTGATTTATATCCTATCACAATTTGCTTCACCACTGAAGAGATGAAAAATTCCACCTTTATCTAAATGCTTGCCACCATATGTTATGTTTACGGAAATAAACAGTTTAAATTTTATAAACAGTTATCTGCTAGCTGGTAAAGATCTTGAGGTTTAAAAAATGCTGCAAAACTGAATTATCTGAAGCCATAAGCATGCTTAATAGTATCTACCCATGAAACTACCCTCCAAATAACCTAACACTGTTGGTTGCCAGCTCTATTTTCAATTTTCATCTGTTAGATATATGATCAAGCATGTCAAATCTGCCCTGAGTAATAGAAGTGAAAAAATAAAGTCATTTACTTAAAACATTCTGATAGCTATTTATCTGAAAACCCTGGTCAGATTTACCGCTTAAAGGCATTTACCTACAAAGTTAACCAGATGCTTTGAGTTGAAAACTAATTTAATTTCTCTGTTATCTTAACAGGACATCTGTTAAAACAACATCCGAGGAAGGTAATATGTTCAAAATTAAACATCCTGCAGGTTGTTTTATTAGACTGTGTGCAACATTGACATTTAACTGTTAACGACCACCGCCTTACAAAAATAATTAGTAAATATGGAATCAAAGCAGTATAATGATTATCCTAATGGACACCAAGTAATGTAGAATGAATGTTTAACTGGTGTAACTTCAATCTTGTTCCCAAGTTCACTGCTATGTTAGAACTGAGTTAAGCTGCAGATGAACGACCGATTTCTTTTGTTTCCTTCTTTCATCAGCTTCATCTAGGTATCAAACTGTCCCTTTAAAATCAGAATATATTAGCTGCATAAACCGTTCAGCACTCATAGTCAGTATGGCTTCTAAGCATCATGAGTGACAAGCTATGCAAATCATATCCTGAAGTAATTTGCATTATTGCAGTTAATTTGCATATGGATATAAACTGCACTTCAGAGTAACTAGGTATCAACCCAAGCAGCGGAGTGCATAGGTAGATGTGTGCTTGCCAATGTTGGTATATTCGTGTGGAAAATTACTCCAAGGTGCTTATTTCTGATTGGGCCTTAAAAGTTTCCTGGATGAAATGGTGGGGACAAATGGGAAAAGTAGGAGGCAACATGGGCTCCATATTTTCTCCCATCCCTTCCATTTATCTCCACCACCGATGCAAGGCTGAGGTTAATTTATTAGCAAGAAAGTGCTACAACTGCTGCTGTGTTTTCCTCTTCCCACTGATGTCATGCAATGGCAACTACATACAGCCACTAAAAGTCAGTCGTATCTGGCTAATCCTGAACTGACACCTCAGGTCACTATGGGAAAGATGGACTTATCCGTGTCAAAAAGTTGCTAAAGCATGAACATCAGCGATGGGTGGATTTCTAAACAGCACATTTCCTCCTTATGATCTTTTGCATCTGATGCTCTCCCACAGTCCTGGCTGGTTGCTGAGTCTAGATGACAAAGTGCTGGTTAAACTTCCTGATTCAGACTTACCTCAGTGGAGAAAGAAGAGTTACAACTTTTCAGCATTTTTATCTGACTGCAAGGTTTAAATATAATGCTTTCAGTATTTTGCTAAATGCAACATCAAGGTGACTAAACTATCAATATAAATCAAACTGTCTTTGATCTAAAGGATTCTAATTCTTTTTGAATGTGTTATTACTTCTTCCAGATAGCAAGGATAACCTTCATTTTCCTTAAGATACTATATAGCTTTACATATATGTGAAGATCCTTCAGTTTTCTTCCATAGTAAAGCATGTATGATTATGAAAAGTGAACTAATTATTCATTACATAACTGGCAAAAAGACGCAGCAAGAACTCTTCTCTTAGGTAGACAGTCAATGGACAAGAGGCGATGTCACAGATTTCAGCAATGGAATTTTCAACTTCATGTCAGGAGAAAATTTTTCAAAATGAAGACAGTTATGAGCTAGAGAGGTTGTGAAATTTCCATTCTTGGAGAGGTTTAAAACATGACTGGTTAAAACTCTGAGCAAGCTGTTCTAACTTTGAAGTTGGTGTGTCTCTGAGCAGGAGAGTGGATTAAGTGACCTAGAGAGGTCTCTGCCAACATGTATTAGTTGGTGATTTGTGTGTCTGCTATCTTGTATTTGAATATATTTGGGGTGGGTAGGAGCAAATGTGTTCAGAAATATTTTATTTCCCTTAAAACTTCTGACAGAAAACTACCCAATTACATTATTTTCTTTACAATCAAATAGCTATAATATGTTCAGTTCTTTGTATCATACTTTTAAATACTAATTGTAAATAATTTTAAATAAATGTATTTTTACATTTTAAATAATTTTAAATAAATGTAATTTTTTAATCTTTCTTATTCTTCCATGTTTCCTTTGTGGCATCTCAGGACAACACAGAAAGAAAATTAACTTCATTTGAATGTAAACAGATTTTTTTTTAAAGAACAGTAGTTTGCAACTCAGATCTGTAGAACGAGTACTAAAATCACAAGGAACTGGACTTTTATAACATGTAGTGAGATATATATACTCTATCACTCTGTGTTTATGATTCCTAGGTGCCATGGCTCTGTACGTAAGTTTTTCTAGTAATATTCCACGTTTTCAGAGAAGAGTTGGAGTACAGGATTTATGTGTATGAAGTATGGAGATTAATTACATAATGGCCAATGAGTAGAAATCAAAATATGTAATGGCTACACATGGTAGGAAAAGCATGAGGTTTTGTTTTCTTTTTCCCCCTTGCCCCTTTATTAAGCTTTTACTGACTCCTGCAATACATAGGGTAAAATTCAGTATGGCAGCCTTAATTCCCAACCTGATTTATCTCTGAAATAGGCCATGCTGTGCAGGGATTAAGGAAAGGATCGTGAAAAATAAATAAAAAAAAATACAGCTGTGACTGCATAACTAAAAGCTACATTAAAAGGAATGTTCAGAGATCTGAATTATGCTTGCAGAAGCAATCCTTATTCTGGCATTTCTTGATACTGGAGTGTTAAGACTTTTAAACGCCAGAGTTTTGTGTTAAAAGACATACAAGTACAAAATTTTAATGTTAAAAGTAACCTTTGTAAGTTATTATGTATAAATAAAGAAGATGTCAAGAGTGGTACACAAATAGAAACTAAGTCAACCTTGACAGTTAAAACAAGTTTTCAAAAGTGTATTCTTGGCCACAATTACAGGGTACTGTAGGAACTACAGTGAAGAGATACTGGACCTCAGCCAGGTGGCAATGAGAGGAGACCTCTTGTATCTGGTCTCACAAGTTTGCATGCAAGGAGAACCAAAAGTACTGGCACAAGGCTTGGACCACATACAGGAAAGGCTGTTTCAGACCCTGAATTCCAGCTGGTCTTCCTCATTCAGCAGCCCAAGTCCAGCCTCTGCCTTGACTTCCAGTAACTGACAACAGCAGCGTCTCTCCACTCCCACTGTTGCAATGGGACCAGTGCAACCCCAGCCATGCTGCTCTTGCACTGGAAAAGATGTCAACTCATTTTCAAACTAAAAATGGGAGTTCAATAGCTCTTACTCTGCTTCTACTCTGCTTGTGGGATCCATAGACTTTGTTAGGGGAAGCTTTTGAATGCCCTGAAGAGTGCTGTTTCATCATTACATAAGCACTTGCAGTGCTCTTTCTACCTAGGATCTTCATTCAGACCTTGCAGCTGACTCCCACAGAAGTAAATGGGAGTTCTGTTGGAAGGGGGAAGTAAAAAAATGCTAAACAGATTGTCAATTTTTGTTGGGTTTTGGGGTGTTCTGTTTTTGTTCTGACACAGCTGAATCTGGCTCTTGTGTCCTTTCTCAATATATTTAAACAGATTGTTGGAATATTACATTTTCTCAGAGATGCCTTCTATTCTGTTTTCCTTTTTGCTTCACCAGAGTACTTCAGATGTGCCTAATTCAAGACAAGAGGTTATGCTTTTCATACGCAGTGTTTGCTTAGCCACAGGCCAAAATAAATATTACCACTCCTGAAACCTTAAAGTCCTACTTTATGACACTCACTAGCAAGCAAAACAACACACAGACTAATTAAATATTATTGAAGAGCAATACTGAAAAGTAAGTCTGAGGAGTGGGTTTTCCAGGTATTCATTCACAGTTCCACATAACAATTAAGGTTACAAACAAGTGATTGCACTTCCTCTTTGTTACAAGCCATAAATATTCGTCTGCTGTGAAAGATTTTCAGCAAAGACAGCCATGCCTCAAGGATGGGAAAATACTTAGTAGGATGCCATTTTCCATAAGATATATATGGTTCTAATGGTGTATAATGCAAACAGATTTTCATGGCTGTTCACTAATAATCCTTGAGCCTCATCAGTCTCTGCAGATGACTTATTGTTCTAAAAATTTGGGAGTCTTTGCAGTCCTGTTTCAGTGTTATAGGTAGAAGCTGTAAAAATGTCATGACCTCCGCCCTCACAACTAACACAAAGAAAAGGAAGCTAGACAGCCTTTTGTATTAAGGTATATCACAACTAAAATGTGTCCTCTCCATTGTTTCAGCAGGTGATGATGGAAAAATGGATGTACATACACATAGAGTAAAAGCTGCTCTCAAAACTTTTTTAAAAAAGTCTTTCTTTTATTTGGTAGAAAGCTATAAATTATACATATAAAAATAAAGTATACCCAGCTGTACTATTATTAAGCTGTAATTTTAACCTATCAATTCCTAAAGCCATGCTGTGCAGGATCCTCTCTCATAGTTTACAACCTCAGAGGCATCCCTCTGGTACTTACCCAAAGGTTATTTTTTATTCTCTATTTAGAGCTGATTCAGACCAAGAGTTTTTTCCAAGGTTCTATGTGCAATTCCAAGCACACAAAAAAAAATACATAGGAGTGTAATTACAGATTTGACACTTCAGTTATTCCCTCACAGATGAAAATATAAATAATAAAGATGATTCAGTGCAAGACACATAAATGTGACTGAGAGCCATAAAACTTAAAATGATCCATTCTATAAGATACCTATATCTGTAAAACAGTTGAAGATTTTGAAGGATCTTGAAAAGTTTTCTCAACTATACTGTTGGGTATCTTTCCATTAGACATGTATTTCTAGGCTCTAAATTTTGCAGAACATTTGATCATGCAGGGAATTTTTTATGCACCATCTACAGTTGAAAGGGAGAGGAAAGCGATGTCCCATGTGTGAATTAGACCTTTTGTAGATAGTGAGTTGACCTGTACCCATTTCTTAAATCCAATTTCTATGAAGTTTTCCCTTTCTCCCTCTCTTGACCAATGCCGTTGGTAAGAAAAACAGCAGACGTGGAAGGAATACACTGTACTGGGTATTTCAAGACAGATTGTATCACTGGAACAAATAATACTTATAAAGACCAAATAAAAAAATAACTTTATCCAAATACAAGCCTGAACCATATGGTTTGTTTGGAATCATTATAGATGACACAACCCTATATAAACTTCAGAAAATAAGTGGCTGAAATAAGCAGCTGGAAAGGGGGTGGATTGAGTTGAGTATAAATGTACAACAGGTGCCAGGTTTGTTATATACATTAGTTCACTTGGCAGTACAGAAAAGCATTTTAACAAAAGAAAAGTTAATATATATGCAAGTTCTTTTATTGACTATGTTTCAGTCAAGCTTTTTAATGAGATTGGGCCTTTCTGAAGGTATAAAACCCAGAAAGTGTAACATTTTAACTATAGAAAATTACTTTACACCCTCAGGAAATGAAATTCCTATCCTTTTGAAGTCTGCATGTTTTGAAGAAACAGAACACATAAGGATGAAATATCCCAGTCTTTAGTATATTTTGTACTTTGGGGGTGATTTGAGAGTAAATTCAGGTAAGGAAGCATCTTTGCTTCACTTATTCTTCTAATAATTGTATTTAACTTTCTGTATCATAGCATATCAGTAACTCACAAAGGATCAGAGAATTACATCTGTTATTTACACTTGGGCTAAACCCCCTTTCATCAAGAATGGCAATTCAATATCAGAAGACAATGTGATCTCTATCACACATGGGATTCTCCTTGGTGGTCAGTTCAGACCACTGTTAACATAACTCAGCGTGGACAGCAATATTCAGACTCAATTGCTTAGTACTTTAACAAAATAATTTGTTACCACTACTAATGTTTTATTCCACAAATTACCAGCCTTCTGGGAATGCCTTACAAAGTAGGAGTTTTGGTTTGAGATGTTGGTTTGAGCCCATTAGCAAATGCCACTTTATGTGTTATCACTTGCAGTGTCAATATATCACTACAGATGTATTATACTTAGGAAAATATATTTTTCCTCTGGATTTTGACTGTGTATAAGTGCTGAACCATAACAACCCTAGAAGAATCACAAAATTGAAATGTACTGATGTGGCCAAATGGGAATCTACTCTGGAATCACAGTTTACTTTTTAATTTAATGAAAGGCTTCTCGTTTTACAAGTATGCTGTAGTATAAAACCCCTGAAACTATTCCAGACAAGTAACAGCAAGCAAAATGGGATAAAAAAAAATGTTTACACTCCAGATTGTAATCTTTTGTATTCATGAAAACACCAAGTAATATCCCTCATAGAGGTGAGGCTTGCATTGCAAAATTACTGAGTGGGCAAAAACGAGGTAATTTTCTTTTAAAACATATATACCATTAATGTGGGTATCAGAAGGTATATACTATGACTGTCTAGATTAATAATTTCTAACATACCCAGAACACCTCAAATGTCCATCATACTACCATCCTTCTAATAACACCAAGAGGATGAGTAAAGCAAAACATAGCCTCCTGACTGGGGCATATTAGCACAGTGCTGATGGTCTAAATGTATCCACCCGTAAATTACCTTTGAAAGGTCTCCAGCCTCCAAATAGAAGCAGATAACAAACACGTTCCATGTAACCCAAAGGACCAGCCAGACAGCATACTGAAGGGAGGAAGAGAGATACAATGCATTAATAATTTCATAACCGACTGAGTTAAACTTAGCTCATTAGACCATTAATTCAATCCAAGACAAAAACAGATTATAAATATGGGGCGTATGAAAAAGACTTACATATAAAAAGAAAACCGAGAACATAAACTTCCCTTTCACAGACACCATCTTGAGTGACTTAGTGAGTACTCAGTCACAACAGAACATCTGTTTATAGATCTGATATTTGAACTTGAGACTAATCGGTATCTCTTACTATTGTTTCAAATGGGTAATAGTGCAAGATCAAGAGAGGCATGTAATATCACTCATAACATCAGTAGGACTGAGCTGTTTATTCAAACTTATTTAAATATAACTTAGGAAACAGCAGTCTAATTGGAGTAGGCACTGAATTCTGAAACACTTCGGGTTTAGTCTCAAAAATCTAAACCTATGCGTATAACCAAAAGAACCCTAAAATTTTGAAGAATTTCCACATAATATGCAGGGATTTGTTTGTGACAGCTGCCTCTGTTGATATATTTTGTGACATTCCAAAGCGTGGTTCATAATTATTCAGCACCTTCAGGGGTAGACTGTATTTTAAATTGTCAATTTCTTTGGGGCTTCATTTGTTTGTTTGTTTTTGCTTTATGACAATTAGTCATACTTAAGCAATATCTATTCATTGGTGCTTGCCAAATTTCTTATTCACATATCTGATGTAATAGAGTACATGTTTTCTCTCCTTCTGTCCACTACTTTGCTTCTTTTTTTGATTCATAAGACCTTATGTGCTAGTATTGGAAACTGCATTTCTCTGCCATAATGCTGGTGTATCTGATATAATAAAGTTTGACCTGCTGTTGCTACTCTTATCTCATGTTTGTGCTTGAGAACCTCCCCTGATAAATTATTCTATCATCTAATAAACCTTAGGATCTACAACTGTTTTTCTAATGGCTATTGTAGCTACCCTCTAGTTGTTCACAATTCAATTCTGCATGTTTGCTAATTTCATTCCAAAGACCCATGGCACTAGATTTGTGTGAAATATGACAGAGGCGTGACGCTATTCCCTACCTGTTACGGCTGAGGGCAATTTCCTCCTTTTGTATCACCAACCCATTTCTCTCAAGTATTTACAGACTTACTCATGTTTTGCTTTCTCCAAACTATTGATTAAGTTTTTAAAACTACTTTTTCCAAATCAAGAAACTGTTTCCTGCACAACTCTATATTGTATCACTTTCTGAATAAGCAGACAATATTTTAGAAACTATCCGCCCCTTACAAAATACGTAATTGTTTGTTATAGATGACAATCTCAATCTCTATATTCAGTGACAACCTATGTAGGCTTCTTGCATTTCTCTTGGAAGTGCTGTTCTGTATCAGATTGTCTATCATTGAGCATGCCATTTTCTACTCAATCTTCTAGATACCGTGAAAATAATACAATTCTGTCCTTTTTCAGGAAATCTAAAGTGGGCATATATCCAGAGTGAGTAAAGTTTAGGCCTGTTCCCATTTCTGATTTTTATAGATAACATATAGTTGCCAACCAGCCTGGTGATTAGGTAGACCATTTACATAATTTTTTAAAAAATTATGATAAATATTGTTTTGGTGAAATGGAAGCTAGGACAATCTTAAAGGTTTGAATTGCTTTACAAACAAGCAATTTTAGGTAATTTAAAGCATACAGATTGCATATACTTTACAGGACATCTCTTTCTGTGCCATAGATCCGATCACAGACGATAGATTTATTTAGGTCTGGAGGGACCATCCGGAGGTTACTTGGTTCTATCTCTGCTCAAAACACAACTAGCAGAGATCACACTTTAAGTATATTGGTATTTCATTTTCCTGTAGCTTGCTCATCATACACCTGACTTCGCATGTAACATGGAGCTTTATAACTATCAGAACAACATTAGAAAATACTAATTTAGATTCAATAAGCTTAATTTGGTTTTTTTTTCCTAATTCGCAGCATTTTAACTTGCTAGGGTTTTTTTGCCAATTATTGTAATACTTGATGTTATATATAAGTATACATATAGTCTGATGGAGTTAATACAAGTATTCCTTCTTACAGTGAAAATCCTAAATACTGCACTCAGAATGGTTTCCCAAATAAATGAGATTTAAGGAGTAACTTTGCATGCAGTGTCTGTACCCTTGAAATAACTATTGTGTTCTTCAACATTTTTAAGCAAACAGGACAAAACCTAGAATATTTGAAGAAAGGTTTTCACAGAAGTGCCAGGAAAATAGGCCTACAAATGGCAAAAGAAACTCTGTAATATCCTCATACACAGAAAGACTTACAAGATCATCTTTTATTAGTCAACACAAAGGGGGAAAATGTGGGAGAGAGCCACTGGAAACTAGGTTTCATTAGATTGCCTGTTCATAGCACAAGTTGTCACATTGTGTGTAAGCAACAACTGATTAAAAACCTCCCTGTGCACATCCCGCCAAACACTCAAAGCACTTTGGAGCTACTTGTCCCAGCAGAGAGCCTTATGCTTACATAAAAAAGTAAAACTTCTCTTTTCCACTGTATAGTCTATCAGAATTAAAAAAAAAAAAAAATTATCAGACTTTTAGATACAGCCTTTTTAACAAGCATCTGCTGTTACTGGACTAAAGATAAGGTTTAAAAATGTCTTCTAAAAGTATGTTTTAAACCATTTCCTTTTGAAATGTTATATTAAGTGTTTGCTGCCTGAATTCTGTGGATAAACAGTGAGTTTAATTATCTTGAAATACAAGGATGCTTCTGCTTCCCACTGCTTCTTATTTCAGATGCTTCAGATCTAGCACATCTCTTATCTCTGGATCACATGCAGCCATAAATGCTTCTTGTTGTGTATGTGCTTCAGCAAACTTGTGGATATTCAGCTATGAAGGTCTGTGACAATGAACAAATCCCTCTGGTATTCTCTATTATATGCATCTAATTAGAAACACATTTTCTGAGAGTTCTTCAAAGGGCTATAACTGTATATTTCTTTTCTCATATGTAGGAGTTCAAGACAGTTGCGTTATCTGACAGAGGCTATCACAATGCTACAGCAGTCACATACCAACAAAAGAAGAACCACGAGGAACACATGCTTGACCAAGCAGATGATATTGACAGGAGCTATACCAATGACAAGAGAACTTAGTATTTTTATGGAAAGCCACACTTGAAAGAGGTATAACTGGACGGTTAAGACTGAGGATTTAAATACTTGCTAATTTGCAAAGTTGTTGCCAAAGAGCAAAAGTTAATCTTTCTTCTGGTAAAATAAATTATATATATATATACAGCTCTTATATGGTAGAAGACACTTTTCTTCAAGTAAGCATGAATTTATAATGGTCTACAAAGAATTATGAGAAGTATTTCTGCTTTATGATTTAATGACAATGTTCAGTTAAATGTTTGAAAATTTTCTATGAATCCTCACAAATTAACATAGGATTTTTTTTTTTCCCAGGGAATGGGAAACTCATATAGTAAAATAGCTGGAACAGTACTAAAAATCCATACATCCCTCTTCACATTTCTCTCACGGTTGGTTAAGTCGCATTATCTCCATTTAACTAGCAAGGAAACTGAAGGTCAAAGAAACTAAATGACCTGACTTAATTCCACAATTCAATGACAAAATGATCAGAAGGGTACAAGGACAAAAATTCAAGGTAGCCCACTCCTGAATTTGGTATAAACCTGGGCACCAGAGTTCACATCTAATATTTTTATCACTTTACCTAAAGGAGAAATATATCACAGACCTTTCAAGTATAAATAGTGAACAATTCTAATAGCTATGAGCATTTTAAATGTAAGGGGTTGGTTGGTTTGTTAGATATTTTTCCATAGAAATTTACATGATATTTTTCTTTCTCCAGAATTCTCTTTGGATATGTGAATCAATAACAATCATATTGACTGAAGGATACAAGGGCTCCAGACCTACAAGACATTACCTTGTGCAATGGAAAGTAATTGAATTGTTGTGACTAGGGACTTGCTACTTATTTTCTTTTTAGAAATGTACACAAAGTTAGCTTTTTCCATTCTACCAAATCTGAAAATCTTATGCCCCAATACCCTTCCATGGAACATTCAAGAAAAAGAAACTAAATAGATTTCTAAAATTATAATTACTAGGCTACTTATGTTAAAAGTGTGATTGCTTATGCTATCTGGGAAACAGTACTTGATGTGTTCAAAGGTTACCTTGAAATGAGCGTGTTTGGAAAGAAGCCCCACTTTCCAACAACACAGTAACAACTATTGACAATTATTATGCCCTGAGCATTTTACTGTTTCCTTCCCATTCTCATTGCCTGAGACCTTCCTGAAAGACGATGAGGGTATGAGAGCAGATCTAGAAGCCAGAAGAAGCCACACCTCAGTGGGAAGCAGAGTAGGATCAGAAACCACAGCCTGACTCCAAAGAGTAATCAGGAGCCAAATTCATGCCCAGGAGAGATTCATTTATTGAATGTGTGAGGACCAGCTGTTTTGGGCAGAACTGCTGCTTTCAAGCACATAATACAAAGAGCAACCATGATCTGCTTTTAATGATCCAGATGAAAGTCTTCTCTGCCCAGCAGTTACCTACTGGCCTCAACAGGAGAGAGCTCAGGGCCAAACCAGTAGCCTTGACAACAAATAATAATGTTTCTGGCAGCATGGGGCTTTGTGAAACCAGTTCAACTTCAATGTTCATTCACTTTCTTGAATGTACTGGGAAGCTCTTGCAGAATGATATAATCCTCTGGATTTTTTTTGTTGGTTGTTGGTTGTCACCACATGCATAGTGCAGTAGTTTTGCTTGGCTTAATTCTTCAAATCATTAGGACTTTTTTGCTGGTTTGGGTTTTTATTTTCATTTTTATTCAACTATGGCTAAGGTGTCAGAGCACTGTCTGTCTCTGAGTTTCTGTTTCTAAGCAAATGCATATTGATTTTGCATGAGCCATATTTGAGTTGTATTTTTCTGTCTCAAATTACAGTAACAGCCTAGTTTGGCTGCGTGTGTTTACCAGAGAATTTTCCAAACCTTTGGCATTGTGAGCTCTTGCTCACATTTTTTTTGTGCAGTCACTCTATTCTCAGTAAGTAATGATTTCTTTTCATAGGGTGCTATTAGGTTGAATGGCACACCGGAAGACATAACTTACATTTTAGCATTGTTCAGTCTGCTATGTTGCATTAGGGTGGTACATTATTCTAGAACCCCAAATGAAAGTATTCAGTAATAAGATGTTATTTTAAAAAGAGTTTTCCTTATAAAGACAGCATTTATGTGATTCTTACAAATTTCTCTTTTCATCTCAAATTATTTTCTACCTTTTGTTTTTATTTTTAGGTATCTTCTGCTTCTATATGTTAAAACTCATGATCTTTTTAACCAAGTGCATTTTATGTACTAAAGAAAGCAAGGTAAGGTAGAAATTTTAACAGGACATATTTGGTTTATATTTTTGACTAGCAGTAGAGAGATTTAATTGGTCCGGCTTCACTCATCATTCAGTTCCTATATTTCTTTTGATCACATCTTTTTTGTGAAACATTTATCAGCAGGAAGCAACTTCAAATATCTGAATACTCAATTTACTACAACATAGTATATATGTCCAACCAGCTGCAGACACATACATATGTGCATATATTCACAGATGGATTGATATTTTCCCTCTTAGGTTCCTTCCATAGTATTTTCAGTATTCTTTCTTTCATTTGTGGAAGAGATTAAAATGTCTCTCAAAATACAAATGATTCATTAAATGTATATAACAAGAAAATAATATATAACTCTCATTTAAATAGAGCTCAAAATGCTTTCCTTATATTGGAATTTTAGTAATATCTCTATTTTTTCAAGACATAACTTGAGCTGGTCAGACAGTAGGGAACCTTAAATAATACCATTTTAATCCTCTTTTTTCCTCTCTGCTTCAATTCCAACATGAATCTTCCAGGATCTACCTCAAGAGCTAGTGGCACTAGAAATCAAAGGTGTACAAGATCAAAAGAATTTGAAATCATGGCTTTGAAATGGCTTTTAATTTTTTGAGCGGTTCTTATCAGCTGTTAAATTCATATTACAGTTGACACAGAAAAAAAAAAATCAAAATTATGTGATTCTGGAGATCATTTGGTACTTCAATGCAAGGTCTAGAAGTATTCTAAAAGAACTTTCCATACCCTGCTTTCTAGAGCATTCTTAAGAGTCTAGGCATTTTAAGCCCTGGATTTTCCTCGACTTTGTATGTAGCGATCAGTGCAGAAATCACTTTCAGAAGAACTCAAGCTGTCTCCATGGACATTTTTATTATTAAATCGTAGGGGAAAACAGCGGGAATTGTTGCTGTAAAATTCCTCTGTAACTCGGAGAACCACAGAACCTTTTACCAATGAATTATCAATGAAAAAAGAAAGATGAAAAAGATTACTGGCTGCTCTACACTGCTACTGCTGTTACCAAGGCTTCACCTGAGAGTGACTCTTACTACACAATGAACTTGCTGTGTAAAACTACCATGGATTTAGAACAAAAGTGACAGGTTTTCTATGTACAAGTCTGCCATGATTTTTAAGAAATATTTAGAAAAATGCTCAAGAATAGATTATGTCAATAGCTTCCTTAGCAAGAAGTGGTGCTGCTCCTTCCCTGCAGTTGACCAGTCTGGGGACCACCAGCCTTCCGAGAGCCTCTGCTGATGGTACCAGTACAAGAGAGTGGTCCAACAAGCCTCAATGGCAGCCCAATCTTTCAGCAGTGTTTCTCCATGTGGACTCTGTGCTGTGCTCACACTGCTTGCACTTCACGCAGGGTAAACGAATCCTACCAGCTGAGGATGACTTCTCAAGGTCTTTTTCATTCTCAGGCAAGCCCTCAGGGGAACATATGTATTGGTCTGACTGCCCTGGGTGGGAACATTCTGTCTCCCTCCTGCAACATTAAGCCAGGAAGGCAAGATGTTTTTTTTCAGATAAAGAAATTATAAGAAATGTACTCTTGCTGTAGTCTAACAGGGTGGGCTTCTCACTGGAAAGATGGAAAGCCATAATGTGCTTCAGATGTCAGCATGCTGGTGGTGGTATTGACTGCTTCCTTGGTGTCTCTGGCCTTTTCAGAAACACCCGAAAGGGAAAATCTAGATTATAATTCAGTCATTGAACAATTTATTTTAATGGAGTTTTTAGCAGCTGTGCCCATTTAAATTCCCTCTTAAAAAAAAAAAAAAAAAAAAGAAAAAAGAAGCAAATCAGTAACTCCGAATTCTTTCAGTGTTCAATCATAACAGAATGCAAAAAATAAAATCAATAGATACTGTTGCTAGGTACAAAACTCTACTGACATTTATCTAGATTCTTTTATTGATGCCTCAGAATTTGAGTGCCAAATGTGACTATTTATAAAGGGAAACTATCTTCCTCAGTTGAATACATCAAAGTTCTTGTTAAAACTAAGCAATTTACAATAATATCTTTTTGGTAAATTGAGAGGTTTGCATTCAGTTTCCCAGTTCTTGTTCTCTTCCTCCTGTTTTCTCTGACTTAACGTTTCAACAGTCAAAGCCATGAGGAACCCAAACACTGAGTATTCACATTCCAAAGAAGATTTTAATTGAAGTTATATTTATATAGGAGAAATCAGTGAGAACCATGAGGTGCTTTTTTATCTCTTTCTGAACTGTTTTCTGAAGTACAAATTTTCAAAGAATTCCTAACATCACTCCAAAATTTTGGAGTAAAAATGAAAGGTGGCTAAGGTACTAGGAGAGTTTGTGTTTCTGGGTGGGGGCACAGAGCACAGACACTTTTAAAGTCACTGGCTGGCAACTCTGTTTTGGGGTTGGGGGGTGGTGATTGTTTTGAAAGTATCAGTCCGCTGCAAAGGTCATTACCATTCTTTGAAGATAACAAACATACTTATGTTGCATCAGCAGAGTGTTCACCTCTAAAGGGACCCCAACTGGCACAGATATTTAGAGCCAACTGTATTATGGAGCCAGTTTGAATTTGCTTAGGAGGCTAAGGCAGCTGCATTGGATGAAGGCAAATTCCATGGACACAAGAACTAAATTCATGACTCTGTGTGGTGAGAACAGGGTTAAACACAACTTCCTTGTGTAGGGGGTCCATTCCTGTGAGATTGTCACGGTGCCCACAGGACTCAAATGTGACTGACTCATTGAGTGATGTTAATGAGCCACAGGGAAGGGAGAGAGGAGGACAAAGAACAGACTTCTCGTTCCTTTATTCCCTTCTGATACATCTGATTGGCAACACTGTCTGATTTGGCAAGATCAGTATGTTTTAATATAACATGGCTTTTATTTCAGTCTATTTCAATCCTGAACACATTTAATGAGACAAAAAAAGAAATCTGAAGCTATAACAATAAAATAAAAGTAGATACTCAAACATCTCCCTTTCTAAAATACCATTAAATGCAAAATGGACTTAATTTTCTAATTTCTTCAGGGAAATAGTGTGTCTAAAAAATGGCATGTCTAAAAAAATCATTCATTTCAGACTGAAACCAGACCGCATATATTCAGTGGTGGTACCATTCTAAAAATACATTCTTGTTTGTCAATCAAACAAAATTTAACTTTACTGAAATCACTAGAAGACATTACATCTTGTTTGTTTATTGAATGAATTATGGCCGTCACCAGGAAGGTTTATACCTGTCTCTGTACACGTTTCCCTTTGTATTATTCAGAAAACAAAGACCACCCTTCTCTTAGCATATTCTAGGGAAACTGCCTTTCCCTTCACTTGCAACTCACATCAAAAAACATTAGCTAAAAATATAGCATCCAATAGGTTCTTCTAGTTCTGTGAATAGACGATGTAATCAGGTAATTTTGTGGTCCAGACCTCTTAATATACATAGACTGGCTGCATTTCATTTCCCTAAATGTGATACAATCAAAGACTAGCATAATGTTCCTTATTCATGGCTTTGAGTCTCTTTCATTCATGACATAACCTCCAAATCCTTCTTTTTGGGTAAAATTTTGATAATTGAATTTCTCTGATTGTATCCATTTTTTCCTTTTCTGAATGCACCTGTTGCCTCTCTCGACTGCATATCTTGAATACCCTAAAGAATGTCTTTGCTCTCCTTTCTCTGAAACTCCGGTTTGCACCTCAGTTTCAGGGAGAGCATGTGCCTTTTGGATGTGGAAAGCTTATCTTTACTATTTCCTTTACTGCTAACCTCCTTCTCTTGAGTACCTTCTAGATCAAGCATTCACAAAAAGTTCCTTGTAATTTAAAAAAAAAAAAATGGCAGAATTTACAAAGACCATCCTGGAGTAAGGCTGGCATCTCTGTAACTACAGATGCAAAAAAACTCAGGACTTTTAATCGTTAAGACATCACTGACTGGGAAGCCTGCCACCAACATCCACACTTGATGCACATACATTGTCTTTTGGCTCTCTACAGCTATGCCCATCTGCTTCAGTGGCATGGTGCCTGCTTATCAGCTAGTTGGACAGTTTTGGTATGCAGAGGTGCCAAATAAAGGTTTTACATGGGTAGCCTGTATAATCCTGAAAGCGCCGTTTCTTTTTGTAGGAAGAAATGCTAGTGCTGAGATACTAATAGACTGTGTCTTTGTGCATTTTTTTGCACTTGCTGAAGATGGGTTTTGCCAAAAGTGTTTTTACATCTCTTTTACTAAGAAAGATATGGTACTGGTAGTAAAAAGGAAAGCAAGCAGTACCTACAGATAAGGTATCGATGAACAAAGCTGTCATGAGAGATGTATCAAAATGTAAAGGACAAAACATCCATTTAAAAATAATATTCAGAGTATTGCAGATGAGGGGCATAGTTTAAGTATTGTGCACCATATGCCACTATTCAAAAGGACAAAAACACATGCAAAAATACCTCATCTCATTTTAAACATTTTGAAACAAGGAAAGCTTTGCAAATGCAGGAACTGGATTACACTGAAAGGGATTCAAACATTTTTATATATCAACATATACCTGATATGTTCTAAATAACCTTTGTTTGTCCTACAGAGATCACACACCCTTCCCATAGAAATTTAACAAACTTTTTTTACCCAGTTTGTATCAGTACTTTAGTCAATCTTTTAATTAAGAAACATATTGTTTCAAAATGCTTTTTGCCTCATTGCATGCATCAGGATCACAAACTTCTATAGAGACCATAACCGCATAAGAACTGACAACTACAATAGAATAAAACTGTATCTATATATAAAGCTAAAAGAAGAAGCTGAAGTTTGTTTGGGATGTGAGTCTTTGATCACAGAGTAGTCCCTAGTACAAATACCAAATTTATTTAGAGATAGAAATTTCTGTCTTTTTCCCATCCTCAAGAGGAATTTAATGGCAAGTGGTTCATGGAAACATTACTTATTGCCTGTGATGAAATCGTGCAAAGTACCGATTATGAGGTGAAAGCAGCTTGTTAAAATAGATCTGGCAAGAAACATTTACAACTTCAGAAGATTATTTTCTACAACTGGTGATTAATGAAATACTAAAAGGCTGGGGACTTGTTCGGACATAGGAAAAGTAAACAACTCTACAGTGTTCTAGAGTTCTTGTAAATTGAAAAATATGGGAAAATATGTGTAGTGAATGAAATGTGTAGAAAATGAAATTAAAATATAACTGTATATATTTTGACCTATCACATGGAAACAACCGTTGTTTGGTGTTGATGTTATTTCAAGCTAAGGTTAGACAGATTCTTTTTATAGCAGTCCTAATTTAGAAGGATTGAAATCTACAGAGATTATTTAACCTTTAAATTAAACTAGTCTGAAAAAAAAATCTTGAGAACTACATGGTGGAAGAATCAAACTGAATTTCAAGTAACAAGATAAATATTAATTTGTCATACATCATTAAAACAATCAAAGCATAATCCTGATAGAACAACATTAGGATATATGGGAAATACAGTCAGGAAACTCAATGATATGACTATAGGTATCAAAAACATCCTTGAAACACAAGATTACACAGCTTTGCTTTGTTTTGAAAAGGGTATTGGGTGAGATGACTTTGGGAATTTCTCCCAATTCATCTTTTCCTCTAGGTTCTTTGATACTTACAGATCTTTTTTGGCTTTACAACACTACGCAAAGCTCAGATGGAAAAGCATACCCTTTATTTTGATAGCCACTCATTTGTTACACAGATCCATTCCTAGCATTTTTCAGGGAAAATAAAAAGCAAAAAAATCAGGTCGTTGAAAGGATGATAGCTCAACAAATTATAATGGGGTGAGAAAGGTCAATGTTGAAGGAATAAATAGCTGATACTTCAAATGGGGTGAGAAAACATCCAGATGTCAAGATGGTATTTGATGACGTTAGCAGTGAAAGGCATGGTAGCTTCCACATTGTGGTAGAACCATGTGACTTTGCAGCAACCTAGTTTGCCATGTAAAATCTGACCACCATTGAGCCAAGAAGCTTCGCCAGTGCCCTCAGCACTACCACATCAGAGAGGCTGTGATGACAGTTTTATGACAGGAGACAACAGCATGACAGACTGATAACTTTGCTTGGAAAAGCAATGGGTTTTTGAAGAGTTTGGACTGAATTACTCACAATTCTGTAAGGTATGATGAAAATTGAACAGGTTTATCTCTCTCTCCAATTCCACTTCAGATTGTCAGATCAAGTACATAATCCTCCTGGTAAGTTTAAATAAGTACTGAAACACCCAGTAGGAAAATCCAATAATTTTTTAATTGCCATTGCCTTAAGATCAACAGGAAAACTTTGTAACCATTGAAAAAAATTGTAACTATGTAAGCTAAAGTTCATATTTATACTTCATGCTAGAATTAGAGTATGCTACTGGCCTGATTGCTTGGATGTTTCAAAATAATTTCCTGTCCAAGGACAATAAAGTATTTCCTGCAAAAGGAAAAATAAAATAAATAATGATAATAAAAAACCCCAAACAAAACAAAACAAAACAAAACAAAACAAAACAAAACAAAAAAAACCCAAACCCTGATGCTTCCAAGCATCCCAAAGAAATTTAAGTAAAATACTGGAGAATTAAGAAAAGTGAGAATGAGAACTTACCACATGTTAATTTACATTAACTTCTAATTCTTTTTCATCTGTCACAGCAGAGGTTCACTGGTTGCTGCTGTTCAATATTTCTTTTTACTTTCATCCCTAAGTCCTGCCTTGTGTTTTACTTACTGAATATTACCCACATTGTTTGTTGGATTTTATCAGGCTAGCTGACTTACTGCAGCTTCTGAGTAAATCTTAAGCATCTTACCTTCCCAAGACCCTGGCTGGGCAGGGTAATAGTTATTAGTCCCATATTAGAGATGAGAAATTTCTGCTGCAAATGAGTCTGGGGCGCGGAAGGCAACCACATTATTCATTACCAGTGAGAGAAACCCATGTTGTGCACTAATAAGGTGATGCTCACTTTGATCATGCAATTAAAGACTGTAGCATAATTCAAAAACACAGGTGGCTAAATAAAGGTCACAGATACAGCTTCGATTCTGGAACATTCTCTGTCCCAGGTGCTGCATTTGCAGGTTTAAGAGACTTGTTCCAGTTCACGCAAAAGTGTGTGTGTTGGTGTTTTCACACCTGTGATTATATTGTGGATAGCATATATTGTGGGTGATATGCCATCAAGTAGCCACAGTTAACATGTGATGAGCAGTGTCCCCTGCATGACATGATGACAGCAGGAGCATAATGCTCTTTTCGCTCCTGGGTAAGCATTCCATTAATATACGGGTATAAATACTTCTATCTTTTTTAAATGGAATATGGAAAACAAAAAGAATCTCTAAAACAGTTACGGAAAGATGTTGACCTACAAGAGCCATTAGAGACTCTCAGCTTCTCAGAAAAGACCTACGCCAATCAAGACAAGAAAATCACAGGAGGCAATTCCAGCAGGCACAATGATATGGTCTAGAGGATTCTGAACTCTGCCCTCCTCCCTCTTCCCCGCAGCGACCGATGGCATCTCTCTTCTCCATATGGCTGGCGCAAAGCAAGGATGATGCCTTTTGTTTTCCATCCTGCACAGGTGAAATTTTCCTGAGCCAGGAGAGGCACTAGCAGAGTAAGGGCTCACAAAGTCCCCAGGGTTTGTCTGTCTGTTCCACAGGAGCAGATACTGCTCCCGCAGCACCAGAGCTCAGTCGTGGGACAGACAGCGGCATGCTGGTCTCTTGCCTAGACTTTGCTGCCATCCCCTAATTTGAAATCACTGGCCATTCACAGAAAGATATATGGATTTGCAGTGCGGACAAGTGGCAGCCTGAAATTATGCCCTGTGGTATCTCTTCCCTCTTTCTTTCCATGTCAGATGTCACACTGACATTGAAAAAAAAGGAATTATTAGAACTCATTAGTGTAACAGCTATTAAAAAAATGAATAAATGTTTGGGGTTTTTTGTTTGGGGTTTTTTTTGGGGTTTTTTTTTAAATTCCTTGATCTAGATGATCAGAAAGGCTGAGTTCCTTTAAGTGTAAAATAATAAATAGACAAAGGCAAAACTAGTTTGAAGGGTTTAACTGTAAACCCCTCATAAAAACACGGTCCTGTAATGGAAAGCACTAGAAAGCTTTATGCCTAAAGACTTATTGCCAAACCTGACTCTCATTATGTAAATTATTAAATAGACCCAGTCATTTATTTTTCCCCACTCTCCTTTAGAACTTCAGACACTGAGTAAACACACTGTTGGGACTTCAGTAATATTCAGTAGATATGTCCCCATTCTTTGATGGTACTTCAAAAGAAACTGGGTTCCACAGAAAACCTCTGCTGTTCTTTTGTCTCTTAGAGATTTCAGTGGATTACCCCAATGTTGCTGCTTTTTGATGGTCATCTTTTCTCATTTTTAGAAATTCTTTTGCTCTCATTCTTTCATTATAAACGTCCCATTGCAGCAGCAACACAGAACAAACAGAGCAATTTCCAGAGCAAGGAGGGTAAGGAAAGTAGGAATATTAATACTTCAAATCCATAAACCACAAGGGGTCACTGAAGAATATGGTCACATATTTAAGGCCTACAAAGGGTAATTTCACTGACAGAAGAAAAAGATAATTCTAAAATGTAGACAGGATCTGTGGCTCACATAAGCACTGGGGAACACAAGCCAGAAAGTTAAGGGGGGCGGGGAAGAAGAATAAAAATGTCAGAGTATCATCATCAGGTCAGTAGTGGTCAGCAAGAAATTAAGAGTTGGAGGATTAGAAAAACTTCCATGGCAGTTGGATTCTTTCCCAGAACACTAATGAAATGGCAAGAAAGATAAAAGAACGATTAGCTTATGTTTGCAATCTCTTAGCTGCAGGACCTCACTACTATAGAAAAGCAATGTTAGTAACTGCAAAGCAGTTTGACATTGAAATGAAAAGATGGAAATCTAGAAAACCCATTGACTTGTCACACAGACCAAGCTATAAAATTAGAAAATCCACTCTCCCCCACCAGACAGAATTAGTCCAGAAGAATCAGAAAGTCTTGTTTTAGCATTATCAGTGGCTTATGTCTCAGGGCTTATGCATATATTCATTGTGTTAAGTGGGCTGAGTAGCAGAAGGCACGGCTAGTAAGAGGGGAACCCTTAGAAATATCTGCCCTTTCCCATTACTGAGAACTTGCTCATCTCACCCAACCTGAGATCACATTTGCCCAGGGGTGAATGGATGGGGAGAAAAGGATAGTGCACCGTGTTCTTCTGCCCATCACCAACAATTGCAGTGTCTTTGGCTGAATTATTTCTGTGGCAACCTTGTCTGCTCACAGTTTAAGTGAGAACCTATTGCAATGATGGCATTTCTGTGGCACTCATTTTGGAAAAAAATGCTGCAGAAAGCAGATGAAGCATCATAAAAGGCTGCTGTGCAGCTGGGATATCCAACTCACATTCCCTATTTATCCCAGAGCTGTTCTTCTAAATGTACTGATGCTTTTGCCTGCTGAAGGTGTATTAGGAAGCAATGAAGTGGATCTTTTCTGAAGTTATCCCATAGGATACTCTTGCCGAACATTCACACTAATAAATGGCAAGTCTTATAGAAGGTCTCAAGCGCAGATTGCAGATGTAAGCCTCTAACTCTCGCTGGAAAGAAGCCAGAGGCTGGTCTGTACAATTGTTTTGATTCAGCAGGGATTGCTGTGTTAATGCCTTATTTTGTTGTGGAAACTGAATGGCCACTATATATAAACCTGCAGAAATTAAGACTTCAAAAGCCTACAGTGCAACCTTTTTACTGATGAAAGAATGGTAGGAGAACATCATCCTAACTACAGGAAAGTCCTGAATCTTTGTCTTAAGTAACATATTAGTCCCCTAAATAGTTGACTCTGACATGGTCTGTGCTGTTCAGAATCCTTCCTCAAAATGATCCGTAGCAAGCATGTATAAATCACTGCTATGACAGATTGGGTGAGAATATCTGTTCAGTGTCGCAAGTCAGCAGCTCCTTCCCATATGGCTTTTGATGACTACTGCAAATCTTGTGTATTTAGCCGAGCAATGAAGAACTCACAGGAAGTCAATGGAGACAACGTGCTACCCAGCAAATTCAAAATCTTTTGTGTGATTAGTACGCTCCCTTCACTCTCTGTATGTTAGAAAGCAAGTAAGAAATGGACCCTGAACTGGATACATAAGTATAGCAGGTCTGGAACACAGAGATGTAATTAACAGAATGATGTGAGAGCTGGCATTATGGCTAATTTTATCATTTTATATTAATTCTAAGGTATTAGTGCAAAAGAAGGCATTCATAACTGAAAGATACGAAGACTATAATCCACATAGCTATTTTTTTAGAAGATATATCACAAGGGTTTTGGCACCTCCACAGACAAAAATTTATTAAAGAAGAGGTCTACAAAAACCAGAGGTCTACCAAACCTTGCTTTGGAAATAGCTATGACATACATTGTATTTCTAAACAATAGTTTATCAAGAAATTGTTCAGGGACAGACTTTCCCAAACAATGCAGAGTAGACCTGCTCTAACCCTTTCAGTAACAGATACCTAATAGGAACCTATTGTGAGATATAAATAACACCTCTTTCTGACTCTTGAACTGCAGATCTGTTGTGAAAGATGTATGTAGAAGATCAACTGTTTAAAATGCACTTCTTTAAGGTTAACTACACTCTGTGTGGATAAGATCATTCTTATTCGAAGGAAGGCAAATTACGGATGGACAAATAAAGGGTAAGGAGTAGCCTTTTTAACACCAAAGACTTTAACTCAAGGCTTAAAAGTCCCAAGTAAAACAAAGATTGTAGATAGATAAAGAGTGAATAACACAAATGCTGGAGATTTGATCCCACTGCAAAAAAGTACATTTTTATTCCTGTTTGTTACATATTGCCATCAAGTGGGAGAGCTGTACAACCAATTCAAATGCCTCCAGAGGAAAAGGGATGCTGTTTTGCTCAAAGAGCTCTCCTATGATGACACTTTAAGCTGTGATCAGCATTTTTTAACCAGAAGAACAAACTTCAAAATGTTAATAAATTATAGACGTGCATACAGCACTACCAGAATAAAAGGAAAAAAAAAAAAACAAAACAAACTCTTCTGCCTTTCTGATAATAACAGGCATTTTAGCTCCACTGTTCAAATAAGGCTTCATTTTTGTTCTTAATGGAAATGTTTGAAACACAGAAGGGGAAAATATATCGAATGACGTCTACATGACTGCTAGATCATCGGTATAAATTCTTCTTCATTACTATGGTATCCTCCTTTCCAGTTAATATGATTTAAAAAAAAATAAATATATATATATATAGGTACCACTAAAAAGTTCATATTCCAATTTTATTTGAAGGATATTTTAGTTTTAAATTAGATTCACTTTGAATGATGCAACAAAAGCCGTGCAAATATACCCAGCAATTAATCCAAACATTGCCTGAGCAGGCAGTAAAATTCAAGTATCAGGCTAATACCTTCTATCTGAAGTTGACTTTACATCTGAACTCACGTCTGTAATTTTTTTATTCTGTTGTCAGACATACTGTTGAAATATTTTTTTAGCTTGTTTGTAGCTTTTCTGTACTCCAAGAATAGCTTTACACTTGTCAGTTGCTTCTGGCATATTTAGAGATTTCCCAGTAGTATGAGATTTCCTGCCTTGTGCTGCTATCCTAAGAAAAATCAGGTAAGCAGCCTTCAGTATAATGCTTTCCCTGGCATAGTAACTACTTTTTTTTATTTTCTTCCATCCTTTTCTTTCCCTGCCCCCCCCCCCGCAAATGATATCTACTTATTTTCTTCTTGCAATTTCCTTACCAAAAAATTAATCTATAGTCTTATCTTTAAACTCCTGATGGTTTGTGGCCAAGTGTCTGAGAAGCTTTGATGGCTTTATTGACTCATTCACCGTATTTTCATAAGATTATACAAATTAAAACAAAACAAAAAAAAACCCAAACCCATAACCCAATAACCTCAACATAACCTTATGCTTTCTGGCAGAAACTTTTCTAAAGCCAGCAAAAGCTACTGATCTGAAAGAATTTCTGAAGTGCATTAAAATGTCTGCTATTGATTCAACTGTAACATTTTTTGCTCTAGTGGTATCTTAATCATAGAATCACAGCATCACATAATATGTTAGGTTTGGAAGTTTGGACCTTTACAGGTGATCTAGTCCCCCCCCCCTGCAGTAAGCAAGGTCATCTTTAATTAGTTCAGATTGCTCAGAGCTTCATCAAGCTTGACCTTGAATGTCTCCAGAGATGAGGCTTCCACCACCTCTCTGACAATCTATTCCAGCATTTCACATCCTTCATAGTGAAGAAAGTCTCCCTAATGTCTAATCTATAAGGCTGCAATAAGGTTTCTCCAGAGTCTTCTTTTCTCCAGGTTGAACAGACCCAACTCTCTCAGCCAGTCTTCGTAGGAGAGGTGCTCCAGCCCAACTTCAGCTCATGGTGGCTGTTATGTATACAGCTTTAAGAAAAATCATGAATTCAAAAATTCTTTGGAATCAGAGATGCAATAATTCTGCTATATTTACCCTTAAAAGTAACACTGAATAGCTGTAGACTGTGATCTCCACCATGTTGGGTTATTCCCCACACATGTATCCTTTCCCTTTCATTTTTAGCAATATTGTCATATATTGGCTGACTTTCCACAGACGTTTTAACTGGCTCCAGAACCATCTCTGTGTCTACGATGACTGTTTTACCTTCGTAACAGAAACATTGCTGTGTCTCACCTCCCACACAAGCAGTCGCTTGTTTTGTTTAATTTCTTATCTCTCAGTATTTTCCCCTTTGCCATCCAAATGTGTTAATAATTAAACCTGACTCACAGTTCACTGGTTTCAAGGGCTAAAAATTAGAGACGTGATGCTACAATTTGGCATGACTTCCTTGCAAAGTTCTCATTTCTTAATGACCTATACTGGGGCTGCTGCAGAACCTGTTTACTACTGTTTACACTCTCTCTGTGTGCACGCCATACGTTACTCCTGCATGTCCATTTGTGTTCCCCCTTCAGCAAGCTCCACACAGTACAAAATTTCACAGTACATTTGCTGTGTGATAAGTAGAAAAAAATAAGCTGGAGCTGAAAACATTTAGCAAACACACTCGGGAATTTCAAACTAAATCCAGGTCTGAACCTGTGAAGATTTCAGGAGGACAAATCAATCTTCTTGACCATTTATCTTCTATGAAAGGATCAAAACAATTTAACCTCAGTCAAAAGCAATAAATTAGGGAATCATAGGATTGCCAGCAGTCAGAAATCTACATTTCTTTGAGATCTAATGCTCTAATCTAAAATGATTATTTAATCCTAATTCTAAAATACATGTAAATTTATATGATTGACTTCAAGAAAAGTCCACTGGAGACAATGGAACTTGAGTACTCGATAAGCACAAGATACCTGACTGAACAAAATACAATGTCAATTGTAGTCCTTCTCAAAATGATCTTGAGGTTTGGTTTTATTAAATGTAGTGGGTGCTTAAAAGACAGTACCCATCAAAACTGAATGCCTTTACCAGATTTGCAATGATGTTATGAAATCTCCTCTATAAAAACAAGACTAAGAAGAAAAAAAATCATTAAAAAAAACAGCATAGGGAGGTTAAAAAACCTTCCTAAAGCAACAGATTATGAGAGAAGATGTAATCTTTATTCTTATATATTTCGTTACAGAAATAAAGCCTAATTTTCCATTTCAAATGCTAGTAATATAAAATATTTGTAAAGTATTTAGAAACTCCAATACATATATAAAATGATACTGGGACTAAACTACTTTTTCACCTGTTGTCCTAGGATGAGGTACCCAGCAGGTTCTAATGCAGATGATAACATAGATATCAACTACAGTATGCCTGTGTCTGTTCAGTGGATAAAAAATATGACTTAATTTTCTAATGTTATCAAGTTGCCTCTTTCATTAGAATTAAGACTATGTAATAAAACCAAAAAGCAAGACCTCAATTAAGTTGATATATCTGCATATCATGATATCTGAAATACCATGTGATTTTTGAAAGGAAAGTAGACATGGACCAGATATTATTTTGAGCCTCTAATAAATTACTCTTACAGACGCCCTGCTGATTTGTTGTTGGTCATTTACCATGGGGAATAAAGCATGCTATCAGCACTATTTTCATCCCTTAACACTAAATTCTTAGCTGTACGTTCACTGAAGTTCCACTGAAAGCAATAGTTTCCCATGTATTTACACCTTGTCTATAATCCAGACAGGGATTTTAAATGCTCATGTCTGCTGGCCTGTGATAACTGTGTGATCTTTTCGTGAGGTCCTGTATCTGATACAGGCTAGACATTTAATAACTTGTATGGCATCTAATGTGTAATCTCAGAAAAGAAGACAAAGCTGAAAAGTCACTTAACTGCAAGCTCTTATTTTAAGATAATCAATAAAGTCTTCATTAATAATTGTGTCCTGGCAGCATTCAAAAAGTAGACACCAAACAGCTACAGTGATCCTGTCCTGTTGCCCAGGCAAATGAAGTAAAACTTCAGAGGAACTCTGCTGCCTTAACAGTCACAGAAAGAACCCAGACACAGAGCATCAGGCTCTGTGCCCTTTCTGCACTTATGACTGGATTTCCCTGTGCTGACCCTCTGCATGATCAAGTTTCTCACTTCTGCTCAAGAAGTGTTTTCATCATGCTTAAGGTGTGCATAGGGTGATGCCTCCATTCCCAGTCCCTTCAAGGGGAAACCATAACAGAAGTCCAGTCTGACTTAGTGCGTGGTCAATAGGTGCTAGGATCTAAATGGGCGATCCTTTTAGAAAGGCAGCCTAGAATATGGCTACTGTATGGTCTTGCCATAAAACTCAAGTGAATATCCTCAGTTCAGCTCAACTCTTGCTTTTGTCACTGTGATTGCTACCCTCTTATCTCCTTATATTTTAACTGTTTTCTCCAAGTAACTATGTTATGCTACCATTGATGTATTTGTACACTGTTTAGTACAATCAAGCACAGTCTTGATTGGCTTTTAGAAATTACTCTAACAAAGGTGATTAATAATGATATTAACAGCAGAAACCTTTCAGCCCATGCATTTTACTGGGTGATAATTCAGATCCCAGCATTCTGCCAAGAAAGCTTAGTTAAACTAAAAAGTGTGAAATTAGTCTGCAATTTTGCAGTGAACGTATAATTTATTACTTGCATAAGCAGGTGATAATGCTCAAAAATGCATTTTCAAAATTGCAAATGCATAGAAAACAAATTTTGTATACTGGCCCTTTTTACTTCAAAATTAATCACAAGATATTTATGTAAATATATGATTACGCAAAATTTTGCCTCTTGCTTCATACAAGACAACTTCTTGATGCTTTGGCTATGGTATATCAAGCTTAATGGTAATACCTCAATCTTCTGTTTCATTTTGGTGAAGACTGTATGTACTTCTGTTGTTTAGGCTGTTTCATATATCACATGAAATGATATGTGTGCATGACTGCCTTATTTGCCTGAATAATCAATACAGTGAATTAAGAATATTAGACATGAATGTAGGATTAACATTCAACTTCAACAAATATTCAAAAGTACATGACTATAATCATGGAGATTTTTTTTGCCTCTCCACCTTGAAGTTTCATGCTTCTGAAGGTCATTTATCAGAATACTGCTATGAAGGGAAGACATAGGGAACTATGAAAATTCATTTGATGTGCTGTATAATTATTTTCCAATGTACTTTTTTCCAAGGTGGACTGGATTTATTTATTTGGTAAGATGTCTTGAAAATTCCTGTTGCAAGTACACATTCTCAGTAGATCCAGAAACGCAAAGTCATCATTCTGTTTATGATGGCTAGAAAGCTCAGTAGGCAAAAACACTTTCACACAGTAGATTTTCATGTAAATTTGATTTAATTTAAAAGAGAAGTTGTTTTTCCTGTCCTGTTTTAGGTCTATATCAAATTTCAGTCTAAATCCTCTTCTGATCAATCATGTTGTGGATCAGAATTCATAGTCACAATTCCCCAGATGTGTTCATGTTCGTCTTCATGCATAAGCAGTCCTGCTGAGCTCAGTGTTTTACTGATATATAAGAAGTTAAAACATGGACGTAGGTGGATGCTGGACTGGTTTCTTAGTTGTCTGAATATCTTTGTTCACTTTAGCAAGCCTCTCATGACTCCACGCTGCTGCCTATCCACTGAAAATCAAAGTACAAGTAGTTAAACTACTCCAATGATTGAGTGAAATAAAAAACTTCTAATTAGATCTCTCATTAGAATCAACATTAACCTTTTTTACCCTTAATATTCTTAGTGCCTTCTCACAATATTTGTGATATTTGCTAAAGACTGTGCAAAGTAAGGAAATAGTGATATTCTTTACTCATTTTTGCTTTCAAATGGGCCCTTAACTTTAAATAAAAAGTTAGCGATGAATATTCAGGTACACTTTGCATTTTGTGAGCAGCAATTTTTATCAAATTGAGGTCATATATAATTTAGTTAGGAGAGGAGAACTCTCCTCATTTAGTAAAAGCTGAAGCAACTTTTTTGACAAGTGTTTATTCTGGAAGGGCATATAGAATTACATAAATGCCAAGAGAGAACTTAAAACTGGAGGAGCATTTTATAATAAGGATCTAGCCAAAATGTAGCTATTTATTGTTTAGGATACAGTTTATTCCTTGGATTAGTGAAAGGAAAGAAAGAGAATTTCAGTTACAACTGTTATCCGTTAAGTATATTAAAAGCTTTCCATTTTCACTGGTGACAACCGCAGCATGCACACAACTAAAACTAGAAGCCTTTCATGAGGAATGGATTGATAGCATTTCTCCCTCTGGTAGATATAAATTTTTCATCTATAGCTTAGGAAAACTTCAAGTAGTTAAACTGTCAACAATATAATTTTCCTACCATGCTACTCCTCCCAGAAGTCCAGAGACCTCCTGAGTTCCCTTCCAACCATAATGTCTCTATAATTCTGTACTATACAGGCATGATGACATCATGATGTTACTTGTATGTTGCAGTTCACATGGCCATATTCCTACTTCTTTTTAAGGACTGTTTAATATGGGATGTTTTGTACAGAAAATGGTCACTCTTCTCTCACCTCTTTCTCCCCAGTGAAATAAAAGCCTTTAATACACATCTATTGAGCTGTAGGAAACCTCCAAGTGACTGTACTGGTAGATTTTAGATATTCTCAGGAAGAGCTGACTGAACTAAATCTGTAGCTGCGTTTAAAGTGGCACTTACCTGATAAATTGGCATTAATATGAAATGTAACTTTAAATTTTGTTTTCAAGATATTATTAGGTTTTGAGCCACAACAATACAGTCATTAAAGGCATTCTACTTATAAAAATAACCCAAGGGGATGAAACATGCCTCACTCTTCAGTTCCACTAAAGAACCCAACTTCACCCAATTTTAAGAAAACATTTGCCCATTTGTCTCAAAAATTAAAATAGAGATACAAAGATAGCATTACTATTTTATGTGTTGTTGGCTCAGAAGAATAGCATGCCTTAATTACACTATAGTGATAAGACAGTCTAGAGAGTTGGGTGGGGAGATGTTTAATGAGATTTAACGAGGACAGGTGTAGGTTATTGCATATGGGGAGGAACAAGCCCGGGTACCAGTATAGCTTGGGGACCGGCCTATTGGAAAGCAGTGTAGTTGAGAGAGACCTGGGGGTCCTGGTGGACAGCAGGATGCCCATGAGCCAGCAATGTGCCCTCGTGTCCAAGAAGGCCAATGGCATCCTGGGAAGTATTAGAAGGGGGATGGCTAGTAGGTCAAGAGAGGTCCTTTTCCCCCTCTACGCTGCCCTGGTGAGACCGCACCTAGAGTATTGTGTCCAGTTCTGGGCCCCTCAGATAAGAAAGGACATAGAACTCTTTGAAAGAGTCCAGCACGGGGCCACCAAGATGATGAATGGCGTGGAACACCTTCCTTATGAGGACAGTCTGAGGGAGGTGGGTCTCTTTAGCTTGAAGGAGACTGAGGGGTTACCTCATTAATGTTTATAAATATGCTAAGGGTGAGTGTCAGGAGGATGGAGCCAGGCTCTTCTCAGTGATAGGACAAGGGTCATTGGGTCCAAGCTGGAGCATAGGAGGTTCCATTTGAATATACAGAAAAACTTTTTCACTGTGAGGATGATGGAGCACTGGAACGGGCTGCCCAGAGAGTTTGTGGCATCTCTTTCTCTGGAGACCTTCAAGACCAATCTGGACACATTCCTGTGTGATTTATTCTAGGTGATCCTGCGCAGGCAGGGGGGTTGGACTAGATGATCTTTTGAGGTCCCTTCCAACTCCTCACATTCTGAGACTCTGAAATAATCTAGTCCTAAAGGGCATTGGACACTGTAAAACAGCCATAAAAATAGTATTGTAAAACACTAATGATAACAAATCCCTTTGCTTTTCATATTTAACTTCTGAATGTTTGTAAATGTATATGTTTTCTAATAGTGAGCAGAAGTAATTCTAAATATCAGAGCAATGAAACAGAAAACTACATACAGGCATATTCATGAATATTCCTGTCTGGTTTAACTCAGCCATCATTGACATTCAGCACTCACCACTCACCATGGAGCTTCAAATAGATTACATAAAATAGATGTAGAGATAGATGATAGATTATTCATTGAGAGTCAACCCCTACAGGGAGAGTGCTTATATTTCTCTGATTTTTTACTCCCTCACGATAAAGGTTACACTGTAAAGAAATGCAAACTGTCCTCCCATTCAAGTAACAGGGTCTGACTGTGACTACTTTGATAGATTTAAATGAGTTGGGAAGCATCAAATGCTATAGCCACCTAGTCTAAGACCTCACTGAAAAAAAAGAAGCAAACTCAACCCAGAAAAAAACCCACCAAAAACACAACACGGGAGACTTGATAAATCTGCCCAGAAAAACCTTTTACCCTTGCACAAAAATAAGAACTGACATTTCAGATTTGTGCACTGTACTGGAGGAAAAAAAAACCAAACCCAAAACTCATACACTTTAGAAAGTTGGCAACGAAACAGAAGACATCAACATCAGGATGTTTAGGAACAATTTAGAACCTACAGAACCTTAAATCTTAATCCCTCATATCTCAGATGAGCAGTCACTAGTGCAATGAGTTACATATTTTCACCTACCACCCTCCCCTCATAGCTAGATTTGAAATATTTTGGCAGAAAGTAATCCATTGTTCAAAAGGAATATATTTCCACATAAAATTTAAATCATAATAAAATAAGACTTCTAGTCTCGTGACAAATAGTGACAAATAGTGACAAATCAATTGAAAAATGCTACTGAATGTGAGCTACTTTGTTTTTTTCATGAGGTAAACTCATGATTGACTTGTTAGTGTCAACTGCAGTTTGAAGCATTTCTATCTCTGCTTCAATTTCATAGAGAGGCTAATGTATAAAAATTCTAATCACTACTGTTAATAAATGTCAGTTTCTGTGAAAATGTACATCACTGATAAAGCAAATTGCCAAATTGATCAGGCTAAACCTGGATAGTTGCTAAACATTAAAGTTTATATTGGACATCTGAGTTAATGTTTTCCAAGCAAAGAAACATACTGAAATATTTCGTCATTAAAATAATGAGAAAATACTTCTGTATCATTAGGCAAGTCATTCTGAATTAGTGTCATTCCAACATACTGTTTTTTAATGTACCCTCAACTCCCTGGGAATCTGACTGGAGCACTCCAGATCTCATCACCAATCCAATATTTTGCAGCTCATCTCATCAGCATAATTTTAATGGTCTGATGAGAATGTATATGTTAAATTAAGGGAGTCTATTGGTTTTTCTAGAATATGTATGTATAAGACTATTTTCAGATGTGGAATTGGAATCAGTCAAGCTCATCATGCTAACTAGCCCATCTAAACTGGGTCAGAAGAAAATTAGCAGGGAATAATCTAACATTGGGAAGTAGTAATTGTGCCAAGGAGATAGCCAAACAAAAAATAAAATAAATAAATTTGTTATCCTATTTTGGTTTTAGAGATAAGAATAAAAAATTGAATTTCCAAGCTGCAACAAAAGAAGATAAGGAAAGATGTTTAAAAAATGCTTTCCTTTATGACAGGGACCTTTTTTTGCCTCGTAGATCTAGTAAGAAAGTCATAGAGAAATATGAAAGCTGATAAAAAGATTAAAAGAAATTTAGAAAAACTGAAAAGACACAGAAAGCTCTCAGAGTGTAACCTTGGAGGGAGAATTTTTACAGATAGGTTAACTAGAACACAAGTACACAAGTAGTAGAATTGTGCAGACTCCATTTTTGAGCAGGGGAACTAAGAAGAGAATTTGCACCACAGATAAGCCCAGAAGCCCAGAGATGTCAAAGTAACTATTATTTCCCAGACACAGCTCATGTTAAGGAACAGAAGATCAAATATAGGAACCTGAGTAAAACGAATGGTGAGGAGATAGTATTCATCAAAGTTTGCAGTCCTCAATTATTGTCTTTACAACCATTTTTCTGCTGGTTGGTTTGTGCTTTACATCACTTCAAAGTTTATACCTGATAGACTTGGGTATGCATCAACCATATCTTTGTAACCAGGTGAAGCAGGAATTTTGAAAGGCCTCAGGAGGTTTGAGTATTTTAACCGATCTCTTTGAAGCAAGCCACAACCACTCAGTACAAACAAAATAAATAGGATAAGAATGAATTTTAAAAACACTTTGATAGATGTCTTTTCAAAGGGTGACTTTTGCAAATGAGGGATTTTGAGAACATGACAGTTCTAGTTTTTCACACTACCTTTGTCAGGTGGGCCAATTATCTATACAGGTTCATTTAATGTTCAGAGAATTTAAATAATACCCTGCCCATTTTGTCCATATTGTGACGTCTTCACAAGGCATGCTATAAAAGTGCAAATTTTAAGAAAAGCCCAGGTTCTCCTTGAGTATTTCCACAGCAAGTTTGTTTGTTGTTTCTAAGTGTGCTTGTTTCCTGAAAATCTATGTGCTTTACAAAAGGATTTTTTATCTTTCAAAAGATGAGATTCTGGGAACACTTGTCTGCACGTGCAGTCCTTGAGTGATGGACAGAAGAATGTGGATACCTGGCACCAGCAGAGGATGGTGTTAGTGCCAGCTGGAGCTCAGGATCACTTTGGTGACACACAAAGAGAAAAACCTCTGAAAACAATAAAAAAATCCTCATTGGTTTCAATGTTGCCAACACTTGGCATCTCTCTTTCCCAGATGGTAGAAAGGGATAAATCTGAGTGTCCGTCTTCTCCTCACCAGTGAAATGAAGACTAGTCTTCTGGGGAAGGGAACATTGTATTTAACATCTCAAGTCATTGTCATGCATGAACATATGCGATACTACCCTGACTTAATTAGACCCTTCCAGTTCCTACAGACTCTCAGTGATACGGTTTGCACAGGAATTCTACCATGCAGTTGCATCTTCTGAAGTGTAATGGAGTCCAAATAACAGCATATTAGGGATTAGGACTCTTTTACCTCATTTCAATACCATTTTGCTAGCTTTCATGTCATCTAACATACAGACTTCAAGTCCAAAAAGGTTGTCAGTAGCTGTGCTTCAGACACTGCAGTAGTATTATTTGACTTGGTACAAATTCCAGATTATACTATTACTATTTTTTGCATCAGACTTAAGGGACAAAAATTAAATCTATGTATTGAAACCTTATATATCAACAAATTTTCTTAGTCAGTAGTGTGGCTAGTGCATTTTTAAGGGTAGATTCTACAGAATGGAATTGTTTATTTAGATTTCTATATGGTGTATTCCATTTCGTAGGTCAGCCCTTTTGAGGTTTTTTAGTCAGCGACATGTGGATTCTTTTTTTATATCCTGTGAATATCTGTAAATTCCGAATGAACCATTTTCCATTTTGATTACCGATTACACCTACTAAACTGAAATATTTATTCCTGAATTGCTGTGGTAAATATAACTCCTGTGTAGTACCCTAAATAAACCTAAATATCAGGTTTAGGTCTTTGAAAAATATATGTAGTGGTCTTATCTGCATGAGAACTGAAACGGAGACTGCTGACTAATGTCATATATAAAACACTTTTAGAATCAGTTATGCTAGAATTCAGTTATCTAATGGTAAAAAGTCATTGTCAACAAAGTCATCTCAAAGAGATTTCTGACAGAAAAAGTGACGCATCTTAGAAACAGACATGTATCACAAAAGGCTGCTTATTCACACTGTGTATATACTTACACTAAGTTAACAAAGACATCTTTATGAGGGCAAAGCTCTGTCAATCAACCCAAGACATGCAGGCAAAACTACTAATATTGGTAGTAATTAAACTTATTACAAGATAAAGTCTCTCAAGACAGAAATTGGATTTAAATTTTTAACAGAATACAGCATATCAAGATGAAATCCAGAATTGGCTTCATTAGCATAACAAGCAGTGGTGAACTCAGACACTTTGTACCATTTATATTAGAAAAAAAAATCAAAACTGTGAATAGATATTTTAACAAGAGTAATGACAGAAGATTGCTTCTTGTTTCCCAGAAAATAGAGGGATACACAAACAGGAACTGGCTCTTCAGGCAGATGCATAGTTAAGGTGGAAGATGGAGAGTGCCCAATGTAACTAGTAACTTTTTGGCTTTTATACGTGACAGAATAGTTTTGAAGATTACATTAGATTTAGACTATAAATACCAAACTGCTTAAGTATAAGTAAAAAGATTTATCACTGACTTAAGAAGACATTAAGACATAAACATATTTTAGAAAGAAAACATGGCTGCAATAACTTGGCTTGTTTATATATTAGTTACAGCATGCTATGTTTTAATTTATTTATTTTTAATCCAAGGACTTACCCCAGTCCCTTCCCAAAGTGCTGAATTTTTCTGGTTGGGCAGTAAACCCAACACTGGGTTAACTTGAAAATGTTTGGGTTTTTTTACCAATAAAGTAACAAAAGGAAATAACCTCAGAATCTTTATGTGGCTTCTTGTCTGAATAAAGCAGCATGAAAACCAAAATTTTTCATCCTGAGCTCACCAAAAATTTATACTGAAATCCATGGAAAAAGTTGAAGAGCTTCAATCAATAAATCAATCAATTTGATTTGAAACAGCTGACAAACTTTAGGAACTGCAGCTAGGAATGAATCTAGAGCAGCTGTACCACTGGTAAATCAAACTGGTATAGAGGGAATCATAGTGTTTACTTGTAAAACTACAATGTTACTTTACTAGATTTCTTTAGAAGTAAAATTTATACAGATATGTAGAATTCTATCCTTAAAGGCTTTTATACTTCAAATCAAACCTGCTGAGTTCACAGCACATAAAATGCTGCTTCACTCTGTTATTTTAAATTTCTGTATTATTTATACTTAAGTTTATCCAACATGAATGTACGTAACATTAACATCTATTCCCAAATATACAAAATAACTCATAAAAACAAACTGCAAATAAATAGTACCTTTGACAGCTAAATTATAAAACAGTGAGCAGTGGAAATTTTGGGATGTTTAATAGTGTGCTTTACAATTCTATTCATTTTTTCTCTTGCCTTTCAGGTTCACTCAGAAAATATGTCTTCACTTGCAACAGTAGTCATAGTAATAGGAAAAGCTTGGGAAAAGTAGTGTCCCCCTTTTCTTGTGGAGCTTCAGGAGTTCCAAATCATGATGAAAACATTAAAAAAATGAGAAAGGTAAGTACAGACAGGAAGAGAGAAACATCTCTGAAGTTCTGAAATAGAGATTTGTGACAAGGAGATTCACAGAATGACTGCTATGTAGGTCCTTTTCAGAAGGAAAAAAAAAATCACATTTAGGATATGACTGAAGAAAATTATCTCTGTCTTCTCTCAAAATTGGAAATGGTAGCTTGTAAATTAATAGGATAGTACAGCTCTGCATGATCTTCAATGCCCCTTCTCTGAAGCAGAACCTCAGGGTGACCATGAATGTCACAAAAGAAGAAAAAAGTCACATTACCTATAAAAAAACTCTTGGAAACAAAGATAAGGAGAGACTCCATATACTGGCAGATCATCCTGTGCAGAGCTGTAAAACACCTATGACTATGGTTTCACTTGAATGACTTTCCTAAACCTTAATTAGTTGGCCAAAACAAGAACTGGGTTTCAGTGCAATGTATTGGTCAGTACTATTATTCAGATTTCCTATAATTTAAATGGAAGCCTTAATTTTATCTACATGTAGTACGAGGCCATTTTAAATATATATGCAGAGATTAGTGGCTGAATCAAGGTGAAGACACAGAAGACTAGAGGAAGTCACAGAAGTACGGAAGGAGCTGGAATAGAAGGAATGAAGAGCAGCAGCAGAGCCACAATTAGTAACAGCTCCAGAACAAGCTCTGAACCTCCAGCCTGTTGCAGTTAGAGGAATGTGAGACTCTGACAGGTAGTTTGTAATAGAGGCAATGTGTTCTGTTCTTTTTTAATGCTTATCTCATCGTGGTATAATCTGTTAATTAAAATATATTAATCTCTTCCCACAAAGAGTGCAACTACAGGTCCCAGCCCCCATCATAACAGCCACTAAGTCTGACAAAAGAGCTGTCAAAAAGGCAGCTTGAGGCATCAGCAGACTTCTCCCTTGTGAGAGAGATACTGTCCAAAGACTGGTTTATTATTATTTTTTTCTTACAGAAGTTTTCCACACAGTTAAGTAGCTGTAACCTCAATCTTTTTTCCGAGACATTACAGAGAATATGGGGCATCTTTACGTTTGCAGGATGCAGCGAACACAGCACTGGCTTTTCTTGAGAAAAATGGATTCACATGTTGATATGCCCCAGCCTTTCCTCTGGTACTGAAAAATTGTTTCATCCTTTTAGTGTCTCAGTTCCCACTTGATAAAGCAGTGGGGGTAATACTTACCTACTCCGGTAGTGTGACACAAGGACAGAGACATTAAAAGGTCTGAGGTGGACAGATACTCTATGGATGCATACAATAAACACATACAAGATTAAAAGATAGAGCTATAACCTCTTAGACAAGTGAATGTCAGCAGTAATTGATATGTGTCAGCTAGAAAAAAAGCTAAATAAACAATGTGAAAAAAACATAGTAGCAGGTATAGGATCAACTGTGGAAAATAAAAGGAAATCTGATTAGATAAAGAGAAGTATTTGACACTGAACTACAGAGGTCATCTCAGAGCAGTGGAAACATTACCTTATCCTTGCTTGATTTTTAATTATCTCTAGATGGCCAGAGTTACTGAGTGAGAAAACTGTAATGCTTTCAACTGCAGCTTGGGCAGTGGCAGAAAAACTCATGGATTTTTCCTCTAATCTCTTCATCTGAGTCTCTGTTAAAGACATCAACAGATAAATCATTCATTCTCCATGATTTTTATAGTATTTGACCTACAAAGTGCCAATTTGACATTATTTTATCAGAAGGGGTTGCTAGTTCTTAATAAAAACCCCAATAAACTCATGAAAAAACCCCAAACCCCAAACCAGCTTGTTATTACAGTGACAAACAAGAGGATCATATTTAAAGAAAGAGAAAATTAAATGCAGAGGATCTTCATGTTTTGGCAACTTTCCAGGGATTCTCATAGTTCACACTCTGGTCTGAATTAAAAGAAAATACTGTATTCATTACATGTTATTAGCACTTCTACACTACTACTACTCACTGGAAGTTCCCTGGAAAACCATCTTCCTTTTCTGTGGGATGGATAGGGGAGGGAGATTTTGAATGGCTACTTTTAAAATGCTAGTATGATTCATTGAAAGGGGATAAAAGCATTAGGAAAGGATGAATGTAGCTGAATTCTACAACAGCTAAACCTGCTATGAAACTAATAACTAAGGGTTTAAATTAAAACTATTGGACAGCTTCATGCACTGAACAGGTTCTGCATAATATTTCCTGGGAATCATTGCTGCACTTCATTATATGATGCAAATTATAATATTTTATCTTCTAATACTCACTATATATCTAATTTTAAAAATAAGCCAAGTGTCTTTATAAAGACTTTTTTGTAATGGAAAACTTAGAAAAAAACCCCAAACACTATGAAAATTAATGAAAATCCATATCAATCGAAAAGAACACAAAGCTCAAAGCAGAACCGCTGTTGAAGTAAACTCTGTCCTGGAGTCTTGTCCAGGGTGTTTTTCACTGTATTTCCTGTAAACATCTCAATTTTCAAGATTCAGTGGTTCTAAGAATCTAATAGTTTTTATGCTCAAATAAACAAGAAGATTTATTGTGTTTTAAAAATTATTACTATTTAAAAGGCCTCTTGGAGTCTGAAGCTTCTCAGTCCATTATCTACAATGAAACAACAAAGGGTTGGTATGCTTTCTCATTTTAGACCTCTGTGTTGTGACAGTAGAGGACTTCTGAAAAATTAATGTCCTATACCAAACTTAGAGGAATTAGAAACTTAAGATCTCTTAACTGGGATCATTTCCTTTTCATGTCATGATTAGTTCTCTGATCAACAGTGGAGGTGGGGAGTGGAGAGGAGTTTCTCATGTGTTTCCCTACAGACAACAGGTGCTTTTGGGGATTTTTTAACCTTGAAAGAATAGTTTACATTTTCATAAGAGGTTGATTCCGGTTTTTTGAACACGGAAGAAATTTCATCTTCATAATTTTCTGGAGCTTAATCCTTTTGTACCTCAATGCCTCACCTAAATACGTTCCAGGGAAGAGAGGAGATGAAAGTAGTCAAACTTTACTCAGTTTCTATTAAAAAAAAAAAAAATTAAAAACTGTGTGGTCTTTATTTTATTTCAATTTTAAAGTCAAGGGCAGGAAAAAAAGCAAACAGAAAATTACAGAGAAATTTTCTGTAGGCTACCTTCTTTCATCGACTTCTATAAAGTCTAGATAGTCACATTCTGGTTAATGTTATACTAGAAGTGGTTCTCCAACATATTTGTCCAAGGCTGAGATGAATCTAAAGGGCTGGGGATTTTGAAATCTCTTGAGGTCTCTTGCAAGTTGTCAAATACTTCTAGAATAAGTAATAATCACAAGAGAATTGTAATTGAAGCCTAGACTAGCTCTCTGGACAGATTATCAAATAAAAAATAAGACTGTCTGTTTTCAACTGATATTCAATACTCCATCAATAAACTAATCAAAAAGCATCAAGAAAGAATGTCTTTTTGACCACTGGAATATTTAAATTTTGTTCAAATTCTGTCTGTGTGTAAGTTGTTAGACTCAAAATTGTAATTAGTCATACCCCTACTTCTATGAAAACAATCAGATAGCTATTCACATTCTCCTACTCCCTTCACATTCCCACCCCACCATAACTTAGACTAGATTCAGCTTCAAAAGTAAACTGCTAAGCCTGCCGTTTTAAATATAAATGAAAGCACATTTAAATCCAGGGCATACTAAAATCAAGTATTTTAACACAACAGTAACAAAAGCACTCTATTAAACAGAAATATTTCAGCAAAAATTTTGCCGAAATCCCTTTCAGCAAATGTTGTTTAAAGTCCAAAGGGCAGTCTTCAACTTATATCCCTACTGATTTTTCACAGCATCTGCCAGATGTGAGGATAACTCTACAATAAAAGAGCAGTTAGCAAAGTTTGCATAGGTCATTCTTACGGAGATAGCATCCAGTAGTGAAAGGACAGACTATAAAAAGAATCCCAATCTCTAGTCTTCTTTCACATCCAAATTGTTATCAGTAATCTTCTGTAAGAATTTTTAAGAGAAAAAGTTGCACTAACATGTTACTGCACCAGGATGTTTCTGAAGGACCAAGGACCGTTCTAGGATGGTTAGCGCCAACAAATAGGATGCATCCCTCAAACAAACTATTCAGTATAAATTCTGCAATGAAAAGAATGTTAACAATATTGAATACTTATCATGGAAAGTGCTAAGGAGAATTCATGTTGCTATTCATGGCACGGTAAGCATTTAATGAAAGTGCCCCTATGCATTAATTACTATATCATAAAATACCAGGGCTTCATTTAGCATCGATTTGTCTAGCATAATGAAAATGAAACCATGAATGAAACTTGGGGTTAATTCAGGGTCGAGGTAGATTCCTGAGTGTCCCAAAAATGGGTCAGTAATACCAACTTTGAAGGTTTACCGCGGCTTTTCTAAGCTTTCTACTTTATTCTCTAGCTCTCTGTTTATCTTTATAGTCCTGATTATGCACTTTGCTCTTCAAAGCTTTTTCTTACTTCTATGCAATCCCATCCTGTATTATAATTTCAATAGTTTCTTTAATTTACTTAATTATACACAAATTCTCAGAGAGATGTTTATTTTAGTTAAGCATCTATACTAAATAGCCATAGGAGTGTGCTGGTTCGCCTTTGCTTTGTCTTCTATTAAATTTGGGAATTTCTGGTGATCCTAAACTGTGAACAAAATTTTATTCTCTATTTTTCACCAAGATAAGGATTAGTAATGGATGTTTGTTTCTTGATATTTCCTGAGGCATGGTGACCATTAATATGGTAGTGACTATCACTTGATGACTCTGATTTACTTTCAGCTGAACACAAACTTTCTCTGTGACTAATTTCAAGAAAAAAATGAGTAAGCACAGAAGAGCTATCTGTTCAAATTTGGTTTGACAAGCATTTGTTCTATTTAGGTGTAGACAGAGCTTTCCGTAACGACCACTTTGTGGATATCTATCATCTCCTTGATCTTTTATAGTTTACTTTTTTAAATCTTTCTGTTTGAAAATGTAATGGTAGTCTCCTTATATTACTGTAACTTTAAACTACTGGATGAATACTGCCACTTCTTTTCCCAAGTGTGAGAACTTTCATATGTGCACTTCCAAATAAAATACCTATTCTGTCCTCCCTGTTTAAGGCCCATACTTAGTATATATTGCTTTGTTTCTGGAACTCTACTATTTGGGGAAACTGTTCTGTCAACGTTCCTCTTTACTGCTTGCCATTGAGACATGTCTCTCTTTTTTTCAGTTTCATCTTTTTCCAGTGGCTATATACATACTGGGATTACATTTGACTTTTCAGCTTTTACCGGCATGCATTTTTCTTCTAACATAGAAAAACAACCTCTGTAGTTACACACTTCCTGGTTTTGATCTGGCCTGAAAATACTAAAATACAAATGAACTCACATCACAATACTTTCAACCTAACAAATAAATCCTGGAAATTTCACACTGAGAATAGTACTGGTCCTTAAAAATGTTTCCTAAAAGTACCATATCCAAGTTTACGTGGCTTTTCTTTAGTCTTGTTAAGCTTGCTTTCTGATTCACATTCCCCAAAGATTTTACTAAATACAATGACAGAAAATCCTAACTAATGAGAGTGTTAATGATATTCATAGAAAAGAATTCTGTTTTTTTCAGTCACATTTATGCCAGAAATGTGAGTTGAAGAGGTTGGTCTTTTTCAAAAGATAAGTAAACACAATATCTATGTATTTATCTGGCTACCTATCTTGTTGCATAATTATAAATAAAATTACCAGAAATTTATGTTGAGTATTAGCAATATTGTATTCAGTAACTGAATACAGAATAAACATAATAGAGTAGCTACAGAATAAACATTCACATTCATTATTATCCACAGCAAACTACTGAATCAAGGAACAAAATGAGGAATATCATTATGAGTACTTGAACGACATGTTAGCAAACAAAACAACTTGCCAATGGCACATTTTGAAACAGAATCAGTATCCTGATTCATGGTCTCCTGTGACAGCCAACAGACAAAGCTGCTACTAAAATGTTCAAGGTCTTTATTTACTTAATTGTACTTACAGTATTATCAGGCGTTAGCTCAAAATTATAATTCGCTCTGAGAAAGTGGAGAGCATAGAAGTAGTTTGTTTGACTATATGCCTCTTTCTTTAAAGAAACATCTATGTTTTAATTGCAACACAGTAAATCATCACATAAGTACAATTAAGGTGAAGCTCTGAATGATTTGTCTCAGCACCCAGACAAAAGTAGCTCCCGAGAAACCCCTTGACAGAAAGAAGTCCCAGGTAGGAGTCTGACTTCCTAAATTTCAAGAACTTTGTGTCCTTGGTAGGGTAACCAGAATGTACAGTGACCATTCCATTGAATTTGATCCTCCTCTTTGCTGAACGGGTTTATATATATTTTTTCTCCTAACATCATAAAGGAAGCAGAAGTAAAATATAGTTTTTAATAACTCCTATACTGAGCTTCAGTATATGTAGTTTCTTATTTTAAATAAATCAAGTATCTGAATAAAAATGGATTAGATCAATAAATTAATCTCAGAATTTTGCTATTAAGGAATGTTAAGCATAAGAATCCATTTCTTTAACTAAAAATAACTGTTTCATCAGGAAAAAGAACTCAAACCTGCTATTTTTATTAAAATAGCAAAACAGTCTCCCGAAATGCTTTGTCACCAAAAATTCCAGTCCAGTCATTAACTATATGGAGATTATCTTCTAAATTCAAAAGTGTGGCTCAGAGAGCAAGGCTCTAGAACTGCAGGTTCCCCGCTGCTATTGGCTTTACAGTTTTCTATGTCATTGTTAATGTAGTTTGATAATATCCTGGTATGTACATATGATAGATGAATTGCTGCACAGTTTGATGCACTACTTTAAACATCTAAAAAACATAGAAGATAGTAAATTGCAATACACAACTGAAATACTCTAAAATAGATCTGGTAGACTCAGGGTGACTTGTCATGTAAGGTATTAAGTAGATCTCACTAGAGGTGTTGAAGCGATTGGCAATATCTAGTCTTTAAAAAGACATAGATTAACTCCTTTATACTCTCTGAGGCCTAATGGTTTGGCAGACTGATGATGCTGCAAGAAGCTCAGACATAAGGTAATTGCCTCTCTCTCTTTTTTAATATATATCAGCAATTACGTGTTAAGTAATAATCTATCCTTTTCCTCTAGACTTAATGTGACCAGGTATTATCCTGTACAAGATTCTTTTTACTCTTAAAGGTTGCAAATTTGCTTTGTGCCAAAGTGAGTTCTTTGTTCTCTTCTACTAGTATATTTGGTGTGTATGAGTCCCTATTATATTCACTGTTATTAGGGGATGTTACTATTAAGAGGAGGAAATACTAGAACCGAATAAATTAACCTCTGGGAAAATTTTAAGTACGTTGTCCACTGTGTAATTTTGCTTCACATACAACCAAAGTCTACTTGAACTGTGCAATGATTAGGTCATTATGAGAAAACAGTTTGTGCAATCTCCTATTATCACAGGTTTTAAACAAGGTAATTCCTTCTGGATTAAAAGTTTTCTCCTTTACTGATCACTTTATACTCAAGGCAGGAGAATCCACTCTTCAATGCAAATGCTTTTTTACTGTCTTGTAACTCTTGCATTATCTGTAAGACTGCTCAAAAAATCTAGAGAATTGTACAAAAATTCTCTTTGTTGAAACTAATTCTAGAAATAAGTACATATAACAGGACTAGAAGGCATGAATAAGCAGTGGAATTTACAGTGTCATCTACCTCCTAGACATGATTTACTTCAAATCCTTATATTTCATAATGCACTTGAAAGTTTTTCTCCAACAGTCTTTGTCACTGTCAAGCTCTGTTAGACATTCCTTTATCTTTTTCCCTTGGCACTCGAGAAACAATGTACATAATTTTACATTGCTACCTCTCTAGCACTGAAGAATCCTGAGGTGGGACTCTACTGTCAAGTGGGTTCTTTGGTTGGAGAAGAGAATGGCATTCACTACAAACAGGACTTTCTGTCCTTCATACATATTCTGAGAATGCTTTCTAGAAATGTTAAGAGAATATTAGAATAAGATTGTCAAAGTTTTCCATAATGCAGGAACCAGAAAACATAAATTAATTCAGTGGCATTTCCTTACTCTCTTTCTTCCACAGAATAATAGAATGACCGAATGGTTTGGTCAGAAGGGACCTTTAAAGAACATCTCATCCAATCCCCCTGCCATGGGCAGGGGCATCTTTCACTATATCAGGTTTCTCAAAGCCCCATTTGAACACTTCTAAGGATGGGGCATCCACAACTTCTCTGGGACACCATGTCATTGCCTCACCATACTTGCTGTAAAACTTTTCTTCCTGATGTTCAATCTAAACATACCCCATCCCTTGTCCTGTCACTATAGGTTGTGGTGAAAAGTCTTTCTTCATTTTTCTTATAGGGACCGTTTCTATATCTAAAGGCTACTACAAGATCTCCCCAGAGCCTTAGCTCCATGAGGCTGAACAACCCAAACAGCGTCTTTCTTCATTAGAGAGTTTCTCCAGCCTGATTACTTGTCTTGGCCCTCCTCTGGACACACTCTAACAGGTCAATATTTCTCTTGTACTGGAGATCCCAGAGCTGAACACAGTAGTTCAGGTGGTGTCTCAGGAGAATTGACTACCACCTCCCTCGACCTGCTGGACATCCTTTTTTTTCTATGTAGCCCAGGATATGGTTGGCTTTCTTGTCACAGTGTGCACTTCCGGCTCATGTTGAGAATCTCATCAACAAAGACCCTCAGGGCTGCTTTAAATCCATTTATCTCCCAGTCTGTACTGATATGAGGGATTGTTCTAACTCATGTGAAGGACCTTGCACTTGGCAATACTGAATTTCATGATGTTCACATGGTCCCACTCAAGGCTGTCAAGGTCCCTTGACATAAATACCCTCCATCAAATCAACTGCATCACTCAGCTTGGTGTCTCTAACAAACTTGCTGAGGGTGCCCTCAATCCCACTATCTATGTTGTTGATAAAGATATTGAATACTATTTGTCCCAGTATGGATGCCTGAAAGACACCAGCTCTTTATTGGTTTCCACTTGGACATTGATCCATTGAGTGTAACTTTTTGGATGTGCCATCCAGCTACCTCCTTACTCTTCTAACAGTCCATCTGTCAAACCCATATCTCTACATTTTAGAAGCCAGCATGTTGCAGAGAACCATATCAAAAGTCTTGCAGAAGATAGATTACATCCATAGCTATTCCCTTGATGCAGTCACTCCACTGTAGAAAGTCGGTGGATTAGTTGAGGAACTAATAATCCACAGTAGAGTGAGGAATATGCGCTAAGTGTATCAGCACACCAATATGCAAAAGCACTTCACAGTGAGGGTGACAGCACTGGAACAGGCTGCCCAGGGTGCTTGTGGAGTCTCCTTCTCTGGAGACATTCAAGACCCATCTGGACACCTACCTGTGCGACCTCCTGTAGGGAACCTGCTTTGTCAGGGTGGTTGGACTCAATGATCTCTACTGGTCCCTTTCATTACTCTAATGCTGTGATTCTGTGAATCCCTCTATAGAAGCAACAGGGAAAAACTGAACCATCTCTCCAGGCAAAGGGGTGAAAAGCACTGTTTCTTTCCAGAACACTTAATAATTTGCATTGGTATTACCTCTCAGGCATTTGCATTGATGGATCCTATGATTGCACTGCCAGAAGAAACACATTTACATCTCAGTCATTACACTGGCTAACCTTTGTTCCTACTGAAATCTTTATTCTCTGTTTCAGCACAGAGCTGTTAAGCAGTCCTTTTATCATTATTGTTTTCACAAAAAAAAAAAAGACTGACTTAATTATTACCTTTTGAAAAGATATCTTTGAACAGACACACATTCCCAGTCTCAGAACAGATGTTTCACCTCCTGCATCAATTGCTCATTTATTGGTTAATGGTTTAGATTTACAAGGAAAAATGAATGTGTTCTTGCCGAATCTATATTAAGATTAATCCCTCTGGTAATATTAAACTTCAATTTCTTGTCCTCTTTGTCCACCATAACTCCCGCATCTCACGCAATCTTAACTATTTTCCAAGGCCTGAAAACAGTCACCAATTCCCCTCACCCACTTCGAAGCCTCTCTGCTGCTCTTGCAAGTTCAAGGACATACTTTCACTTGTGGTGTCCCATCTGTCTAAACCTTGTTTCTTCTTTTCCCTAAACCACTGAATCATTTCTCTAAATCAACCCTAAAAACCTCTCTGCTCTCTTTAACCTATGATTCACAACCTCTGGAAAACATTTTTGTGATATTCTTTATGAAGCATGCACAGTAAAAAAGGAAATTTATTGTAGTCTTGCTGAAGAAAGCTATACTTGTGGTATTAATGCAATTGTGGTTTAAGGGTCCTATAGGGTCTCCTCAAGACAGACTGACCCTTCCAAAATCAACTGAAGTTTGAGTTTTTAAATCCACTCACATGAAAACCTCACTTGTAGGCTTATGTGCTGTTGTCTTTCTTTTTGCCTTTGAACTCCTGATGCCAGATGACACCACTGAATTTTGCCCAGCTTCAACAAGGTGCCTATTCTCAGCCCAGCAGAATTGAAGGAAAGGATGCGGTTCCCTTATTTCTCCCTCCACAGACCAGTACATTTCCCTCATCCAAACTTTACACACTCTCCAAAGACAGCATCAGTAGAAATGGAAAAAAAAATAAAAAAAATTGCAGTGCTCCTCTTTTGATACAATTAAATGAAGGATGAAAGTTTTGGCACTGTTTCCTTAACTAAGCAGTCTGTGATAGATAGCAGATTCAGGTATCTATTATAAAAACTGAGCAGGGCAAACAATTTGATCTTAGACTAGTTCTATCCAATTCAATAAGAGGATGCAGGGAAGAAAACTCACAAAGCCAGATGGGCTATACAGAGAGAGGGTGAACTCTAAGAAAAGTCATGTGGGAAAATTAGTAGGATGGTGTGACACAATCATCAAGGAACTCATGTGACTGGTACCTCTTTAGAAGGCTGGTATTCATTCCCATTCACAAGGCACTCAGTACTGCAGCAGGTAATTTTCTGTACTATCAAAAAGGCCATTTAAATCTCGCTTTTTCTGTTTAGCTCAGCTGAGCATTTTATGCTCATGTTTGTTTTTATGCCTTGGAATAGTCTTGAAATGGAGCTTTTAGCTCTTTTCATTTAACTGACACTTGTTTGAAATATGTTTGGTTTTGTTGGTTTGGGTTTTTTTTTAATTTTATTTTCATGCCCTTTGTACTGGTCAAAGCACTAGAAACAGAAGAACACCAGTTCACATGCGACTCCTGGAGCTGTGACTTAAAGGCGACTCTAAATATTTAAACCTTGCGATATATTTTGTGATTTTTTCAATATTGCTAATATATGTTTTGGAATATATTAAATTGTACGCATGCATAAAGACATTATACATGTGGACTCACTTTCTACCTATAGGAGGACATCACAGAGAAAGAAATGTTACTGTTACTGTTACTGTTACTGCAGAATGGGTGGTAACACAGAGTACAGGCAAAACCTTTAACTCTCCTGAGTGATTACTGGTATGTGAGCGTATAGAAGGAAACAGACTTTGCAGAAGTAGATACAGATTCAGTGGAGTTATTTTCAGTCAACATGAAAATATGGTTGTGTACAGGCAAGTCTTTTCAACCACTGTCTGTCTCTGAAAATTATGCAAGCTTTGATTGAACTAGCAGGCAATTTTGACAGAAATTTTGTTATTGAAATTTCTAAGAAAATGTATTTTGAACTATGGCTTTCAGAATTGTTATTCTGCCTTTATAGACATACAAATGGGAAAAAAACTCAAACCCAGAGTATGAAATGAAGATTTCACTACTAACAGAGTAACAGTACCAGAGAGTAGAGCAACACTGAGTTTGTGAATGAGAGGTAACTGTGAATAATGAAAAAAAATGGATTAGAAGTATAAAGGTCCAAATCCTTACTTTTCTTCCGGAGCCCTCAGTCAGTAATCATCACACCTGCATTTTTTACCATATTCTCAAACTTAATTTTAAACTTGTACTATAATTCTTATAAGGGATACTCATAACAGATAGGCACTCCAGCAATCATGTTTAATAACTAAAATGAGTAGGTATAATAAATTGTTGATCTGTTTGGGAGGTCCACTGTATCTAAGAAAGTGATAGTTAATGTTTATTCTAGCTCTATCCCTGTGATTCTGAGGATTCTGTAATTATTTAAACTGAGTTCACTACTTGAAAGCTCATATTGCCATGTAGTTTGCAATCGTAATGTCTTTTAATTTCTGCAGGTTGTTAACAATTATTACAGGTATCTCAAAAGCACAATAAGTGAATATAATATTACAGAGGAAAGTTAAACCAACATAAATCCTTGATTTGATTTACAAGCAATAAAGTTTGGAAACCTTTTTTTTTTTTTTTTACATGCACATCAAAGTAAGTAAATAAAATTAAATACTCACTCCTGTTATGTAACGAGGTCTATACTGGATGGTTCCAAATAAGCCAAGTATGACTATAATAATGTGTATAAAATTTGCCAGGATGGGTGCCCACTGGTATCCAAGGAAGTCAAATATTTGCCTCTCGAGCACAGAAACCTATGATTAAAAAGCAAAAGCATAAATAGATTAAAACAGACCAGAAAACATCTCTTAGGGCATTTCCCCTTCCCATACCCAAGATAACTGCCCTGAGTTTAAAAAAAAAATTCAGTCAGCAGCAAAATGAAATGAGTTTGCAATGTTTCACCTTCTTGTTTTAATGAAAGCCGCATTTCTCACTGACAGTTTACTGCGTTATATTCAGTTAGCTAAAATATTCATGTGGGCAATTCTACTGAGATACTGAACTGTTCACTAGGATGGGATGTTTGCAGGAGAAGAAACACAAATCATTCTCTTATATACACCAGCAAATAGTATAATGTTCCAGGATATTGGTGCTGAAAATAGGTAGCAGGCTTAGGACAACTTCACAGCTACTTTGCTTCCAACCACAAACACCATCCTTCAAACTAGTCCTGTCTCTTTCCTTCCTTTATCACCCTACCCTTTTATTTTTTCTCTTCCCTCTATCCCCAGCTATCCTGTCAGTGGGCTTTTACCTGTAAGCAAACGCATGAAATTTTTGACCTGCTTCCACTGATAATGACTCCAGTTGACCTCCTCCCACTGTCACAAACATCAGCCCATGATTATAAATATTTCATTTTTAAAAGTAATTTAAGGGACAATCTTTGTGCTGTTTATGGCTGCTTTCAAGTGATACCATTCCAAGTAGATAGATCACAAAGTGGAAAAACTACATTTCTAACAGTATCAGAAGAAATTTCAGAATTCAAGTAACAGGTGTCCCTTAACTCATGTTCAGACCTTATATCAAAATACAGCATTATATCCCAGACCATAGGTAAAATGGCATGTTTTGATAAAAATAATACTGATATGAATAGTAGAAGGCAATATAATGATGAAGTGATTATATTCGCTTCATCAAAAAGGTTCTGACAAAAAGACAAAAAGATTTCTTTGACACCATCCCAACCATTTCACTTACTGGAGTGGTGAATAAATGAGTTTAATGAAATTGTGAATAATAAAAATAAATAAAAGAAAAAAAATACAACAATCTCACCATACACACCAAAAAAAAGAGAAATCAGGCTGTTTCTTTATAGAGTTTAATTAAATCACAGGTGACTATTGAATTTATATTATACTGTGGATTAACTGAATTAGGAGCATCTGCCACATACTCCATTCATTCAAAAACTAACACCTTTAGAGATCAAGTAGTAAATGAATAATTAACTGCTGTTCACCACTGATATAGCTGTGGGAGGGTTTTTCAAGCTGCAGTCTGTGGAGGATTTTAACAGGTAACAGACATGAGAGCAATCCAGCATTTGCTGAAATGGCTGTTAGGGCCATAAACAAGATGGTTGTTTATCAAGCTAGAAGAAAAGAAGAATGTAAAGAACGTGGAAAAAGATAATGAAGCACCAATCAGCAAGCAGGTCTCGCCACAATACTTAACCTATGAGAAGAGACTGTTAGGGGGTGTGCTTTGTGTACTGGAAAAAAGGAACATATAAATATTGGGTTTGGAGTGAAATAAAGTTGGCATTAATTGATCACATTGATCTGAAGTGATGACCTGTTATTCCTCCGCAACAGCAGTCCACTGCTACATCAACACTTTCTTTTGGAAATTAAGTAAGAAAAATTGCCATTAAAAAGATAGCCCACACTTACACCAGCACTACAAATGTAAGAAGTGTTAATTATATAGTACTTACTGGCATATGTTGAACTTTACAATAGGGATTCTCAAAATAACCTCAGGGAAGTCTGTCAGCCTTATCATTTTGAATCTAAAAGTTCAGGGTTTTATGTCAACCACTGAATTCCTCTACACAGCAAAGATTCCCTTCATGTACTGCATCCAGCTGATAGCCAGTTTTGTCTAGCCTTTTATTTTACATATTAATTGACAGAAATGGATTCTGGTCCTATATTACCCAAGATCTTAATGAACTAATTTGTAATATCCTTCAACTCTCCCCAGCAAAACAGCATCACAGAAGAGTTCCCAGAATCCCAAGTCATAATATTCTAATGGTGACGATGTGACGAAGGAAAAAAAGTAAGGACAAGCTGCACTGGGAACTTAATGAAATCTCAGACTCCCTGTGCTTTTAAGTTTATCATTTAAGAAGTATTTCCTTGACTACCGACATAGTCATTTTATATAAGAAAGACCAACATGTGGCATAAAGCAGTGTTATGTAGGTCTGTGTGAAGTCTATTAGAGTTATCAGCAAAAGACCTGCTACATCTCAAGTGCTGTTAAACAGGTAACAAAAGGAAAATACTCACTCTGAGCACAGAACTCTTATTTTCACAGAACTCAACAAAGAGTAAATGACAATAGCAAAGCAGTAGCACAGAGTCTAGACTGTACAAGCTTCTAGTATAGTAACAGTAGGGATTCAGCAAGCAAAAAAATACAAGAGATGATGCAAATCATTTAACCAGTAGGAAATCATACATTTAAGTAAGCCAATTATAGACTAAAATTGCAGCACAGTAGTTAATTATATTAAAAAGAAGAAAACCTAATATTTCTGCTGCACCTTTAGGTTCAAAGGAAACTGTACTATCATGAATCAAGCATGGGTTATTGTTTTTTGGGGTTTTTTTGTGAAAGATGCAGTAGTTCCACCAAAAGTTGTTTAGAGGCTGTGTTGGACCCAGCAGGTAAACATTGGCTGTGCAGAATAAGGAGACAAGTCTGTGCCACCTCTGTTCCTGTGTATCTACCTTTCATTTACCACAGCCAGACTTGCTATGAGACTTTCTCTTGTAATTGCCATGAATCAGCTGACTGTGAAGACTACTGGGTATGTGAAATGGCAGCGTTCTGGTAGGCTGTGCAGACAAAAAATGCTTCGGAAATGCAGATGCTGTTTCTTAGAAGACCAGACTACTGCAGCAGAGTACATCACAGATTTAGCAAATGGAAAATATGGATAAAGCTAGTTCTTTAATCCCACTTTCTGAAGAAGAGATGAAGGTAGACAGAAAATAAAAACAATGCACAAGCAAACAGAAAAACAATATGGACTTACTACATGCAGTTACTAAAAAAATAAGAAAAAAAATTTAAAAAATCCATATGGTCTGTGTTTCTAAAAAGAGAGAAGTGACAGAGAGAAGTAGGACAAAGTACTGAAAAATGTATTTTAAAAAGTATTATGTAGCTTCCTCCTCTTCCACAGATGCCATAATCATAAGGGATTTCCTTACATAGCAAGAGAAAATACAGACCTGATTTTGAAAGGTTTTCGTTTCCTTTACTTGAAAAACTTAAAAATTTTAATGACCTGCACTTCTTTCTCCAAATCATATTCACCAGCTTCAGATGTTCAATGATGTTACAAGAACATTACAGAGAGTAAAAGAAAGGTCTGACAAAGCAAGATTAATCTTTAAAGATCAGGAACAGAATAACAATTGTTCATTTTCTTTCTTTTTTTTTTCTGGAAACAAGAGTTTAGAATGAGCAAAGAGGAAAAATGGATGCTTGGATGAAAAAGTACACTATAGTAAGAAAAGAAAAATATGTTTTAGTTCAACTCCATTTTAATAATGCAGTGATCCCAAAATTATAAGGTTATGGAGAGTCATTTTCTGATGTTAGAAAAATATACATCCACCCAAGTTGTCTTAGGCTTCCAAATAAATATCATGGATTATCTTATGTAATCGCTGATAAAATTATAGAAGACTCAAGTGTAACTACAGTGATCCGTTTTTATTAATCCATTTTTTTTCCAGCCTTCTGCTAACTGGTTTAAAAATAAATACAAAATAATATCAGTCTGTATACTGACAAGTTGGAACAGTTCAAACTGTTTCCAGATTCTTGTCAGAGGCTGGTTGTTAATAGGTTAACAGTGTCACTGACCTTGAGGGATCTAAGAATTGAATTTCCAGAAGGTAAATAAAATAATTTTGAGATGATTCTTAAACTATATGATTGGACTAAAATTTCAGACTGGAACCACAAAGGAGAAACCAGTGAAAAGATGATTCCACACAAACTCCAAATAGAAAACGACAAAGTGCTTTTCCTCAGCAAGCTCCTTGAGAAGAAAATCAACCACAGCTATTTTGCAACGCTACCAAATCAAAACTTTGCATTGATATACATTAAAGTGCGTGCAGGCTCATGCATACACGTGGGTATATAGGCCCTCTGCCACCCACGGCCCTCAAGGCACCACATACGCTCGGGGCCAGAGCAGGGTCACTGGCAGCTGGTGGACTCACTGGCTGAGCCATGGTAACAGGCTCTCAGCTTACTTTGAAATAAGAGAGTATTAGCTTAAATCACAGTGAAGGAGAATTAAGCAACCGTGGTTTATATCATGGCTGGTGCAGGCTAAGAATGAGCCACAGAAATTAAGCTCTAATCACTAACTCATTAAGTCCCCCCAGCTCAATTGTGTTGCATCAGATGCCCACAGCTTCTAATCCTTTGCTTGTTTCTAAGTTAGACATATATTTTTTAATGACTTAAATTTCTTGTTTCTATGGCACAGGAAGTTTAAAAAAAAGCCCAACAAGCACAAGTATTTTGAGCCTGCGGCTTATGAAAGAATTTTAATGCTAAAGCCTACCTGCATCACATAAAACATCCCCAGCACCTCCATCATTCTGAGGCAGAATGCATATATTTGTGCCATTCCTTATAGAGGTTCATTTAATTTTTCATCAAAATTTCAGATAGTATCCTGAGATAGAGGGCCCAGCCATTTAACAACAGAATAATATTTTAAAAGTCAAATCCATACAATATAGACGTACACAAGTGTGCTCATGCACGTGAGTCAAGTACTTCAGGACAGAAGGGAAAAGAAAAAAGTTCTGAATTTTGTTTTTTTGCAAGAAGAAAGGCGGCACTGAAATGGCGTTCCACGAAGAACTGTGGACATAATGGTGTTCTCAGCACATCTCATAAAAACCACTGCAAGTGCACGTAATACATGTTAAAATCAAGAAGAAATTATTAGTTTCCACTTGTCCGTTGGTTCCTTAAAGGAATAACATATAAAATGGTAAGATCCTGTACTTAATCCGTTTGATGCTGCTGAGAGAAGGAATAGCCCTTCACCGCACTTGATAAGAAGGTAATCATAGTTTTTAAAAATCCTTTGTAGGACCACATCCCTGCATCGTTTTGTGTAGAAGTGGATTTCTGCTGTGACCTACTGAGGACAACAGGGCTCTCTATGGCTAGAGTCTATTCTTAGTGTCAGCTGGTGCATTCTCTAACTGAACATAGTAATAATAAAAAAACTGGCAAATACAAGCTTTCTACAGTAGGTTTTCTGTTATGTAGTAATGAGAAGCAGAACTGTTATCTAAATAACACTTCAGTTATTATTACTCATGACACAAAAATAAAAAAGATTCTAGCTAATGCTGAGCTGCTGAAGCTGACAGTTGGCTTAAATAAAAATGATTTACTGTGAACTGAACATATCTTCAGGGTATTATATTCATGATTTAAAAACATTTTGACTCTACCATATATACATGGAGACCCAGTGACTCAAACAATAACAAAATCAAAATTCTGCCTTCCAAGTACTTCCCTGAAAGAATCACCTCCTGTGAGCAGGCAGAAAAAAAAGAGGAAATTTCTGGCAAAATACTTGATCAACAAGTTCTATTATCACAAAACCTTTCTCCACACAAATTATGAAACACCAATAATCATGAAGGAGGAAAACGGGGAAACAGTGGATTCCATCCCTAATTTTACACCAAATGACATGTTTTGGTTTTTTTTTAATGCTGCATCCCAAAATTATTTTAGAATAACCTTATAGGAATCATACTGCTAGAATTATGATTTTAAAAAATAATTAAATAAGTGTTACACTTAAAAAATGCAAAATTTTGAGACCTGGAGCTTGAATTTGAATTCATGACATATTATATAGGTACACAGAGCTGTAGAGATAATTGTCTCAGATGTCTACAGTTTGGTGGTTTTTTTTACAATAACAATTTCACCTTTGCTAAAAACTTAATAAAAAAATGCAGAATTTGTGTGTATAGCTGATTTCAGAATTCTGTAAACCATAAGAGCATTTCAGTTAATTCGTCTTCAGGGCAAAGTTTAAACAACTGCACAATTGATCTCAATGTCTAGCTTAATTGGGTTGGAGTCTTAAGTTTATGGTACAAGTTAGATCATAAACCTTAACACCATGCTACACTGAATTCTTTGTCTGTATATGCATGTGTGTATGTTTTAAGACCACTGAGTTTGCTACTTCCAGCTTGCCAACAGAAACAAGACTGTGTATCGTGGTCAAATCTTTTGCATGCCTGAAAGAAAATTGCGAAAATAATTCTCATGCAAACCTGTGAAGCTAAATATCGTGAAGTTGGAATTTCACCTATAGGATAATAACACAGAAGCGCTAAGAGTTTTATTCCCTTGCTGTAGTTTCACATGGCAAACTTCTGGTGGACAAGAGGTGGGTTTCTACAAGAAGCAGCTCAAAGTTTTCCTGAGGCCAGGCAGAGTAAATACCAGCTGGCTTGAGCTGGACACACTGATGATAAGGCTGAGCCCATCAGTGATGGTCATAGTGCCTCTGGGAATCCCTGACCAAAACCCCCATTCTCCACAGCCCCACCCTACGCCATCCTGGGTGGGTAGAAGGGAGAGAAATCATGAATGAAGTCAGTAAAGAAGGGGTGGGTAAGATGTTTTAAGATCTGGCTTTACTTCTCATTATCTGACTGGTTTCATTTGTGTGTGTATGTGTAATGTAATAAATTAGATATTTGGGTTCCCCCTCCCCCCCTTTTTAGTCCACATTGAGTCTGTTTTGCCACTGACCATAACTACAGAATGATCTCTCCCTGTTCTGACTTGGACTCCTAAACACCTCAATATATATTTTCTCCCCTGCTCCACCTGAAAAGAGGAGTGATAGAGTGACTTTGGGTGGCATCTGACTGCCAGTCAGGGTCAAATCACCACTTCCCTGTATTTTCTGTTCATGAACATTTGTAATAACAACTTGTGCATTATTTTAATAAGACATATTTTTACTCCATCAAACCCAGGAACATAAGGACTGAATGTGAACAAAAGTGGTTCAAGATTATAAACCAGGTCAAGCCACAAGGTTCATTTTTATTTTAAAATCAAGGTAATGTTATAACACAAAATACTCAGCTGTCAGGTCCCAGCTAGGAATGCAATATACACTTAATAACAGTCAAAATCAGTTGAGCTACACGTAGAATGAAATAAGTAAGAAATAAACGATTCTTTTTATTGACAAAGCATTAGTCAGAAGATAGAATATATAATAAACAGCTTAATAAACTTGCTTAGATGTGTTTTTTTTACTTTTAGAAGGCCAGATCTAGAGCCCTGGAGAGCACAGACCCCTATCACAGGGGTAGAGGCGTGAGGGCTGCCTCTTCCCACCGTGCATCTGAAACTAGAGTGTAGGGTAGCCATGAATGACACCACTTTAATGCCAGCTCAGGACTGAAAGCTGTACAGGAGCACAGTGCCTGCCCAAGCCGCAGCACTGTGCCGCAAAAGCTGTGCCAGGTTACTGGTGCAAGCTTGAGACAGGATGAAGGATTAACAAAAGCCACTTAAACATACCGGGAACTTAAGCCTTTACTGGAGGCAGTACTCTGCATTGTTAGCTTCCTATGACCACCTAGTGTAAAGTCAGGTAGGTCATGAGCCTGGTCCTGGGTTTGATGCCTGTTTTGCTTTTGTCAAAGCTCTGCAGGCAGGCTAGCTGTGACTGTGTTCCCCCCAAGGAGGGATCATGATAGATGGAATAGTGAGCACTGGGGGGAACAGTTTTAAACACTGCTTAACTCCATTTTCTGCCATTCTGTCACTGACAATGGGAAGATCAACACTGACCCTGCAGGGGCTCCCTTCCTCCTCTCTGCCCTAGCCCTATTCCTCTCTCTCTCCCTTTCACATCCTTCTTCTAGTAAGACCATTGAAGCCCTTGCTCCCAAACTTCATCATTAAGGTGGGAAAATTCAATTTTACTGACAATACTGAGAAGCCTTGAGCCAGTTCAGAACATAACAACACTCTTGAATTAAGCTTTAATATTTTTAATTGGACAATCTGAAATTGCCTGCAGTAAAGCCTGAAGGCAAAATCAAGCATTCACAGAGCATTCAGAAAGATTAGCCTTATCTAATACTTTCAAACTGTTTGTCTTTATGGAAATATTTTACAATAAAAAAGTTTCACTTTCATTCGCAAAGATACAACTAATTTCTACACAATGGCTCAAATTATGGTACATTACATTTGTAAACTCAACAAAGATGTGATAATGCGGTTACGGAGTTGACATGAGGATGTATCTCGGGTATCTGAACTTGAGGTAGTGAAACTACTGCTTTTGTTTCTTTTGCCAAAAATAGAATGGAGCCTAATATCTGAAAAAACTTACCTTCTAATAAAAACAAAAAAAACCCTGAGTCGCTACTCCTCAGCAGGAAAGACATGTCTGTAAGAAACCTCATTAGCCAAATTTGAGTCATATTGGATCACTCACTATCTCATCAGGACTGAGTCTTCTGATAATAAGAGCTGGGCATTTTGCATCAGAGGACTGTGTCAAGGGAAAATAGCCAATCTAGAGTCACTATTGTGACTTGTATTCAGCCTATCTTGGTTTCTTCAGAGATAATATTATTTCTGGTAGTACAGCACTGTGTTTTGGATTTAGGATGAGAAGGATGTTGCTAACACACTGATGGTTTTAAATGGTGCTAGGTAGTTGTAGTATCTACACTAAGTGGGCTAATCTGGGCTGCATCAAGAGAAGAGTGGCCAGCAGGTCGAGGGAGGTGATTCTCCCCCTCTACTCTGCCCTCGTGAGACCTCACCTAGAGTACTGTGTCCAGTTCTGGAACCCCCAACAGAAGAAGGACATGGACCAGTTGGAGAGGGTCCAGAGGAGGGCCACAAAGGGGCTGGAGCACCTTTCCTACGAGGACAGGCTGAGAGAGTTGGGGCTGTTCAGCCTGGAGAAGAGGAGGCTCCAGGGAGACCTTATAGGTCTTCCAGTACCTCAAGGGGGCCTACAAGAAAGATGGAGANCCTCTGTGAGTCCCTTCCAACTCTAGCCATTCTATGATTCTATGATTCTAAGTTAAGGACTTTTCCATTTCCAAGGCCCTGTGCCAGGTGCAGAAGAAGCTGTGAGTGCCCAGCCAGGACAGATGGCCCTACCACAGAACGTCATGATCCAGGCAGAACTGGGAAAGCTGTCCATGAGGAGGGAACTCTGCTTGGGAACACCTTGGACAACTGGGCTGCTTGTCTTTTTTCTTTTCCTTCCACACGTGGTGAGCAATTGCATTTGTACATCACTTGCTATTATTCTTCTCTTGCATTGCTATACTATTAAACTCTATCTCAAACCATGAGATTTTTTTTCCATTCTCCTCTCCATCCACTTTGAGGTGACAGAGTGAGCAAGCCGCTGTGTGGGTTCTTAGTTACCAGCTGGTGTTAAACCACAACACAGATCTATAAGTGCATCCACAAAGCAAGAGAGAGGACAACTAATCCATGTCAGAACTGTATGGCACAGAGGTCTTATTGCTTAGTAATCACTCAGCCCACAACTAAACCTTGACAGGCAGGATGTCTGACCTCACAGAAATCTTTCAATATGCTCCTGCTGGAATATTCATTATTTTTACATAGAATATGTGAAGCACCTACTGCATTTTCATGCCTTGGCATAATTTGAAAACTGACATTTAAACTATGCAGACCACTTTATGGAAGAGACAAAATTGACATCAGCTCTAGTCAGAAAAGTTTGTAGCTGTTAAACTTTACCTATTACCTGTGTATAAAGCCATTAGTCCTTAGGGAACACCAAGTAGGTCTTAAGGCAGCAATGCAAATTTTCTGCAACATGCTCACCTTAAGAGTCAGACTTGTCATCTGCCTTCTGCACCAGAGTCCCAGGGACAAGCTCAAGGTCTCATCCCATCTTTCAGATGCCTAGTGACCCAGGTGCAGCAACTTTAATTTCAATCACAGCTGGGGAACACTGATTGCAGCCTACAACCCAGTTCCACAAACAAATTTCTATCCTAAGGGTGAAGCTTTTTTTGCAAAGAAAATGGAGTAGTCTAATAGGCAAGTTCATGAGTTGATTCAACTCAAGAATCATTGATCAGAGCAAGCCAAATTGCAATGGTTTTCAATATTTCTCTATTTGTAGTCAATGTTCTCTGAACATGATCATTGAAAAAGAAAAAATGCATCATGTGAAACACTATAATGTCACAGTCATTACAGGAAATCCCAGGTCACCGGGCAGTTGGAGTAAGTGTCCAAATTCCAAGCCCCGTGGATAGGTAGAGTGAGTCAGTCAGACACTGCCCTCAAAAAGATCCCATTAAACATTTCAAGGAAAACAGGAAGCTTTCCTCTGGGTATATGAAACAATATTTTTAAATGAGTGAGACCCTAAACTTTCCGTTTTAAATAAATACAAACCCCATCACCTGCCCCAGGAAAGCACAGCTTCTGTAATATAAGTAAGCAATGCAGATTACAATGTCATTCTTTTGCACCTCCCAACATCAAAACTATAATAAAACCAAAAGGTGTACTGGCCATTCCTTTTCTCCTAACTCTGATGGCAAATGTCATGAATAAAAAAAACTTGTCTGAAATGACCACTTCACTGATACCGTTTGCTGACCTCTTTTTAGTATGCCAATTCGTGTTTGCATAAAAATATCTCCATCTTTTAAGTACACTGCTTCTGAAATATTATCTCTGTTTGCAGACAAGGTAACAAATAGTGAAAAATGGAGTACTATAACAAAGTGCTGGTTTAAAAGATAGTGAATCGTAAAGCTCTACTCCCAGTCCGTTCTGATTGAAAAGTTTAAAATATGAAGGACAAAGAAAAGGATAGATGCAAAGCTCTGACAAAATACTAACCCCACAATAGATGTTTGCTATATTCTGTAGTGCTAATAGGTGCCACTGTATCCAAGGGATAAGAATGGTGACAAAATATTTGTGAGTAGATGGTCCAGAAAATAAAATAGCTGGATCAAAATTAAAACGTTCAAACCGAAGAGAGAAATGAGAAAGGAAACCAATATACTAAAGAGGAATATAATGGTCTTTATTTTTATTAATGTTTACTGCAATCAATAACGTTTCTTTGACTTACACAGGGATAATTTACATCAACTAATTTGAAGCTATACTCTGATTTTTACTGGACATTTATTTTGTGTAAATGTTAGTGTTCAGTGTCATGGTTTATCCAAAATATGCACTCAAGCACAGTAGCAGTTCCTCACCATGTATTTTAATGGCAATATTGTTCAAAACCTATAATAAGACATTTTTCCATTTATTTTGCTTATGTAGTTCATATGGTAAAATACAGATAAACAGTTGTACACTTGTCTGTATTGGAACAAGAATGACACCAGTTCTGGGCCCCTCAATTCCAGAAGGACATACAACTCCTTGAAAGAGTCCAGCGCAGGGCCGCAGGGCCACCAAAATGATAAAGGGAATGGAATATCTTCCTTGTGAGGAGAGGCTGAGGGAGCTGGGTGTCTTCAGCTTGGAGAAGAGGAGACTGAGAGGTGACCTCATTAATGTTTATAAATATGTTAAGGGTGAGTGTCAGGAGGATGGATCCAGGATCTTCTCAGTGATGGCCAGTACAGATAGAACAAGGGGAAATGGTTCCACACTGGAACACAGAAAGTTCCATCTTACTAGAAGGAGGAACTTTTTCACTGTGAGGGTGGCAGATCACTGGAACAGGCTGCCCAGAGAGGTTGTGGAGTCTCCTTCTTTGGAGACATTCTAGACCAATCTGGACAGGTTCCTATGTGATCTAATCTAGATGATCCTGTTTGGGCGGGGGGGTTGGATTGAGTGATGTTTCGCGGTCCCTTTCACTCCCTAATAATCTGTGATTCTGTGACATCAGTTTGCTGACATCAGTTAGTACCTTAATTTGTAACAAAGCTGGAGAGGGCTGCCTAACAAACCTGTACGGCACTATGTTGTTTCTGGAAGTTTTTTCCTTCATAAGGAGCCAATCACATACTGCAAACTAAGCATCGCCGATCTGTGTTTTCCCCATCTTTCAATTTGCTTTCCTTTATCCAGTGGTCACAGCAACTCTCCTTGGAATCGGCAAAAGCTGTAACCTAGAACTGCTGCAAGCTCGCTCTCCTCCAGCAGGGCCTGTCCCCTGCCAAAAGCTGCCATCATTCAACTGGCACTTGCTGGCATGATAACATAGCGTTGCAGCAGTTTCTTTCCACTTTTCCATACCTCATATCCCCAGCTGTTCCAAGGGAGTGATCACCTTGCTAGTTTGATGAGGTCTAGAAAACTCAGCAATAATTACTGTGTTGGCAGTGCTGAAGAAAGCCAGCATCACTAAGGCAGGAATTGGAATACAGCCCAAACAACATAGCAGAATCTACTAATTTGTTGCAGTGAATATTTTCTTGTAAGAAATAATCATGAGCCTTCTGATAGACTATGAAAGGCAAATTAAATTGCCTGATCCAGCCTCTTCTACTGTGCGTAGTAAAAAAAAGAAAAAAAAACCCTAAACCAGACAATTTTACTTTAGCTACTTGGATCTAACCATTTTAAATGCTCTGGCTTGTTAGTAAATGACCTCCTTGAATTACACAAAAACAGTAATCTATCCAATCATGACCTGTCAAAAAAGAGGTGTCTATAATTGGTTTTGGCCAATTTAGTGTGGATTAGACTAGTAGAGAAAGGCTAACAGTACTCAATTTAATTTCATAACTTATACTATCTTACACAAGGTTGTAAAAAAATCACACCGTGGAGCTTTATCCTTTAATCATATTAGTCAGTGTTTTAAGTGACGCATGTCTGCTGACTTTCTAACCCTTGCTAGATGGTAGCTGTTAAAACAATTATTTGAGGGTAACTACAATGTCTTTTTCAAAGCAAACTCCTATTATTAATGAAACAATAGGAATAAATAACACACGACACCAAAATGCCTGCACGTTTCTTAGTGGTGTAGGTGCCCTCTCTGGAGAGAGTATTTTTAACTCAGGAAAAGATAATCTGATAATATCGTGTGTGGTGCTTCTCTGCTAAAGCAGGAGCATACCTTCATGCAAAGAATGCTGCACCTGCTGGTTCCTGCTTTGTGTGGCACAGCACTGTTTTGACTGGTGTAATGGTTTACCCTGTGGTTTATCCCTAGCCTGATGACATGCTGATTAGAACTTCACTTACAATGGAGGCACCAGCAACCGGCCTCCCTGGCAAATCGTATAGTTAGATGGAAAAGGAAGTTACATTAATGAGAACTGCCTTCTTTCTGACTGGTAAAAAAATAACCAAAGCAGAGTCAACCTCTTTCACCCCTGCTGCTCTGTTGCTGCAGCCAAGAAAAGAAAGGATCGATGCCCATTCAAAATGCCCTGCTATCGATGTGTAGAGAGAAGAAAGGAATATTGGAAGAAAGGCATTTGAGAGAAGAAAGGAATAGATAAAGCTCATGCGCATCTGGGAAAATATGAAGAAAAAACAGGAGTCATCATTTTCCCCCTTAATTTATCTCACTCTAAAAAAGAAAATAATGCTAAAAAGTCAAACTCCAGAGTAGAGGCAGCTTTGTATTGCAGGTACCTAACCAAAGTGCCAGCTGATTTCTGCCCAGAGCTGCACATGGCTGTCAGTGCCTAGGATATTTCTGAAGTGATGTTCATGTTCCTTTGCGAGAAGCTTGGGTAGGAACGATGCTTCTTGCATAGCTGCCCTCTCCTCAGTGAGACTGCCTTCCCTGCTGTGGTGAATGCTGCTAAACTGCGATCAAGTCTCTTCCTTCACCCCTTGCCCAGAAGCACGTTTCGCCGCATATGTGGATGTAAAACCCTTACAGTTGAGCAAATAAAACTTGCCAATATTGACACTACATTATTAGGACATTCTTAAGACTCTGACCCATCACAGTCATAACTTCTATTTAGAAGGCTGAGGCAAGGTCCAATCTACCTAATTTAGACCCCTAACTTCTGCCTACCTCCCCCAAATTTTGGATATATTCAAATAAATTAATGTGTCTCAGAAGACCTCCAGAGGGAAATCTGGTCTAAGTGCAGGTACCCAAGTGAGACAAACTGAATCTGATCCATCCATTTAATCTAAAGAGTTATAATTATTACTAAATTAATTGATACAGCTGATAGTCCATGAATGAGCTGCCAGCTGTACGCTGTTCCAGGGGCTGCCGCACACTCCCTTTGGGATTCAGACAGAGTTTTGTAATCTCAGAGTAACGCACATAAGTGGTATTTAAATCCTGGTTTCAAGACAAAGTCACTGGAACTGTACATTTCAGTGGCTTTCTCTAACTATGAAGTTCCTAATTTATTTAAATGTTTCTGAATGGGTTTTTTAATGTCTATAGTATCAAGATATAACATGGAAAGTCTTTAAAGGTAAATAATAGTTTTCAGTATTTTATACACTGGATTTTCTCTTTTACTCACGTAAAATGAGTTCAGCAATCTGAGGTGACAACCGGCCAATGTCCTATCAGCAGTCAGAGTGATGTAATATAAATCTGCTCAAATGTTATTCAACCAGTTTCCTTTCTCCCTGTATTGCAGATTACAATTAGGTTAGAATATGAAAACATTTTGATAAATATAATTGTTGTGGGCGAATCAGCAATACTTTGGCTGACAGATGTTAAGAATCGGTGATCAAACTTTCCCAGTCAACCTGCTCTTTCATAATGTTTTGGCAATACTGGAAACTTGAAGAAAGCATGCTGTAAGAAGAGGTTATGAAAGGAAGTACTGAAGTTTTCTTACTATCTAAATTGGCAAGGTAAACAATATTAAAGTTGACAGCAAATTCTTGCAAAGAACATCACAAAACTGAATGAGTAGTCATCAAAATGACATAAATTCCCAACAAATGGAAAATTATGTACATCCCTAGGAAATAATGCTTAACACTGAGGGTTCTAAATTAACTATTATTACTCAGGAAATGATAAGATTAATCCAGAGAGTTGTCATAAAATTTCAGCTTGATGATAAAGAAACTCCAAATTTTAGAAATCTTTAGGAAAGAACGGGCAATGAATGAGAGAGCTGGACTATCGCAGAGACCACCTCACTTGGCAGTAGAAGGCACAGCAAAACTGAAAAGGCACAAAGAAATACAACGGGGGTGATCAGAAAGGTGGGGGATTTCTACTGAGGACAGACTAAACCAATCTGGACAATCAAGAGTGCACTGTAGGGTGATAAGAAACAGACTTTAGAATAAAAAATGATAGAAAGCAAATAAGTAGGGAATACATTTTGTTATTTCTCCTAGTACTAGAAATAGAGGCAGCCAGCTATCCATGATGTGAGAAAAAAATGGGGGAAAATCTTTTTCGTAAGGTGAATAAGGAAACTGGAAAAAAATATTGCCACAGGCTCTTGTGTTTTAGAAAAAAAATAAATAGAGAATTTTATGGAAAATTAGTCCAGTGAGAGCAGTTAAAACAATGGTCCAGCCACAGCTTTTGGTTTAGGTCTCATAATTACCAACTGCTGAAAGCTGTGAGGGTAAATATAAGGAATAGCCATGCTGTACTTGGTCCTGCACTATTCACTAGGCAACAGCTACTGACTGTCGCTTGAGGCAAGTTTCTGCACTTAGGTAATCTTCTCTTCTTATCAAATCTGTCTTTTTTTGTCTTCCACTTAAAGCAGCTTACAGAGCTTTTTTCAATTTAAATTGCACTGATATTACTGCAAAATTACAGATCATATTAAAATTATGCCCACTGACAGCACACAAGAATATGTGTTTTGTGCTTAAGTCACAGAATATTATGCCTTCAGACTTTTGAAAGTGTTGAGATTTAAATTGGGTCATGAACAAACCCAATATGATCTAAAATCATATTTCCTAAATTTAGTTATAAAATTACTTTTAAACACAAACGTTTTTGAGACATTCCTCCCTTTAAATTTCTGTAACATTACAGGTCAGTGATCTCAGGTCCTGTAAAAAACTGCTCTCTAGTGACTAATGGGAAAGGCCAAGTACTAGAAGAGCACAAAAGGAAATATCTTCCTTTATTTACACCACTTATCCATTTGTTCCCATTTAAACTTCATTGCACATTTTACATAACCTTGATGTTGAACAACACAAAATTTTATAAAAATACTGTAAAACGCTCCACTTTCTTACAAGTCAACATACAGGGGGGCAAAACTGAGACACAAGCAAAGTACTTCTGAATAAAATGAGACTACAAGAAACCTTGTGCCCAGTTTGGATTTATCCATCCTTTGGGACAGGTAACTTTTGTCTGTCCTGGGATAGATATGGTGCTGATCCTACTCAGCTATTCCTCTTCAGTCGTTTTCCTATTCTGTGGCTGTTCACAAGCCTAAAAAAATAAATCCTTAAGTCTATTAGCATGCCTTTTATCCAAAGATTGTTGCAAAAGGGCATGAAATACCACTATCTACTTTTTAAAATTAAGGACTTAAAGAATGACAAGGATATAGACCTACCAAAATTCACCCAAACAATAGCTGAATTCTCCAGCCTGGATAATCTTCAGCCCTGCTGAGTCCTAACCAGCAAGGCACACAGCCTTTGTTTGCACTGAAGACAGCTGTTAGGTGGCACTTCCCTTATGAAGAACCATCAAAAGCCATCTATCTGTTTCCAATAAACATGTCACTTGTATTATTACCTGGCCCTAACAATGTATGACATGAAAAAAATGTAAGACACTGATGTCCATTAATAAAAAGGTGATGGCTTTCCTAATGTTTTAAAGGCATCCAAAATATGAATGCTTCCTTATTTTAATCAGTCCTTTAATTGGATGAACACTACCTGGCACAGCACAGAGGTGACACACATGGCAACAGAATACACACTCACTCCAAACAGTTGCTGCAATTAAAAAACTATCACCAAGCATGTTTTCAGATGAAAAAATATCACTTGGGTATGGCAAATTAGTGCAACATCATGCAAGCGGGAGCACAAGACAAAAAGTCTTTTGCGAGTTCGAAGTGCAACATTTTGAGGAGAACACATTCCTTACAAGGCCTGGATAGGGAGAATGGAACAGCAGATGGGAAACTTTGCCGGGTGCTTCATCAGACACCTGCCAACCATTGAATGGTGGCCAGTAAAAGAGCTGCACCTTATTAAATTATAAAATGGAAGGTGAAGTTTAGTTTATGCTAAGCATAAGAAGTTGGAGTTCTGCTTTGAAAATAGCAGGGGTAACAGAAAGAACGAGTACTGGGCATGGCACACAAGACTTTGTTAATAACTATCCTGGTAAATCTTCCTATGCACCTCAGCTCCTACTAGAAGCATTCCAAACCTAAACTAGCAATCTTTTTGCTATTAGGCCACAGAAAATTAATGAGACATTTATTTTTATGCCAAAGATGGCAGCAAACTGGTCAGACAAAGGAGTTTTCTGGCTGTTATCATCTAGCTAGGACGCTGCACAGTTTCCTTGAGATGCAGTAGCTGGGAGTTCTAGGCTCCTTGACCTTTTACAATTGCAATATGCTACACAAGACATATGTGCTTAGAAGAAGAAAAAAAAAAGCCAAAAAAGATTATTTTTAAGAGACTTCCACACCATGATTACAGCACTTTCTTCTTGTTGGAAATCCACAAAGGGAAATGACTAGAGATAACAGAGGACGCAAGCAGTACGCAGCCAGTTGGTATCAGAAAGTCTATAGATAAACTGCATTATCATAGCTATGGTACAACAACTTTATTGCCTTGGAAAGCAACAGTGATACTAATGGCAAGCAGGCAATGATGAAAAAACACAGAGATCTGGACACAGAAAGTAATAAGGTAGTGAATCAAACGTCTTTTCCTGTTGTTTAAAGGCAGCAAACATAGAAGCAAGCTGAACTAAGCTGACAGTACTTGGAAAGAAGGTTACTGTGTACATGTCTAATATGAACTTACAAATCTGAGCCTGTTACCTCTGTGTGTTTTAACCATTTGAGTCACTAATGTAGCCAAGGTGAAAAATAATTCTTTTTCTATTTAGACATTATGGGTACTGTAGCAGGCAACCTGGCAATATCATCTGAGTTATAACATCATTAGATACCACAACACAGTCAAAGCAATAGAAACCAATATACACGTACTATAGGAAAAAATACAAATTATTAATTTTTTTGCACAAACATCTGTGCAAATATTGACTTCGGGGCAGCCTCTGTGAGGAGAGGCCAGGGCTGCCCCGTGTCAGATGCAGCCCATTACAGATGGCTGCAGGAACCCACCGAAGTGCACAGCTGAGCCCTGCAGACGAGGTTGTGGTTGCTTAGGGAAAGTTTGTGTAAGGAAGAACAAAATGCTTACCAGGAGCAATGAGTGAGAGGGATAAAAGTGAAAGGAATATTTTATTATCTGCCTCTTCCCTACTGAGTAACGAGATTGAGAAGTGCAGGGTGAGCGTCTGGCTGTTGGCCGTGGTCAACTAGTCACAGAACTAAGAGAAATATAAACACAGTAGACCCAAGTTAATACTGCAGAAGATATTACTGGACCAAAAATATTGCTCTCAATGATTATGATTCTGATTAGAGATAGCTTTCTTAGGATTTTTAGAATTATTGACTATTTTTGCAGAAGTCCATAAAAGCTGCAGGTGGTAGATCGCCACGCCTGAGGCTCTCAATTTTTAAATAACCTGTGTTCAGAATTGGTTTATACTGGTTTCATGCATTAGCACAACAGCCTGTATCAATATAAAATCACTTAATTGATCAAAATTTATTTGAAAAATAAGGTCTTTGGCTTTTCAAAATCTGATCTGTTTTAGTAACCTACATGAAAACCACCTTGTTTTTATCAGGAACTATACCGCTACCAGAGCTGCAGTGAATCTATTCTCCCCTGAGTTACCTGACTTATTCTACGAAGCCTTCAATTATTTTGGTTGAGCTTGCCTTGTCTTGCTGGCCTTTATAGAAAACAGAAGGCACAAAAGATAACTGATGTTTTCCCATCTGTTTCCTTAATAAATGCCCTCTGCTACAAAGGACTGGTGTGCGGACAAGAAAATAGGACTCACTTATCAAACCATACACCCTGTGCCGCCAGAGATCCAAGCTGTGTTTTGATAAGGATTTCCTGGATGATGTGACAAAATTCTGCCTCAATCTCAGAGGTATCTTACGCGTCTGGCAAAAACACTTCATCCAGATCATGAAAACAAATCACTTTTAATTAGTCAAGTCCTAAGCCCATTTCTCCCCACTCTCAAAAAAAACAAACCAAACCAAACCCAAAACCAGAACAAACTACAACCTCCAGCTAATAAAAAATTACCTCTGGCTCTGATATCTGAAAACATGATGCCATGTTATCCCCTAAAGGCCCCATATGACAAGATTAAATAACAGGAAAAAAAAGCCAAAACCAAAATCTGATTTGTATATAAACATAAAATAACCTTCAATTTGCAATCAGAAATACTCATATGTGACTACTGTGTGCAGCGCTCACAAACTATAAGTCAGGTTTTAGATATCTTTTTAGATGCATCTGTATGACACCATTAAATGCTTTCAAATAAAGACATGGTAACAGCATTTTTCTTCTGGTCAGATATTTTATTACAGACAAAGTCTTATATCTTTAAACATATACCAAAGAAAGAGGAATTTAGACACTTCCTTTCTTACACCTTTCCTAACCGAAATGAATTTCAGCATGATACTAGGCACTGGTGATCTTTCCAACCTAACTGGCCAAAAGTGCTTTTCATACCAGTCCTGTGATGGTAATGGACTCTGACAAGGATGCTCCATTCCCCACACTGCAGGTTCTGTTTGAATCTCACCCTGTATCTCATATCTGGCTTTCTCCAGAATTCCCTTCACCACTTAGGGCCAACTGTGAGACAAAGAAACACCAGCTAAGGCAATCTTAGGCATACTGCAGTCGTAGATACACCAGTTCAGAAACTAATTGAAAAAAGTATTCACATTCAAGTTGAAAGAACTGATTCATCCTACTTTGCTCAGAATAACCCAATTATTCAGGTGCCACGTGCATGATCTCCTTTTCGGCATCATGTGTTATAAGCCACTGCCAGAGGCAGAACTTGAACAAGATAAATCAGTGATCATTCCCACATGCCAACCCAAGAAACTGTCAATAGGGTGAAGCACATTCCATTTTAAATGCCTGCAGTGCCTTCCATATGTCTTAGTAAGGAGTGGGGGTCCCTGACTGGATTAGTCCTGATAGCCTGGGAAGGAAGCAATACATTTCCCAGAGAGCTATCACTCTGGAGAAAGTAGGAGGGAGAGAAAAGCTACAAAGCGCTTTGGCAAAAGGTCAAACTGTGGATGAGTATTACTCTTCAAGAAGACAAGAAGAGATTGAAAACGGTACTGTTACAACACAAACCAAAAAAGCAAACTCACAAACTGCTGAAAGAGCTGAGATAAAAAGCAATCTGTGGCCTAACAATTAGATAATTTTGTGTCGCTTTTCTTTACAGACTGAAGTTTCTGGATTTAAAATAGCTTCTTTGGAAAAAGATTTTCTGAATAGGTTTTGCTGTTTATTTCTCTGGATACAGATCACTCTAGCAACTTGCTGCAAGAATGAGGATAATTGTAATTCTCATACTGTGGATGTTATTGTCTCTGCTCTTCCTGAAAACGCAGTAACAAAATTAACCTAACATCTGAAAAGGGAACAGAAGAAAGCCTGTTGTCTTGATCTTCTTGTGAAGAGAACAGACTTCTAATATTTTTTCCCCTTCACTGATGAAAATACCTCACAGTGAAAAAAAAAAGGATTAATGATGTGGAATGACACATGATGAAAACTATTTTAAATTCTGAATTTTTCCTCTGATCAACAGGAAACAAAAGGAAAGCTTATGGCACAGGGTTTTTTTCCTATGGTATATTTTTTGCAAAAAATAAAAATGTCACCATTTTGATAACCTTTGTTGAAATAAGGCTGTTGCATAATTGTACTTCAATGTCAATAAGCCTTTGATAGGCCCTCAGCCAAGCATTTCTGAAATAGTCTCCTAATCCATAGAATCTACTTTATTTCACTATATAGCTTTGGAAAAGGGTAACCAAAACATCCCTATCTTGGACTTTTCTAAAGCAGGACCAACCCTCCACCACAGCAAGCACAGAAGTTTAACTAATGCATCTTTTAGCCTTAGTGCTGCTGCTTTGACACAGCACAGGTTTCTTTGTGACACGCTGCTGCACCACTAAAACACAGGTGACTCAATATGACTTCTCTGACCTGCAGCAAAAGGATTCATATATAGACATTAAATCTGATGGGAAGCAGTGATGGGCAGGTCATCTAAACGACTATCTTTAAACCACCACTGCCACAAATAGCTTTGCTCCTTGTCTTGTCCTTTATAACCTTCCGATGGTCCAGCAATATGTCCAGTCAGTAACGATAATCCTCAATCTTCATATAAACTCTGTATGTTCCCCTTTCTCCTAGGGCTCCCATCAATTACCCAAGGAAAAAAAGAGATTACTCTGTGGTAGTTCTGAGTCACTTATGCACCGAGGGCCATACAGTGTGGTCATAAGGAGATCAGAAAAAAAAAGATAGCTATTAAATTCCCTTGCAGTTGTGCAGACTTGGCCTCAACCATGTCACTAGCTCAGTGTCTCTCCTCTTTGCCTACCCATAACTTTGAAGAAATTACAATATTATTTAAGGGAAAATAGTTTATTAGGACAAAAAATGTAAGCAATCAAGAAACACAGGAAATGTTTGTATGAATGCAAGTATCAGTTTTAGGTTGCATTGTCCAAATTCAATACGTCACAGCACATGGCATACATATAAACTCTTTATAGAAGAGAACTAAAAGCACCTTATATACAAGTTTTCTTCTGATTTTGAGATTGTAACTGTTGTGCAAGGGTGGATGATGGTGCTTTAAGAAATATTAAAGAATGTCATCAGGCTTTTTAAACCTGTCATCTAGAAGCAAATACCTCTTGATCAGAGTCCTGGAGGGACGGGCACTTGCCAAGCTTTATCACTCCAACTTTATTCCTCCTCCTATATTAACTCTTCCTGTGCAAAACCAGATTCCCTCCATTAGATTTAGTTCCCATTGATAAGTTCTTTGTTTTCTTTCTCAAATAATTTCTTCTGTAGGTTCTGTTGTTAAGATAACACACTTTTCTGAGTGATTTTTCAAGTACATTACAGACACAGCCTTACGGTTCAGAAAACTGTACTTAGCAGATGAAGACAAGGTTTGCACCTCAGAATAAAAAATTTCATGTACATGTTAATTTATGTCCTTTGAAGATACACTGCCATTTGAATGATCTTGGGATTATTAAACAAAGCCACTGGGATTATTAAATTAGTTTTGGATTGCTTGTTTTGCAGTTTCTCTCGTCTTACCTCCTCCATAACAATACTTTTTGGACACAATTCTGATTCTGCTGAAGTTTGTTATTAAACTTAATTTTTACATGTACTCCAGAATGAAATCTTAATCAGACCAGACTTTTTCAAGGAAAACTATTGGCTGATTGGCAAATACTTGGTGGTGGATGCTTATCAAATAAAATATTCAGTCAAACATAACCAAAACAGCACAAAGCATACTGATTTTAAAAAGCCATACTGGATGGCATTTATTCTAGAACAGATGGCTGGAATAATGCCAGCACCCTTAGTGGAAAACACTTATGCCTATAGACCATTCTGACAACCAGAGATTCCCGATGCTTAAAAAAGTGTACAAGAATGTCACACACAAGATGAGGTCTCCATTTGCCAATTAATCTGTGTTGAAAACAACTTTTGTAAAACAAAACGGAGCAGAACAGACATAACATCAGGCTGAGGATTTTACCCAAAGTTTTTAGACTTTTGAAACATTCGTCATAGTACAGCTTCACAAAACTGTAAACAAAATTTTATATCTTTTTTTTTTCTGACTTAAGACCTTCCTTAGTATTCTTTCACTGTGTTCTTAGTCAGTTACTGAGTGCCATAATAATCTTTGTAGAGGTGAGCAAATCTGTGCCTCTCTCTTTGCCCAGCCCATTTCAGACATGTAAACCAGGTACCTAAGTCCCATGAAGTCCCATGGGAGTATTCAGGGTGGAAATACCAAGGAGTTCAGCAAAAACTACAGCAGTTCAGCTACTTCTAGTAAAAACATGGCAGGAAGGATAAAGGAGTTGTGGATTTCATGGCAGCCCTCACCTTGCTATGTAACAGCCCAATGATTATTATTCACTAATCCAGAAAATGGGATACCTTAGAAGAGACAGAAAATGGGAAGTAATCAGGTATGTACTTGTATGACTTCTATAAAAAAGAGTAAATATTCCTCATTGACAGGGGATGTATTCTTATAACTGTGTCCATTTTTCTTTGTTCATTTAAAAAAAAAATAATAATCTTGTATTCTTGGCTCTTCAGTGTAAGGAGGACATAGAAAACATGGGAAACTATGAAGAGGAGAAGAAAAAAATGTTATTGAGTGAAGAGGATAAGAAAAATGAGCCAAAGGCGAAAAACTTTATAAGTTTATAATCCCCAAAAAGAAGAATCATGACTGCAGTCTATAAATATGTTCAAGCTAACAATATAAGAAAAAAAATTGACTATGATTCTATGAACAGGGGAAGGAGAAGTAATATAGCCCATGGTATGAAAATTAAAAAAAATATTAAGCAGAATATTAAATAATGTATTCCAAATAACAAGAAATTGTGGTGCTAAGGTTGAGAATTTAAAAAAGCATTCATAAAAAATAATTAAGGACTTCTGCAGCTTAAATTTAGTCACTCTGTGATAAAAAAATTAAGAAAAAAAGTGATAAAATACCATCATTAAATAACAAAGATCTAGATTCACAGAAATATTTGGGTTGGATGGGACCTCAAGGTTCAGCTATTTCCAACCTTCCTGCTATTCAGGGTGTAATAAATGTTTGCAGTGTTTATCTGTAATTGCGCAAACATAATTACTTTTATGATTTCGCTTTTTTTTTTCCAAAATTTGTGTTATGACAATACTGATAGCAATGAATCCTGTTGCCCCTATAAAAATGAAAGACATGAACACAGATATAGATGGATAGACAAGACCGATACATAAATAAGTGTAACAAATTTAATGTAGAGCTGCAAGTGCAGATAAATTATTTATTAGTTATTATTTCGTATTAGGTTATGCATTAGTAAAACAGAAAAACTGAAACCATGATACACAAGCAATTATTCTGAACCTCAGTTACGGATATGTTTTCTGATTGTCTTAATTGTGCAAGTCTAAACGTGCAAACAAACTGAAGCCCTGAGCAGCACGATTCTATTTTGACTTAGAAATTATTCTTATTCTATTCCATTAGGTAAAAAAAAAAAAAAAGGAATTTCAGAGGTAAAACATTATTTCAGATATACTCTATGAGAACCACTTCCATGTTCTGTACAATTTATCTTTTAAGCCCTAAAATGATAATTACATTTAAATTACTCTCCAATTCTATTGCATTAACATAATTGTGTGTCAACTAACAGGATGTACTTATTAAATGGAGTATTTCAAGGCCATTTACACGTGTAATAATATGTTATTGTAAAATTTATAGCACACCTAATGATACTTTACCTCGCAACTCGGTCTTACTGAAAATGGTGACATTAAACAATAGAACTCTGCTATTTCATGTTGACCTCAATGAATCCTCAGCGCCCTATAAAGAACATACAAATGAGCACTGCAATATTACACACTTCTAAAGAAGATTGCAGACTTTACGCGATGCCAGAAGAAGCACTTTCTTAAAACTGTTAGACTATCTTCTATATGGAAAAGACTTTGCCTTCCTAGTAGGCGCAGTGAAAGCAAGAGTTAACTTTTGCTTTTATTTTACACTAGATTAGTAATTCACAAAGACATCTGGAGAATAACACTGGGCTGTTTCAGTGGTTCAGTGCTGGGTCCAGGAAGCGAAGTGAGAATTCAATCCTCCAGGTGTAAATTGTTTACTTGGTTCATGTATACTGTTCATGTATAAAAAAGATGTGTGGTAAAAAATTGAGCCAATAAGATAAAGTTCTTGTACTAATTCAGGGAAAGGGGCTGATGGTAAGAAATACTTTTAGGTCATAATTTATTTCCTTTTCCATCCCAGTGCAGAATTGCTTCCCACAGTATAAATTCTTCTGAAGACTGAAATGTATGTATGGGCAGCTTGGCATCAGATGAAACACGGACAACTAAAAGATGATGAATGTTGGATGGTCTGCTGGCACACTGTAACTGTGAAGCTTTACCTAAAAGACAGTGACCCCAGAAATATACAGCTGTGGCATATTTTATTGCTTAAATACTGTTTCCTCTGTTAGAGTGAACCCAAATATTTCTGATGTGTGACTCTTGGGACTTTTCTGCTCTATCCCAAAGCAACCCTGATTATGCTCAGAAAAGTCTTTGGAATTGCTTTGCTTTTATTTGTAAGCAAAGTTTCATGTAGAAAATTGAATGTGTTTATTTTTTATGGCCAAGTATGTCCAATTTTTGGTTTCTTAATAAAAAAAAAAGAAAGACAATACTAACATAGGTCTGTAATTTTTTCAATAATTCTTGGATATATGCTATTAGTTTCCAGAAACTGCTATTTTCTTTGACTCAAATGTTCAATCAGAATGAATATTCAACAGAATATTCAACCAGAAAATTAAATCTCCCATTAACAATCAAAGGGTATGCACAATTTACGGACGAGCGGTTGTTGTAATTAAAAGAAAATAGCGAAATAGAAAAACGACTTAAATCTGAAAATAGCTACTGAGCATTTGCGCCAGGCACTTGGCTAATCTCGGCATTCAGGAGAGCAGTGGCGCTGTGCGCAGACCAGGAGACACCACATCAGAGCAAAGAACAGCAGAAGGGCGGGGATGCGGGGGCGGGGAGGCGGGGGAAACTGCTCATTAAGCCTCTTCCTTTCACCGTCAGTTTACTCCCTACAGTGTTTTTCTTCAGTAGTGTGTTGAATCTGGTTGCAAAAGTCTCGAGAGATGACGCTACTACCATCACTTTTCTTAAAGAGCTATCTTGGAGCCAAAAGGAATAGAGGATTTTTTTTTCTTTTTTGGTATTATATTCCAGCACTCTTACAGTAATGTTATCACTATGCGCCACATTAAAAACAATAATGGAAAAGCAGAATGAAATATCTTTCATATATTTGTCTCATGTTTCCCTTTGGTTATGGAAGGAGCATTGAATTGAAAAAGAATTTATGGCTCACTGACTTCAATATAGTGCTACTCCATGTAATTTATTTTGTGAAGTAAATATGTACTATCGTAAAAGCAGTTAGTTTCTTATTTTTCTATTCCTGATGTAAAGCTTTTACACAGAATTGTTTGGGTTAGACATCTTATAATTTCCAGTTTAAAATAATTAACTGACAGTTTATATCTAATTTATTATCTTGGCATAACTACTTTCTAACTTTATAATTTTCTCCCTTCCTGTATTTATATTTGTGTTAGATTTATAGGAAACAATCATATCTGCTCTCAGCTTTAGGCTTTTTTTCAGCTTCTTGATTCTTTTAGCATGCTTTCTTTTTACAGCTATGCTGTGGGGATTTTGTTTGTTTTGGTCTGGAGGTTTTTTGTGGGTTTTTTATTTTGCTTTACAAAGCTTTTCCAAGGAGACTTAACACTTTCTTACACAATGACATTGTCACTTTTTCTTTTTTTCAGCTCAACTGAGTTTAGTTTCTTCGTGTTTGAATAATTTTGATGATTCTGTGATCTCACAGACTCAACTCTTCTTCCTGTTCACCTACTGAACCTCTCAGATTACTGTACAAATTTCTAACAGATCCTAAATCTATGACTATCCACTGCACTATTTAATTTAATTCTATGTTCCTGTTCCTATCATTTAGGTTTTGGGGGATTTTTTAGTTCTTCCCTTTTCCTATGTCAGTTTTCCTTTAAGTTGGAAAAATCCTTCTAAGCATGCACCATAAACAAATAGCAATGACATCATCCTGTGTTTTGTATTGATGTCATTAACGTAAATATTAAATGAGAAACCTTACAATCCAATGCTGGAAATATCCTGCAATAACCCCCTTCTCCTGTAGGGTATCTTATCTGTTTCAATATTACACATGGGTTTTTTTGCCTTTAGTCATATCCCTGCAGCACATTAAAATTCTTCTAGTAATCCTATTTTTAATTTACTCTTTGGCACTGAATCAAATATTTAACTGAAGTCCAAACAGATGAGCATTACTGCATGTCATTTGCCTAGAAAATTATTTATCAAAGAAAAATTGCAGTTAAAAACATTGCGTTTTGTCCCATTTCTAATTGCCTCCACACATTTCAACTGACGTTTGTTGTAAAACTTTGCATGCTGTAAAGACCAAATGAACCCACTATTCCAAATCCCTTAATTTTAAGTGTAGACTTCACCATTTTTCTCTGACTATATGGTATGAGATGGGAAAGGTTCATTAGGAATAGGTTGATCCACTAGACCTGTGGCTTCACAGAACCACAGAATGTCAGGAATTGGAAAGGACCTCGAAAGAGGTTGGTCTAGTCCAACCCCCCTGCCTGAGCAGGATCATGTGGATTAAACCACACAGGAACATGTCCAGATTGCTCTTGAATGTCTCCAGAGAAGTAGACTCCACAACCTCTCAGGGCAGTCTGTTCTAGTGATCTTTCAACCTCACAGTGAAAAAGTTTTTCCTTATATTCACATGGAACTTCCTATGTTCCAGCTTGGACCCATTGCCCCTTGTCCTATCACTGGCCACCACTGAGAAGAGCCTGACACCATCCTCCTTTAAAATTCTGGAATAAAGAATATCTAGTTTCCCCCATCTGGATCACATTGATTATATTTTTAAGTTTGTTTTTTTTTTTTTTTTCTCCTGTAAAGCTGTAATTCACATCTCTGTGCCCTTACTTTCATTAATTTCTCTATATTCCACACTACTGCCTTTACTGAAAGTTTTGACAAGTTTTTAATTTAGAATTGGGGGCAAATGAGCCATTATTAACATCTGCCTGTTCCTAGAATAAAGAGCCTTTTCTTCATTTAACATTCTCAATTTCGCATGGTTAAAGACCTCTTGTTTTGATTACTTGCTGTATGATGTAGATGTAGCTTGGCTTGATATTTAGCAATATCACACTAAATTCTCACAGTCCTCATGTGCTGAATTCTAATATGTAGCTTTCGTACTGAATAGTTTAAACAAGTTATCTGTTTACACTCAATTCCATAAAAAAAAATTGTTGTGAATTTGAACTATTCCTTTAGCTCAAGTATATTTTGCATTCATGCTTATGGAAATTCTAAGTTGTCTTAATTCTTAAGTTCTGGAACTGTGTAGTACACTTAATTTCTCATGGCAGTCTATGTAATTATTCCCATTTTCTCTTCTAAAATCATCAACCTTGTATATATCTTATATGTTCTTTATTTAATCCATTAAATTGATCTATTTTAGGAACACTTATACACAGGGATGTTTTTAAGCAACAGGTTTTATACAATGACTTGCCGATGTGCAATATAAAGTACTCTTTTGTTGGTAGATTGATTATGTGGTGTAAAAATATATAAAACCTACTATAATTTACAGCAGCTGTTCCATCAGGCAACTTCGAATATCCCAAAGGACATTTATTTCTGTAATAGTAAAAATATTAAAACAAACTTTTTATAACCTAACACTGGCATACTGGAACAAATTCTCAAATTAGACTTTTCAATCATTTCCACACTTCTGTCATATCTTGACCTGAAAATGTTCAATTATTAATGATCATGGGCCACTTTTTCTAATACTCCAGTGCTTTATGAGCAATCCTGCTTTACTACATTTGCATTTATATATTTTCTCACTAACCAGTTCTTCCTGTCTTTGGATACCTTCTCTCTCCTAAATATGTTTGCATCTCCTGTCAACTTTCATTATCTATGGATTTCATTACCATGTTATTTAGGTCCTCAAAATCATTAATTAAGATATTAAATCAGAGAGTATTCTACAAATATCTAAGTGCTTACTTGGCTTTAACCTTGCAGATGCTCAATGCATGACATCTTATATATTTTCTTTTGCTTTTTCACCTGCACAAGCATATAAAAATTATAAAGGTCTTGATCCCCTGAAGTCTCAATCACAGTGCCATCCTTTTTTCTGGCCTGGATGCAAGTGATTTTGCTCTGTTATCTCTGTTCATGATGTTGCTGCAAGGATCTTTGTTACCAGTGAGTAGCTCAGGAGCATCCATTTCACTCCACCCCACTTGTTGCCTTTCTTTCACTGTTGACTCAAATATCAGCCTCAAGTGTTTGGACCATTTCTCTCTCATCGGCCACAAAGACTGACTTCTGCCACTGATTAGCTCATGATCCAAGCCTCCATCCTTTCACTATGTTTAAAAACATCCGTTTCTTTCCTCCCTGTTTTACTTTTCAAATATTAGAAGAATTCCTAAGAAATGCTTTCAGAACCACTTTATTTTTTCTTCTTCATAGAAGTTTCCAATGTTTTGAAGGCATCACAAAATTTGATAACAGTTACGTTATTAAACCAAACTATCGGCCTTGCCTCTTCTTATTCCTTTGGTGGGCCAGTTTTCTGACATGTGGTCAGACTTTAAGGAGCCATCATTTTGTTTAGTACTCAGAGAGTACTAAGCCATGATTGAGTCTTCTACAAAATATTAAAAGTAATAAGTTAATAAAACCAGCAGAACTAGAAAAAAACCCAACCAAACAAACAAAAAAAAAAATCCAATGCTACACCCCTTAATAAATAATAAAGGCCCCGCAAGAATTCCATTCATTCTGATTTAATTAGTCACCTGCACAGTCATTCTCTATACTGCAGATAAAAAGAACTCACAGAAGAGTCTTTCCCAAATATGTTTGTCACCATTATATTTTGTCAGTGATATAGCTAGTAGTTAATTGACCTAATTTTATTCCCATCTAAGCTAATAAGAAGCATTTATATGTATTTTTCTAGGAACGAGACACTGTGTCAAATCATTCGCTTTTATATAAATTTAAATCACAGAAAATTATCATATGACTTAGCATGCTAATCATAGACTGCAAATAGCAAATACTGGAGGCACTGCTTACAGCAGAAGACCTCTAAAGTGATCTGCAGGCTGATATTCTGTAGCATATAACAAGTGTCAGAATGATTGGCAGCAATGTACAGCTCCAAAAGAGACGAGTTCAATTTGGAATCCCTCACAAACTGATAAACAGTGAAATCTTCTGTAGATAATTCGCCAGCAAGAAAAACTTTACTCTCCCCATGTGAACCTTCTCACTAAGAATGTTTCTTTTCATAGTGTTTCCGTGAACAGCACTGTTTTCCTTCAGAGCTGGCAAGTTTGAGGTGAAACAATAGAAAAATTCTATGCCCTGTTGAAAGGTGATGAATTTTAAGTTTCATGGGGTCTACTGGGGTCCAAGATCTCGAGGCCAAATCTCATTTGGGAAGTATTGAAAAAAAATGATTATACAGCTATCACATTTAAAAGACAGCAGTTAAAAACTCAAGGTTTGCAAGCTGTGTTTAGCTAACGCAATAATAAATAAGCAAGGGAAGTTTTAATGCAGATGATGTTTCGAAATGGGGTATCTTGAAAACATACATACTTGTGCAGCTCTCAGAAGAATACCTGACAATTCTTGATCTGTAAGATTGATATTTACAATGAAACAACCCACTGAAATCACACACAGTTCAAAGTCAGAGGAAATAACGGTCTTAAGTTAACACTGACCATTTTCCGGGACAGAGATAGTTTGCTAGGACTCATGAAACAACAGGAAGATTTTCTGAACCACTGTGTCAGCTTATCTGCATTTGGGTCACTTCTGCCCCCTTCCATTACAGAGATGCTGCAGCTTAGTCAATAAGCCATTATAAGACAGGTTCCTTACCAGTGTTGGGTATAGTGAGCTGATGAGTATAATGTAAGCATCCCTGTCCATGAGGAAGTACAAGGGAATCCAGTAATCTAACAGTCATCATTTCTGACATTAGCTCTTCTCCTGTTTTCTCCCTACTTGACCAATACAGAATTTCAATGTAAAGTCAAATGAAGAAATCAGGGCCCCCACCTTTTTTAACCTGTCAAAAAGAAGGGCTTAAAACTCTTCTATATATGAACAGCCTCCTAATCACTTTTTCTAGATAAATTCTGAGTCTAGAAGAAATATAGAAATATATTTGTCATGAGAGAGTAAAAAAAAAAAACTAACAAGAAAATGTGCAATCTTCTTGATTTTAAACTTTGTTGCTCAAATTTCCTCATTTCTTCTTCTTCAGAGCATTAAAAATAAATTGAAATAAAAAATAACAGTTCAGTTACTACTTTTCTGACTAAATCACCTGATTTGTGAGTCACGTTGCTACATAGCAAAACTGTGCTGTGTATTAACTGAAATACAGAGATACAGTTATGGGTTTAAAAGTTGAAAAGCCTTTCACTGTGTCCTATTTGACTTTTTTTTTTTGCTTCAAACTGTCCCTTCTCATCATTCTATCAAAGATTTTGGTATATAAACAGCCCTATTTTTTGTCTCTCTATGCACACAGGGATTGTCACTGATTTAGATTGGATTATATTTTGTACTCTTGCAGCTGATAGAATTTTACAGCTGTCAAAATTTTTCTAGGAAGGTAGAAAAGCTGGTACTTCTGCCTCAAACATGAAAAGACATAGTAAGCCAAGAAAACTCCATAATACGCAGAAGGACATATGCTGCAGAGGCCGAGTGATGGGTGAGTATGTGGTAGAAAGTTCTGGTGAAAACACAAGGATGTAGGAGGATTTTGACAGTTGGGAGATAGGGAAAGGATGCCAGCTCCTCTCTGCTACTCCTGCCTCAGCAACAGAGCATGGCAAGGAGCACCCAAGACGCTGTTTTACAATGTGCTGTTTCTCTCAAACATACAGGCCTCATTGGGCTTTTCTGAAAGACTCAGATGCTTTTCCTGGTGTGTGTCCTTGCACTCCCTGATTTTAAGACACCTGACTGGATGAGAATAAGTATTACTTATAAACAAAATTATTGCCCTTTGTGAAATTAGGAGACATACCTGTATAAATTCCAATGTTAAGAAAGGATTACACTGACCAAGAGAGTGTTCATCTCAGCCTCTCAGGAACTTCCCACACCCCAAAAAAGCTGAACACATCATGCCAACTAAGGCTAGGGCAAGGCTAGGGCCTTTTTGGTTCATACCTTCAGCATATTCCAAACCCTCTAAAATAAGTACATTTATTTTAAAAATATAAATTTTCCACATTAGAATAAAGGGTCCAACAAAATATCTCTGTTTAAACTGAATAAACATTGAGTATCCTTTTAGCCTGAAGAGATGCATTTAAAATTCCTCCCTCTCAGTCCCCAGACAACCGATGCTGCCAATTATAGGACTATTTTTTAACATCAAGTGATGGAAGTACATCCCTACTAGCAAAGGAGAATGAATCAGAATTTACAGTAGCTACTAGAGAGCTGTCAGAACTACTAAGCCCCCACAACTGTATCCTGGCCCACAGCCCTGCTATCACAAAACCCAGAGTCAAAACATAATTTCACTCAAAGTTTGCTTTAATTAAGAGATGCCTAATCCATTTTTGCCGTATCCTCAAAGACATTATTTCAAACAATAGTGTTTGGAATGTGCAGGAACTTAACTCACATTGTTTTCTTCTGTTTTCAAACAGGAGAAGATTGCTTTAAATACTTTAAAATATTCTGAGTGACAGGGATGCATGCAAATTTGAATAATCTTGTTGTTGTTTGCTTGGCACATCTGAGGTAAGATTCTCTAGAGCTGATGCCTGCATATTTTTCTCTTATATTCCAGTTCTACTCTTTAATAGCTGCTGCTATCTTCCAAATCTCTTTTTTATATCTACTGTACAAATCTCCCCAGCATTGTTATTCTTTCCTCACAAAGAACACTTATATTTGCCTACAGAAACGAATGTAAAGAAACAAGCAAGCTGACTGCAATTTAGTTCCTATCCTGAACTGGTCTTACACATAGTGATTTTAAGTAACATTTCTTTTATAAATTATTAATTTTTTTTTGTGTCACAGTGAGCTTAATCCACATCTTAGAGACTCCCCAGAACACAGCTGGCAGAATGGAATTCAGTACGTTCAGGAAAGAAATCTGGCTGCAGTTCAGGACTGTAAGTCTAGACAGATACTGTATTTTAATAAAATAAAAAACAGTGTTCTTTATTTTTAAAAGAATATATAGCATTCTGTATTGAGATTGAAAGAGAAAAAAAAAGGATATACATCGGCAGGCAGAAAATTGTCATGGCCTCACTGAAATCAAAGCATTTGGCCTCATCTTCCTTTTGGTTATTTGTTTCTCACGACACCTTTCCCCTTTCTGAAGTGAAGAGCTGAACTACACAGACAGTCTATTTATTAGTGTATCTATTAAGTTACAAATCGCACAAGAACAAGCTATGAATTGGTCCATAAGAGAACATGTGTCATCAGAAGAGAACAGGCCCATCTGCTGGAGTTCTGCACAGAGTTCAGCACTGGGGAAGCAGCACATGGGTTGATCTCTTGCCATGCAAGCAGCTATAACAGCAAAGCAACCTGTATTCATCCAGAACAGTTACCATGGTAAGTGTTCTGGATGAATACAGGTTGCTTAGTTCGGTTGGGTGGCATGCATAAAACCACTTAAAACAAAGCAGTTGTGTTTGAGGCAATATATTTCATGGCTTTTCTTTATTACCTGGATAATATTTTCAGCTAAATAATTCAAATAAGCTGTCCATGCAGCTACAAGCAGTACAGAAAGGTCCTGGGTGAAGATGAAAGTATTGCCACTCTTGGCTTAAATGGTGTCTGCTTGTGCTTTCTTGTGCTGCTATTCATCCAACGTTTACTAGATGTTCAGCTAAATAACACTAAAAAGGAAAGGTTTACTGCAAACACTAACCCAGCTTTGCTCTTAATGTTTAGTGTCAGCAAGAGTACTTTCAAGATTTTTTTTTTTTAAATACTTGTTCCACAAAGTATTTGCAATATTTTTGAAGGACAGAGATTTTGAGAAACTTCTTCTGGTAACAACTTTCTCATTCTTAGTTTAGATCATAATTTTACTATTCGTTTCTGGCGTCCTGCCCTTAGCAAAAAAATAAACAGAAGAGTTGACCTCTTCTGCTGGTTTGGCAACTGCACACATGCTCTGAAACATAAAGACCATAAGCTGCCCAATTAAATGTGCAACAGATTAGCTTCTTTTCCCTGCCTCATCAACACCATGGCACCAAAATTACATTTCCCCCAAAGGATCTATTCAAGCTTGAAGGAAACAGCCCCTTGCAGGACCTAATGGCATTTGGATGGTGTCCCAGAGCTGCTGTTCTCAAATACATCAGTGCTTAGTTGTTTTGGTAAAGAACCATCAGATCTATCCAGTGACCAAAGAACTGATGCAGAAGTGATACAGTTAAGCATTGCTTGACCTACCATGGGTCACCTTTTCAGTGAATGTGGAAACAGAAAGTCACAAAAGTGACGATTATTCAGAGCATGACAGAATGCTATACACTGCCTAGAGGTGATCTGGCTTACAGGGATACAGGCCCCACTGCCTTTCATCACAAACAGTGCAGTGTGGGATCTGTGGAGGTAAGTGCATGAGTCGCCGCTCTTAAACTGGCCATCATGGCCTGATTCAGTGCAGCCTCTGTGTTAATGCTGTCTCATTTTGATATGAAAAGGTTAGAGAGCAATAAGCTATGTTGCTATGGCAGAGCTGAAAGCATGACAGCCTTTTGCAAGTGGTGAGGAGTAAGGTCATGAACCCTACATCCAGATGTAGCTGCTAAAATGAGGGAATGACTTTTTGACTTACCAACTTCCAGTGAGGATGACATTATGACTTGTAATATTGTCATAATAGGGTCATAATGAATTCCAGGGCAATTTTGACCTTCCAAAATTTGGGAATTTAATGCATCCATGCATATCATAACCTTACCAGCAATTGTAAAGAGACACGACAAACTCAGAATAATGAGATAAAAATCAAGATAAAAATTTGTAACCTCTGAAATGCCTAGGGAAAGAATAATAATTTGAATAAAGTAAAATTAAAAGGGGAAAGAGTAAACACTGCCACTGCCTAGACAGACAGAAGAAAGAGATTTGACGTCCTCCCACTTGTAATCCTTATTTCCTATATAAAATGCAAATGTTTAGCAGCTTAACTGTGCTTAATACAACATGGACACTTAATTATTAGGGGGAAAAGGTACAACAAGGGTATAGCTTTTGTAATTTGGAAGTATCAGCTCTTCAATCAAATACCACTCTCTGTTGTCTTGCCAGTCAGGACAAAACTAGTATCGTTCAGCTAACTGTTGCCAAGAAATAAATTCCCTGTAGCCTACGGGAAGCACACTGAGCTGTAAGTAAGAAGAAGGTGTTCTCTTCTTATCTTCCCTGGCAGCTGTTTATACTTCCATGCAGAGGTTTGTTGAGGATAATTTGGGGTTAAAAGATGATTGCCATTGCCCCACATTGGCACTGACTAGTTGTGTCACATGAACAAGCTATTACCCAATGTGAATGGAGAATTTAGAGATCTGTTCCCAACTTGGCTGAATATGATGTCAGACACCCAGAGGTCTCATACAGCCCCTAACAGAGCAAAAGTGGAAAGTGGGGGGGTGGGGTCTGTTTCTAGCCAGATTGTTTGTGAAACTTCTTACCTAACCTAGGAGTTACACCACTATTATCAGACTATATAAACCTTTAGCTGGGCTGTCAGACATTTGACATTCCAGTATTTAAATTAGGAACATATATAATTTCTTTAGATTAGACCAAAATAGCTTGGGGAAAAACAAAAAGAAAAACCAACATAGTAAAGGGTGCCTGAACAGATTTAGTCTCAAGGTGTTTGACAAGGAAAACATTAACTGCTAGAAAAGGAACTAGAAAAGGGCGATACAGCACGTGGGTGAAGTAGAAATGTTACCAAATTCCACAGTATTTCCAGAATACCTTAGTTACCATAAATATACCTTGGCTTAAAACTCCTAAACCCCTCAGCCCTTTGTTAAATTAGTCTGATAAAATAAGCAGCACTCTAAAAACATCTGACAAACTTTGATACAACTGACATTAGACACGTGATACTCATTTAGAATAATATATTTATCATTCTCCAGATTTTATAACTGATATGGTACATCTGTGAACCTTTATTAGAGGAAATAGCTGATGTTTATTTTGGTTTTTTTTAATAAGGGCACAGTCAATTTTATACTTCTGCTAGAAAGAACTAGAAGGTATATATACACTTTTCAAAAGATTGCCTACAGTTTGCAAATACACATTATGATTGAAACATCACAATATGTATAAGATACAATAGTTATGAGAGGCACTTTAAGTAGCATGTCAGAGTTAATGTTGCACAAGGGCTTTTATTATGGTTCCTTGTTTGTATGTCTTCTATCTTTATGGAAAATACTCCTTATTTGTTTATTTGCTAAGTGTTTAGGATAAAATGCAAAGTAGTATGGGATTTCTGTGCATTCAGCAAGTGAAACCCCGAATCTCTTTCTTTATTAAGACATACAATTTGAAAAAATAAAAACCACACTATGTCATCTAGGAACCTTCAGAAAAAATTAATATCGTGTGTGGGAGTATATTAATGTGTATTATACAGAGTGCATGCTACAATTTAGACAGAATGAATAACATGGCTTGGATTATTTGTGAAACTTTTTCAACTCTAAACTTCTGAATATATCATTTAATAAACCTCGATGTTCACCCTAAAAAGAACAGAAATAGTACATACTTAGGAAGTGCAATTTGGCATCTCTGAAGTTCAGCAGTTTGTTCATGGTGACAAAAGTTCTTTGGCATGATAATGATTCCTACTATTGAGGTTTAGAGAACAGTGCTGTTAGTTTTTCGTCCTGCAGTACAAAGTGCTGATTAACTTGAAATAAAAGGCGCAGAGATTTAATCCACTGAAAGTAACAGCATGAATGTTCTTAATCCATTCATTCTATTCAGTAATTTTATGAGCAGCTCTTTATACAGCAGTGCATCTTGCAGGAGCTGTAAGCCATTTTTACACTTCATTTATGTAACAGAGAAGATGCGATTTGAGGCTATGACAATTCAGGGATTCTCTCTATATACAAGTAGAATTCTAATGGAGGGTATGAAGTTGCTGCATCATTAAAAGTCTCGACTCCATGCCATGGGTCTCCTAGACCAGGACTAATAAAACCTTCATAGCTCCCATTTGAATGACATCATTTTGAGAGAGCAGACTCCTGAAGACTAAGAAAAACTTTTCAACTAAATCAGGGTAGGAATGGAGCTTGGAGTAGTAGAATTTAACCTGAAGCAAAACACAGCACTGTTTTTCTCATACAACAGTCCTCTAGAAAATAGTCTACACTACCACAAAAAACTTTTCACCTTGGAAGAACCATATTAATTTCCCTGAAGAAAAATATATACTTCTATCCGCTAATGGTCTACCCCCAAATCATATAATGGCTTGGTTTGGTAAAGAGCACATAACATTGTATATACTAAGGATGTGAATGAGTCAGAAGTACTTGTGCAGTTCTAAATGAACAGCAATTTAGCAGGTATCTAAAAAAAACCCAGAATTCTGAACTAGTTTACTTTCATTATAGTCACAGTTTTAGAGAAGACTAATCCACAGTGTGCACATACTCAATGATGCCAGCTTGATGAGTTGCCAATGGCAGCAATGTGTGAATCCTACTACAACCTGAGAACCAGCTGCCCATTTATACCTTATTTAGTTGATAAAAGTTCATCTCTACAAACGCTTTCTGTGTGGAAGGTTTGTTACCTGTGTCACCTATTGATCTTACTGATCCTCCTCTGGAACCTCTCCAGGTTGTCAATGTTTCTACTGTACTGAGTCCCAAAATTGGAACTGGAACACTAGATGTAATTTCATCAGTTCTTTGTTGAAAAAAAAGCAAACCAAACAACATTCCTTGACCTGCTAGCTCCACTCTTGCTAATATAAACCATTATTAGGCAGGGCTGCTAAGATGGTATTAGCTTTCATTGCCTCAAATTCACATCGCTGAACCATCAATTACATCCACTAACACCCCCAGCTCTTTCTCTGCAGAGCTGCTCCTATCCAATCAGTCCCTAGACTATGTTCAGAAGCAAGTTTTTACACTTGCTTTTGTTGTACTTGAATGAGATTTGTCAATCCATTCCTCTAATTTGTTGAGGGCCTTCTGGATTGCAGCCCTTCCCTCCATCAGTTCAACTATTCAACTGATTCTTTTAAAACAAAAATACTCGATGCCTTCTTCCTCTGTCCTCCTGCTCTACATTTCCAGCTCCTGACACTAGTCCTCTTCCCGCTGAATTCACATTCTCCCATGCTTTCCGACCTTTCCTTTCCTCTGCACCTGGTCCATAACAACAAAAAACAGTGCTTCAATAAAAACTTCTTTTCTTACTGTCCATATTTATCTCTCCTGAATTGGTTTCTGATATTTACCTTGCTGACAACATAGTGTAGATGTTGAGTGGGTATTGGCACCTGAAAACTGGGAAGGAGTACATCAAACAGGATGTACTCTCCCAGACTTTGACAAAGTGACAATTGACAAAACTTTTAATTGATTATCATTTGAAAAAAATAATTATGGCAAAACATAGTACGGATTATCCAAGCACATTTTGTTTCAGGTGCAATACTGTCAGGACCAAGACAGATTCTAGCTAAGAGCAGCAGAAAAAATTAAATTCTTTGAAGAGTTTTCTTTATAGAAAATATTTTTTCCTTCTCTAGTTAGAAGATCTGTATTTTCAGCAGTTTATGAGGCTTCGGGTTTTTGCTTTTTCAAATGATGTGTTTGTATGTATCCAGACCCAACGCTGAAACACAATAATGTAAAAGACCTTTTCTGCAGAAAGGTTATATGAGACAGAGGCTTTATTTTGATAGAGAAAAGTAGGGAAAATTGACTTTTATTTAGAGTAATTTAACTATGCAACCAGGGAAGAAATAAGAATAACATACAAATAGACTAAGATGGTTCAAATAAAATATAAACCGAAGAAAAAACCAAACCTGGAACTCCAGCTATTATTGTGAAAAGGACAATGGAGATTATTTTTCTTCCTTTGTAAGTTAAGCTCCATGTAAGATTCTACATTCATGCAAAATTAATTTCCCCTCGTCAAAAATCAGAGATTCTAAAGTTAAATTTGAACTTCTGAAGTCTTATCTCTTGTGCATATGAATTTTTTATGTACCTTTTAATTACATAATGATATACTACCCTTTGCTCAGGTCTCTCTTTATTAAGGGAGTGTTATTTTTAAACCACTTCAATATTTTGAGCTGTCTTGAGATTATAATTCCCATAGAAGAAAGCCTTTTACCTGAAATAATATAGTTGAACAGGAACTCCAGAGGAACTCCAACAAGAGCTAGAACTTAAAAGAGTGGAAGGTATGCACATGCAGAAGAAATCCCACTGACATTTTTCCCTCACAGACATATTTATTTTCAAAGATATTTATTGACAAAATATTATATATGGGACTGAACTACTCTTCCAAGTTCATTTCTAAGGAGATCCCAAATGAAACTTGGAGAAAGTGCTAAATTTTGACAAGTAGAAATATAGGTAGAAGATATTCTTAGTTCTTCTAGCTTCGGGCTGACTGATTTGCTCTAATTGCATCACTTTGTTTTCTTCCATTATGGTTCTTTCATAAAATCTAGATGTGCTTTATAGAAACCCATCTTCCTGAGTTTATATCATATATTCACTCTTGGTAGAAAGAAAGATGCTTCAAAGCATATAAATTCTATAAAAATACAGCTTTGCCTTTTGGGTGATTCTTCAAATAGATAGACTTCAACATAGAAACTATTTAATCTATTCCTTTATTGAAATTTTGATTTATATTGAAAACTCTCCATTTCATTTGTGATATTGTAAGTTAATGGCAATTTCTGAAACTGCCATCAGTTACTGGTGTGGACGTGACAAAGAGCGATAGCAAGACCACGCTTTTTTTCAACTCAGAATATTCAATAACGTTTCCCACTAACTTCACAAATATTAGGATTAAGGGGTGTGTATATGTTGCTTGAACCTTCATGTAACTTCAGATGCTGAAACAGGCCTGTGTTTCACAACTGCAGTAGAAAAGATCTTACAAAGAATGTCAGATAAAGGGATATTATATGAAGAGACTGTAATTTCTCTTTCCCTCCAGAATTAACAGTAAATGTCATCCTTGTCTTGGAAGTATGAGTAAAATATAAAAATGTCTTTACTTGAACAAGTCAATTATTGTAATTGAAAGCTATATGGAGAATATATGTTTCGTTCAGCAAGCACTAAGAGCCAAAGCATTTGACAGAAGTCATTTTCTTTCAGTATCTGAGGCTTAATTCTTCGAAATCTGTGCTTGGTCAATCTCTGCACAAAGACACCACAGGTCCTAATCAGCTCATGCAGGAATCCCCTTGAGTTATAGTTTTCCACAAAACAGTCCTTTTGCTCCCAAAACAAAACCTTCAAAATCCTCACAGGTCATGGAAACACAAAACAAAGCCAAAAGCTCAAGTTCCTGGGACTCCTTTTCTCTCATAGGAGCTAATTAGCTATTTTATTTAAATCCCTAAGTAGGAAGGTTGCTAATCCTTGACTTCAAAGTTCTCAAACTGTAAAATGTAATTAGAGAAAAATGGACTCTCCCAATCTAGAATTAACATTTGTGTTTTCTTTCTTTCTCTGTTTCCAAAAGACCCTTGACTTGCAGGACCCCTCCCAACCATTCAGCTGCTCAATGAGTGCTTGGCAAGGTAGGGATACTCAGAGTGTTGGGTTTAAGTTTTGGTTGAAAACAACTGCCCAAAATAGAAATAAAATGGAATGGAAAGATACCTATATACTCTAACTTACTTCAAAGGCAGCCTCATCATGGTAAAATCTTTTGACTTACAACTGAAAGAAAAACATATATAAATATTAAGGATAAACCACATTATTCTACTGAAAAGCAGTTTTAGTGATTTTCAACACTAGGTAGAAGCACAACACTTTTTGGTACGGATTCTTTATTCAAGATTCCATTATATTCTGTGAGTAAAACGTAAATCAGTATTAGATTTTTTTTAAATTACAAAAAATTATAGATAGTCGGTTTCCTAGTTACCATGGTTACAGGTCCCAACAGACCATTCTTAAAGAATTTTCACCCCCACCCAAGATAGCAACAGTCTTTTAAAAATGTTATCTAGACTACAGCAAGAAACGATTTATAGTACATTTATGCTGATATGCAAATTAGCAAAGCTTTTGTTAATGAGACTGCCACTTGGGCACAGGCACTGGCATCTTTATACTGAGAATGACAGCTGCTGGAAATTATAGGTCTTTATTCTAAATAAACTATGAATAAAAATAAAACCAGCATTTTAGTTTGACAAATATGAAAAATTTTACTGTAACTATCTGACTAACCTACGAATAGGAATTCAAGACGGTGGCTTTCTCTCATGCTGTCATTTCGGAGTGCAGTGCTCATTTCTGTCAGTGCCTCTGTCCTATTCTGCGCTCATCACAGTTCTACTGTAATCATTCTCACCACAATTAGTAAGCACCTATAATTTGACCTATGTGTTACATGGGATTGTTGTGTATGCTCTCCTTATTTTGGGGACCTCTCATACAGTCTTACAGGAAAGGAATTGAGTACTATTTGCGAAACAAATAATCCAATTTGAAGGGAAGGTTATTGATATACATTTCTTATCCAAATAATGGTCAGACGGCTAGAGCACCTCTGCTATGAAGACAGGCAGGAGGAGTTAGACTAGATACCTTTAAAGGTCCTTTCCATCCTAATGCATGTTAAGATTCTATAACCACATAGAACAAACCAATCTCTTTCAATAGGTACAAAACTTCACCTAAAACACCCAGATATGCTCATGGAGTTGTCAGTTCCCCAAATTTTCCTTTCAGCTGTAATCATCAGACATACACTGAAGGAACACAATTTTCAGATTTCTAGAAACACTGCTTTGGAATGACTGCAACAATAAAGATTAATGCCTTGGCCAAAACTGAGATTAACTGGCTTTTTTCAGCAAACTGATGGACATCTACTACCAATGTTGCCAGGTGCAACTTTGCCAAAGTAAAAGAAATTGGGCAGGTTTAAGCTACCAATGGCTTTGTCTGGCACACACTGAAACCAAAATTTATCTAAATACCTTTAAGAACCTAGTTTTTTGGGTTAAGTTCACTGGTATTACTAATGGGGTCACATGTTTGACTCCCTAGTATGCTACCCTGACAAACATATAAGAAAAAAAGAACCCAAAACTTGTGTAAAAGTTATTAGGAATGCATTAATATAGAGGAACTTATACAAAAGTCTAAATGAGTTTTACAATATTCACTATGTGCATTTCATTACACAGAGACTGCTTCATATATACAAATGATTAAAAATATAATTAAAATGTTTCCCTGCATAAAATATCCAGTATTGTTTTCTGTATTCCTTATTATCTACATTTTCTTTTTCCCTCAGAGTCCTATGACTAAAACTGTTTGTCATATCATACAGCTACTATAAATTCCTGATTATTTTTTACAAACCAGTTCTTTTACTAATAATAGATGATACTAATCTAATCTTAACCTGACAATATGTTTGTTTCCAATACAGAACATTATATAAAACTTTGGTGAAGTTAGAAAAGCAGATTCAATATTTGGGTAAATAATGATTTGGCAATCCATTACGGCATTACACCATCTGCTCAGGATTCAACAACTCTTTATCATAGGCATAGAAAGGAGAGAGTATGGGCAGCAGCTGTAATCTTGTTCAGGTAGATGCATTTCCAGGTGTGGGTGAAAACTCAGCATTCCATGCTCATTTAACAAACCATATCCACCTGCCTAAATTGTTGTTTAAGTACCTTATATTAATCCTGGTCCACACCAATATAGTCTACTTTCTAACTCAGGGTGAATGTGTTTTCTACCCTCCCCCTTCCAGGTAGACTGTGGGTAGCCAGGCAGGGAGCAGTCAAGAGCCAGAAGACCAGAAGGAACATGAGGAAATGTAACTCTAGCAAAGTGTTTGGCACTGAGCTGGTTTCTGGCTGCCGCTGCAGTGTGATTTCTTTGTCTAAAGCAGCCTTAAGTAGAGCATGTTCCCATCCATGGGACTGACTTGGAATCCAGTGGTACCCATCCTAGGTTCCCTGAACATAAGAAAAGACTTACACCTGTCTAACAAGTGATCTGTCCTGACTTCTGTCCTTCCAGCTCACATATAATGTGGAGAGAAGATATAATGCTTAGAATAGGGAATCAACAACTCTGATGATGAGTTCAATCTTTCTTGAAATGAGTAGGGCCAAGAGCCCAGGCTGCCATTCATCACACATGGGGTTTCTCTCTGCCAGACAGGTAAGGAGGTCAGAAGAAGCAGCAATACAGCAGTAAGTGTGGGTACCACCCACATCCCACTAGGTGCACATCCACAACAGAAATTTATGAAAATAAAGCTTGAGACACGCACCAAATGCTGACAACTGTCTCTCTGTACTTGCAGTGGTGAGAAACATCTCTGACTTAAAAAGGACTGGATTGCCTTTTCTTTGAATTTCATGAACTCCGTGTCTTTGAGAGTGGAAGCCTTTCTTCATTCAATTCATAGGGCTCTTATGTGGTTATTTTTCTCCCATCTTGGCTATTTCTCGGGAATTAAACCATATTTATACGATATATAATCTGCACCCACAACATTTCTCTGCTTGCTATTTCATAGTTTAGCTATTTAGAAATCTCCTAACACTCATAAACTTTATTCAAAGAGAATAACAAAGTGATCATGCTTCAACTGTAAATATTAATGGAGATATCTGATCACTGATGGCCATCCTATCAGACATTTTTGAGAAAAACTAGTACTTTAAAATGTGATGAATAACAATAGGGCTAAGCCAAAAATCTCCAAGGCTTTATCTAGAATATGATGCAAATGTATGCTCTGAGACTGGTTCACTGTTTTGGTCCACTAATTGTAAAAACTGGAGATCTAGACAGACTACGTTTTGGCTGTTTTATGGTTGATGACCCAAATTTTTTTGTCTTTGAAAATGTGTGGCTGATACTCATGCTGATTCCACCCTGGTTGGAAGTCAAGATACAGTAAGGACACATAAATACTCCTTTTGTCTGGGTTGCGCATCATGTCTAACCTCTTACACTAGCTGTACAAAGCCAGGGCCGAGTGAAACAGAGGAATAAATCAGGAGTAACTACCAATACAAGAGGCATTAAAATCCATTGTAAATTAAAAAAAAAGACTGTGATATTTAATTTGACAGCAAAGGGAGAGAGTTCATAGGAAGACCAAATGCTTCTCCTTTATACTGTGAGCAGGGTTAGTGAGTAATTTTCCAACCACCAGATATTTTCCCCATACTGCTACACACATAAAAACAACCAGCATCTTGGGCCTAAGGACATTCATCCTTTCCCTGTTAAATACACAATATTACACATTTACTAAAGTCTCTTTTTAAGTATTCATTGAAAACTGTACACAAATGCTACTGAAATAAAAAACGCCACTAGGCTGGAAACGGTTACCTTGCAGTACATCCCTGTTTGTCAGTGAAGATCTTCCCTGACATGAGTGGTTCATGTGGTATAACTGCTCTATAAGGGTGTCTAATTTTCTGACTGGGTGGCCCAGTCACTACACTGTCAATAACTGCATGATACTTGTGGTCCTGTTTTATTCCTCATGAAAAAGAAATAAAATTATTTGTTTGAGGGATCCATAATCCTTACAAGAAAATGAACAGCTATACTAGGAATTAACATTACAGTCTGCATCCTCACTGGATTAAAATATCCTTTCTAATACTTCATGATGTTCAAATCAGAATAATTATTTGTATTTCCCACAAGTAGAAATGTATTGTATTATTTCATTTGCAATTACTTAGCCTTATCAGCTGTTTGGGATAGAAATGGTGGGAAATGTGGTTATATGTACTGAGAGTCATAATACAGAGAACTGCAGCACTCCCAAATTACTGCTGCCAACAATAGACAGCTAATTTCCTTTAACTTCTATGATTCCTATTAAAAGTTATTATAGTAGCTGGGTTCTTAAAATCTAAAGCTTGCTTCACAGCAAACTTCCAATATCAGGTATCTTCGTATGACACTGCTGAAAAGCATAGGATCAGCAGCTTCAGTTATTTAGTAAAAACAGGTGTTCACACACAAATGTGTTGTTAGCCTCAGTAAAGAAAATCAGACTGGCTGTGAGTGCTGCACTGCATTTGTCTGATTTTCAGCTAAGATTTTCTAATAAAATAAAACAAAACAGAATTATCACAACTTACCATAAAAGACTCATTTGCTAACAATTCCCCAACTTATTTTCACTGCTGCATATAAATATACACATTTTAAAGAGAAGACAAAAGTTACTGCATGTGTTGGAAGCAGTAAATAAGACGTTGGAAGAATAGCAGAAAATTGATTATATAGAATAAAACTAATGGACCTTGTCAGATCTGTCTGCTTAAGCTCTTCTTTTCTGCTTTTCTTTTTCACTGTCCATTCAGTTTAGGGCTACTAGTAAAAAAGTTGGAAGCCTACTAACGTTGAGTTAGTAGGCTTCCAAACTCTTGAGACAGAGTAAAAAAGCATCTTTAATACTTAATAGCCTTTCTGAGATGTTTTCCTTTTGTTCTAGTGGCATCCAGCCTGCTTCGGTATTCATCTCTTGGTCTAAGCAGCAAAATCATTCACTTCCTGGTTGTGCTGGAGAGGACTGTTCTCTTGCAACAAGGCTATCTTCATTGCTGGTTAATTAGTAAACACATGGTAGCAGAGCTGTCCATCTTGCCCTTTACCATGCAACCCAGGATTTATATGCAGCACACGCTGCAAACTTAATATTAAGAAAGTCTTGCAGTGGTATTCAAGTTCTTATACTTGATTATTATTTTTTTAATGGTAATATTTTATTTCTGAAGTTCCACCTATCTGTCCATTAAGTGATGAAGTGCCAGGCCACAGAGGGGAGTAATCTGTTATGTGTTCTATGCATAATTTAAATATTCATTCAGGATGGAAAAAAAATGTATCTAGTATTAAATATAGCCAATTATTCTCCTCTGCCTTAGCGTATTCTTCACCTCCTTCACAATCTGTGCTTTTAGGTATGTATAATAGAAATCTAGCAGCTTTCCAGTTTTTACTCTTCATAGAGCAAAATCTGTGACTGAGGAGAAGTCCACATCGGCCTCTGCTCGGAAGTGGCCTGGAACACAGAAAGTGTGGAAACACTGCAAGAAGCTATAAGAAAGAAGAGGTCATAGTGTATATCTTAAAATGGTTCTAGGACACAAGTCACCACGCTTGCTCTTACTTTTACATAAACAAATCCTGGCATTGTGCATGCTAATCACAATCCTCTACGTTGGTCAATAAACGGTAACAAAAACATCCAAGCAAGACTGCGTAAAAAATATTATTCAAATATTGTACTAGTCCTGTTGAGAAAGTGAGCTTCATAAATTTATTTATAGGATTAATAAGGTAAAGACTGAAGACTAAATAGTATACAGTGGAACCTACATGTACTTGTCAACGTAGTGAATACAGAATATTTTTCTGAATACAGATTATTTCTCTTTTATCATTTACAGATATAACAATTATATTTTTATCGCATAAGTTTAGGATATTTCAGACATATATTTAAATTTAGACTTCTAAGGAATATGCTTAATTTTTAAATGTCTCAGAATAGATTCCTTGTCTTTCCCTGTAATCCCTCAGATTACTGTTGAGCCAGTGGGCAAATTTCAGGAAGATTTAGCAAGAGGGTAGAAGACTCAAAGAGAATCTGACTTCCCAAAAGATTTTATAAAATTGGAGACAAGAAAAAGGGGACATTAACAGATAACTGTGGACACAGCTACATCCTGTGATAGAATTTCCTGAGAGGAAAGTAGGTAGAATATAACGGCTACGCACCCCATCTGAAGGCAGCTGGGCCAGGCAATCTGCACATATCTAGTTGCAGGCTAATGACAAAATGCTTTATCTGCAGGGGTGTCACAGACAGACCCAGGAAGGAACAGATGTTATTGCCATGGAAGACAGATCTGAGAGATTAAAGGACAAAAGTCTGTAGGAAACCAGGCACTCTCATTAGCTCTACAGCTGATAGAACAACTAGCATGATACTTAGGTATATTCACCAGCATGCTAAAGACGTACCGCCTTCCTGCATGGCTTAGTAGAACCCTTTCAAGGGCCGGGTGATTTGTATACATTGACAGATAATTCAGATTAACAATACACCATTTTTGTTGTGACTGCCAGAAGACAACGTATGGCATTCCCACAAGCTGAGGGGTGCCCCTACTGTTCTCATTTGAAGACCACATTGGGCAACAGAAAGACTCAGGGAGGCACCAGGGCATAGGTTCTCCCTTACAAGATTTACTGACCAAAAATACCCAAACTCCTGTTACCTACATATATTTTGACTTCATGTTACTAAGGGAGTATCCCACACATGACTGCTCATTAAATTTCATTTCTAATCGAGGCACAGACAGAAAGCTCTTAAAATTTCAGAAAGTACTGAGGCCTGGCTTCATTGGAGACTGACTGTCAAGGATAAATCCTGCTTCATGCTTCTGCTTAGTGAGAGGCACAATACAGAGGACTACTACACTTGCAAATCACTGCAACCAACAACATACAGCTAATTTCCTTTAAGCATGTAATAAAGATATGGCTGCCACAGGACAGGCAAGAAGCCCTTTTCAAGATATTCCCCTTCCTAAGGGAGAAAGTATACTTGAATAATGATAGATAAAGTTTTTATCTTTGAATCGGAGATATTTAGAATTGCTTTTCTTGGTGACAGAAAGATCAGTTATATTTGCTTATACTTATATAGGCAAGGCTTTCCTATGACCCAGGATTTCTTTAACAGAGGACAGCATTATTAGGCAGATAGAAATTTTAATACTAGAGGACCTAAATGTTCAACACCAATAGGATCAATGAAAGTATGTGAACTATAGACATACCTTCCCTTTCCAGTATAATTCTGATATATAGCTGTTGAAAAAATACTACTATATATGTGCATGGATGTGGTACATTTCAATGTAACTGATTTAGGAAACACGTAACTAACTGGTATGCAATATTACTATATTAGAAATATCCTGGTGTCCTACAGCTGATTTTTTTTTACTGTTTTTGGTGAAGAATTTTAGCTATTGAAAGTGTAGCTGCACTACATTAGTACCATGAAAGACTTTCCAGCTTTTAGGAGAGGTTCTACATCTCCTGACAGATACCCTTAGCAAGAAATGCTAATGGCTGGCGCTGTATGCAGCCAGGAGTTTAAGATCCTTATGGTTCCCTTCCAACTCAGGATATTCTATGATTTTATGAAATAAAGCGTTTTTCACCCAAATCTTTCCATGACAGGTTTTAAGTCCCCTGCAGACTTTGGACTGAATTGACTGCTGACATTGAACAATAAGTTTTGTTGACTTTGATGAGAAAAGTGCCTGATGTTATATGAGACCTTAATTTGTTTCTTCATTATTTGCTAAAAATTTTCCAGAGGTTTCCTAGCTTTGGGGAAGATTGGCCAGATTTTATAATTAGAGCTGCATAAAAAAGACTGAGGCAAGCACTGGTTGGAATTTTCTCAATCTTACATTAATTACTGTCCACTTAAGAGACAAGCAGTAGTTGCCAGTTTAATCATTTTATGAGACTCCATTTATCATTCATGCTAAAATGGCCCTGGGTAGGTTCTTTTATCCATTATAAATCAAAATAAATAATGAATAATGATAAGTAATTGCAACTAATGAATCAGACGTGGCATTCCTTATTCCCACTACATCAGCTCTACACATGTGCACTACTTAGAAGACACAGAACCATCTTCACAGATACCAAAAAATAGCAAACTGGTGATGCTGCTATTCCAGAAAGCTTTTGCAGCAATTCAGTATTTGTTGAAAAAGAATAACTTGGAATTGATGTGGATAATTATAAAAGAAAGAAAAGGAGTGCCGCATATTTTCTTACTGCAGAGCTGTGAGGTGGACTTGCACGTGAGTGAAAGAAACATTTTTTGCATAGTTATTGGTAGCATGTGGGCTACACATGAGACATTGTACCTAGGTCTATAGGGCGTCAATTTTTCATGCAGTTTACAAAATCCCTTAGTTCTCTAAAAATAGATGCACTGATTCTTGCCAGATTTTGTTAAATACACTTCATTCTTATTAAGAACTCTTATGGTTAGGGGCGGAGCAGAAGAGTTCTCTTGATAGACAGACAAGAAGATAAAAATAGTTGATATACAAGTGATTTTCCTTGCTTCTAGGTCACCCAAAATCCAATATGCACATAAACCTTAAGTAAAAGGAGCATAAGAAAAGTAGAGAACTATTACGCACATGTATATAGTATCCAAAGATATTTGATATAGCATGAAACTGAACAATATACATACAAATTCTACATGCAGTATAAATTTGAGTCACAATCACACTAAAAAGCAGGGAAAAAATTCTTAGAATTAAAAAGAAAATACAGCAAAAATGCTTGGGATCAAGAAAATATTTCATTTGATTCAACCTGAAACTCACTTTTTTATTAAATATTTGACAAATAAAGACTAACTTCAGGAAAACATATTTTAATATTAGAAAATGGAATACTTTGTTCTAGAGATTTGGAGAAGTTTTTATTTTGATGTTTTCACTTTTAAAATCCTTTAAGGCAAAACAATTTGCTAAATTCAATACCAATTGTTTACCTCAATCAGAGAGTTATGCCTCACTGGAAAGTGGTGTGGCAGAAAAGTACTTCTATAAAGTATGTTGAAAATAGCTCTATAAAGGTATTCATGCTGATCTTACAGGAATAGCTGAATGATATGAAGCTGTTACAGCCTTACCCATAATAGAGTACAAATATGAGAGAAAAACCTAAACACTTTAATTTGATGTTTTTAAGTAACACAGGAAAATAACTGATGTTTGGTTTGAAAGAAAATAGAACTAAGAACAATTACTTGAAATGTACCAGTAAAGAAAATTGTCGTATGCAGATTTTTTCCTACATTTAACATGTGATTTAACATGTGATGAGATCCTTTTCAAAACAATAAAGAGTCATCCCGCAAGGCACTACAGTCTTAACAAAGCCAATTGCATTCTTCAAATACCCACTTTTTTTGCAAGGATCACTTTCCCAGGGCACTTCATTTATCATGCCACCCCTATAATGCAGCCCACTTAAGCATAAATTTAATTGGCTTGTCTTCATCCAATTTTCAAAGCACCACAGAGTATATTCCTTTCCTATATATTTTTCTTTCATTTGTTACAGTTTCTGTCCCTGATCAAATTATGACACTTGCATTGCTACTAGCTGTGTTTCTAAACATACAAAGTCTTCAAAGTTGCCTCTAGTGTCTAATAGGAGTTCCCTGTAAGCATCCACAGGGACTCCTCTTTAACCTGCTTTGATTCCCTCCTTGAAACTTTCCACTGCTTGGCAGTGATTAAGTCGCTGGTACACTGGTAATGCTGCCTCTTCAGCTGAGCAGCTCTGTCTCGTCATTTCAAGCCACTTCCCCATCTGTCTGTAGCAACCTGCCATCTCCTCTCTTATAGCCTCTTTCAGCAAGGGCGATACTTTCACGTCGTGTTTAAATACTACGTGGTACAACAGCATTCCAATGCATGACCGAGAATATAAGTTTTGATCAAATACTGACAAAACATATATAGGCAAAAATGTTTTGCTGTTTCGAAGTAAGCTGCTGTTCCCTAATTAGAGCAAAATGTTCAGCAGCCCGGAGGAAATGAAACAAAATCTGCCTGTAAAGTATCACTGTCCTCTGGGGGATGGGGCTTTGCATAAGGTTGTGTTAACCTGTGTATAAACATGGGTAGAGGAATATTTTTCAGGCTTATGTTACTATCAGCAGACCCCTCAAAACTATGAGAATTTGACGATTTAGGTCAAATTTAGCTCCAGCGCTATTGCTACATCCTTTTCCTCGAGACATGCAAACTGGGATCTGCCAGAGTCCTCCAGCACAGAACTGAATGTGTCCTCTCCATTGCTCCTCTGGGTTTTCCTTAGTATGGGGGGAAACAGTACCATGGCCATTCTGTATCTCACAAAGGCATCAAGCACCGCTGAACATGCATGAGGATTTGTCCTTCAAAATCCAAAGAGAAATAAAATATTTTTCAAACCCACTTTATCAAGTGAAGATATTTAGGAGAGAACACGTAAATTCCTTTGTAAGAGGTGGGGAAAATCAGGGAGCTGCAAACGTTTTGTTCCCAGGTCCTAGTCTCCTAATGTGGTATTAGTAAGCAGAAGTGATGTAACCAAAAGAAGATGCTGAAAATCATTTATACTGGAGAGAAAATCAGACAGAACCACTGAGTCTTTTTTGCTGTCCCAGGATGAAGAAATATTTTGCAACAGGGATGCAATCAATGAAGCATAACAAACAAAAGGCACGCATCCGAAAAGGCATCTGTATTTGCAGGATGGAAGCCAGCATTTCCAACTCACGGATTATATGTATGAATTACTTAATCATTATATTTAGAGAGATTTATCTGAGTACATTTTCTTTTTCAGTTTGTAATGGGAAACAGCAGAGGTACTTTTGTAAACCAGGCCTGAACTATTAAATCAGGGAACTCCAAGCACATTATTTTTTGCAATGGAAACCGTAGGAGCCAAGAAGATGTAAACCAGTTAAAGGCCATTTGACTGTGTAAGAAAGCCTGAGGAGGGGCAGAATTACAAACTGATTTAAGGTAGGGAACATATTTACGGATGACTGAGAATGCTGAATATGGGAACAGAGCATGTCACATCCTTGTCTATATGGAAGAAGGTGGACAGTAAATTCTAGGTCCTTAACTAAACTGCAAGAGAGACATTTCCAGCTATGCACAGTCCAAAAGATGCATTTTAATATTTGCCTTTTTATCTTAGTAATTATAATCTAACAAGGGGATGGGATTTAAAAAAATATTTGCAGAATCCATAAAAGCTAATGGAGATGACCAATACTTCAGGAAGGGTTTTCAGGAAAGTCTCTTAGTTGGAGGCATTCAAGTGTAAAACAAATTTCTGCCAAAGATTATGATGACCTTTATAGAGCATGAAGAGGGGAAGGTGCTATTTTCTTTCTCCCCAATGACCTTTCTGATAATTTCCTTGAAATTTTCTTCAGGAAGGCATAATTAGACACAATTATAATATATCTAAACTGAGGACTGCCTATCTTTATCCCTGCATGGTCAGTGGCACGTGGCGGATGCTAAGTCTAAGAAAAGGAGTAGTGTGCAGTGACCCTTGTTCTTGTATACCTTCCCTGCTTCCAGAAGACTACATCTCTATGTGTTTTGTGTCTAGCGGTATTTTCATTCTGTTGGTGATTCATACGTTTTCTCCACCATGATAACATCCAATTGCTTTTTGAAACCAAGAAAAATTTGCTGGCAAAGAAAAAAGCTATATTATTGGCTTCTCTGGGCAAAGGAGGACTTCATGTGGTGATTTTTTTTTTGTGAGATATAAAAAAAAAATAAGACTCAGTGATTTTCAATATGTACTAGATAAAAAATAATTATTTATTGTGACCTAATGAATGCCTAAAATGCCAGTGATGTGTTATATGGAAGTACTTAAATAGGTTCATTCACTCTTTCAACTGGAAAAAGTACATAATAAAGAGCTCAGTTTAATATTTACCACATATATACCAGCTATCTGGTAAATTAATCATCTCAGGAACAGTCTAAAGCAATTCTTTAAACATTACAAAAAAAAAAATCATCATTTACTGACATTTATATTTCCCATTCGGCACACCAGTCTATCAAACAAGTACTTATTGTGACTACTGGACACACAAGGATTTGCAATGATTCAGAGAAAGTATTTAACTAAAAATCAAAACTTTCAGTAGCTATTGATTGCTCAAGAGACTACACCATTATTGTTGTTGACAACTTAGATATGTTTCTGATAGCTTAGGTATTCTTATTGATTTTATGAAGCTATTCAATAATCCTACATTAATCTACCAAAATATATGTACATACAAAAAGGTATAACTGCATTCCCCCCCCCTTTTTTGTCATAGTTCTGGGAAGAATAATGACACAATTCAATGGCCTTACATTGTTTTAAAAAATAATAATTCTTCTGGAGATAATTATCGGTTTTATTAAAGTCCTTGCTGTACAAATGGATATTCTCTATGTACCATGTATGTAAATAAATGTCACAGCTCTAATGATAAAACACCAGATACATTAAAAAAAAAATATCCCCAAATATGCAAGACTGAAGCAGTTGAGTCCCTCGCTTTAAATGCTTAAATTGCCTATTGTAAAACTGCTGAAGAGGAAATAACATATTAAATGTCAAATTGACCTGGGACAGATAATATAACTGGATTTTAGCCATCAAATATTTCCTTTTCTCTTAATTGGCTATTAGTCTCCATGAGCATAAAATGCTCAAGAGAAAAAAGCTTTTATCTTTGTTTTGCTCTTGCAGATTTGGTCATGCAGAGTGTACAAAGCCGATCAAACCATCACACACTGTACATCAGGTTCTTTGTAGAGTATGAGACTTTGAGGGTTTATTCCTCTTCTGAACACAAAGCATCAGAATACAAAGAATAGCATGGCTAGCTAAAACAATTGCTTGTGCTACCCATGTGAGCTGTATTTTTTCACTTCCAAGTCATTATCTTTTATAACTCGCAGTTAGCGCAAGTAAAGAATCTCAAACCAAATGATCATTATGGTGTCTAATCAGATGCCCAGATGGTTAGTAAATGACATAAAACTGTCATTAAACAGGACCTAACAATAAACATGTTAATTGCAGGCTTTTTGTAAAATATCTCTCAGAAACTTTCATCACCTACAATTAATAAATGCCCGTGAAAGTCAATAGGATTCTTACTTTAAACATTAAAGAAGTTGTAAACACTTTAAAGAAAATGTGTATGACACTCTCCCCCACCTTTTACTCTGCATCTATTTCTTACAAACCCATTTATGAGGAAGGTTTTTGAAGAACACTGCTGTATTCTTCAAGTTTTATGCTGCTGTCACTGCATAAAATTACAGCTGTAAAACTAGAAACTTCTAGCATTTGAATTTCTGAAACAAACACTATGTTATTATGCATTTTAGAGCAGCTTCAGAGCTACTCTAATACGGGATCAGGTACAAGCACGAGAAAATTCGAACTAATACACCAGCCCTGACAGACAGAAAAAAAAGAGATGGAATAGAATTCTTTGCCTTCTGTCAGCTGAAGGATTCCCAGCTATGATGAAATGTCTAAAAGCTCTGGCCAATAAGAATCAAACCGGGGAAGAGAAAAACCTCTTGTCCCAATATTTTAAATCAACTAGCATACAAATTTCCAATTAAAACAAAAATAATTTCTCAATAGAAATGGCTGAATAACAGATTCACCCTTAATATCTTAAAATTTGGTTGCTACTTGACTGGTACTTTTAAATCAACCTAAGACCAGTAAAAAAAATCAAAAGAAAAAACTTCAGTAACCTGGCATTTCTTACCAGTTCAAAGCAACCTGGTATAGAACCCAGCATTTACCTTTTGGTGTAGCAAGCCTTGGGTTCTGTACCCTTTGTAAGTGTTTGGTTTTTAAACCTGCTTCCATTTGGACCTTTAAGAGTGCATTTAATTCTGTCAAAATAATACTTATTTGTGTCAAAATTATACTAACCATTTCACAATACTTTTGTCTACTGCAAGACACAGTTTCAAGGAAGATTTCCTTGTATAGAAATAAAAAAATCAAATACAGAATGTTTAGCAAAAAACTTAATGAGACTAAATCTGCTACTTTCATGTTGCCATTTCCATTAAATTCTCTGGTCTTCACATCCTTGTTAGTCCTTACAGAGCCGCTCACTCACTGTAGTCTCAATTCACTAAGGTACTTAAACACATATGAGATCCCTCTGAAGTCGATTACTCATGTGCTTGAAAACTAGGCCTGTTCTTAAGCACCTTGCTGAAGAGTAACTTAACCTAATTTTCATTAAAGTCGGTGGAAGGACTCCCATTAATTTTTTACACAACAAATTTTGGTATGACATTCAAGACCTAAACTTCCTATTTTCTTGTGAATTGGTCTGCCATAATATGATGGCATGGCACTTTCAGCTGTTCCTCACACGTTGGGAGAATGTGCACCTCCATTAAACTTTGTCCTAAGCCTGTTCTTTCCCTTCCTCACTGTCCTACCACCCTCTGTCATGGTCCCACAGCTGGTGATCTGCTTATGCTAGTGCAAGGTATCAAATGAATACTACAACCCTGATATTAAAGTTGTTCATCTAAGTGTATACCTACATGAAATACTAAAGACAGCAATATCTGCTTCATTGGCCTCTGCAAAACTTAAGGAAAATTAGAGAACTCCAGGTAAGCAATCTAAAAGAACCAGTATACTGACAGAAGAGGCACTCACAACAAAACCAGTATCAAATGTTAAGGGCCTGGTTGCAGCAGAGCTCCTGCCCGTGCTCAACGCAGTTCAATAAATGTACCTTCTACTTTACCATTCCTCCCAAAAGAAAATCTCTGCATTATAATTAAAACAAGTACTTTGGAGGCTTTAAGACGTTTTCTTTTTAATAAAAGGAATTTACAGTGCCTATCATATCAATAACAGGGCAAAATTCTCTATTGCAGTTTAAAACTCAGTGGGACTGCTCATATCTTTCCTTTCAGAACTACGCACTGGCTAGCCCTATCAGAGAAAAGCAAGAGTGAGATGTAGAAAATGTTACATCATTGCCATCTTTTCAAATACAAGAACTATCAAACAAAACCTAGGAGGTAGCAAGCCAAGGGAGGTAGTGATGCAATGTGTGGATAAACTGTGGAAATACTTCTTCAGGAGTGCATGGATGATAAAATTAAGACTAAAATAAGGGAGACTGGGCAAGTTAAAGAAGAAAGGACTATCAAAACTAATAAATATGAAAGTAACACCTCAAACTCAGTGGCCGCCAACACTCTAGAGAAACTATAAGGAGGAACTTTTTCACTGTGAAGGTGAAAAAGCCTATTCCTGATCACTGGAACAGGCTGCAGAGGTCGTGGAGTCTCCTTCTATGGAGACATTCCAGACCAATCTGGACATGCTCCTATGTGATCTACTCTAGACGATCCTGCTCAGGCAGGGGGTTTGGACTGGATGATCCTTCAAAGTCCCTTCCAGCTCCTAATATTCAGTGATTCTGTGAAACATTATGGAAGACTTATTCTGACTTTATAACCTTTCGCACTTGTCTTAGTAGATATTGTGGTGTTAGGTTGATTGTTGCATTTGAACTCGGAGGTCTTTTCTAACCTTAATATTTCTATGCCTATTGCTAGAGATGAGAGTATTACAGGTTAGTGTACTTCTGTTCTGATCTTGATTCCACTGAAGTGACCAACAAAACTATCACTCAGCTGATTTCAGGAAAGAAGGATTTAATTCTATATTTTATTTACTATATACAATAATGAAACACGGAAAAGGTATAGGCCTCTTTTTCCTGAGTATGGACATGTAACAGGAGAGATTACTGCTGTGAAGGGCCCTAGACTGTGGCAGTTTATGCTTCTGTGTAGCAGTTCAGAGGAGCAGCTACAGAACTCAATGTGCAAAGCATAGCAGTCTTGTCAATGTTGGGTTTCACAGCCTGAAAAGGCAAACAACACCGAAAAAACCCAGGGGATCATAGAAACTATTAATTAAGCACACTTCAAATATTACTGACTGTTCCTCAGTCTCTCAGTAATAGATTGACTAATTAATCACAAGTATCTTAAATGCTTGAGGATGTTTTTGAATGTTTTGGTTGCCTTGATGTTTCAGGTGAATAATATTTTTATTTTCTGATCTTAATTTTAAAGAAAAAGAAGTGTTAAAACAACAACCTTTTAAAAATGACCTTTCAATTTAAGAACCTTTGATAGAGTTCAAAATTAATTTTGAGTTGAAGAAGATTCATAAATGGGAAGGCCTAAGTCAAGCAAGTCATACTGTATATTGAGTCATTCTTCCTATGGGTGATAAACCTTTTTCTTGTTTTCCATATGGCTTCTTGTCTGTGTTCTCTGTTATCTGTTTCCCTGATATGCAGAGAATGAGTTAGGGCAGAAAGTCTCCTCTGATAGAAGGCATGACAAGAATTTACAGGAATGCCTGTATGTTTCTGAAAGCTTAAGTCAGACTGTCTGGAAAGTTCTTAAATGTAGCCAGGCCTAATGTCATTAAAAACACGGCGTGCAAAATACTACACAATGTACATTTATTATCAAATTGTAACACTGGTTCATTCCAGTACCCTGTCTCAAACGGAGAGCATGACAAGATGCCTTGGGGACAGCAATGAACAGTTACGGAATAATCTGCCTATTGGGGATGTTTCTTCTTAACTCTTAAGCCTGAGAGGCATATTGCTTACAAAATCTTTATTTGGTATAATACAAAGTCAAAAGAAGCATGCAAATGTCTAATTCATTTACAAACTGTAATAAGATCTTGGCCTCAATTCTGTCGTGTCTGTGAAAATGAGATTCACACGTAGTCTCTGCTTAAAATTTGTATTTTACAAAAGTATGCCTTTGTTCTTTACTTTCTCTCAGTTATCCATTTTTTTTCTTATTCAATAACAAAAGGTAAGTATGAGAACACGCTTTATCTTCCCTATGTGCATCTACTTACACATTTCTATCCTTTCTTCTCTTTAATCCTTTCTAAATTAAAATAATATGTTGAATCTTTACAAGCAAGTCTTTCTACTCAGCCTCCCGTCATATGTCTACTCTATTTTCTGAATTATCTTTCCTGACCAGAGCTGAACGCCGTATTCCAGCTGAGTAGCTACAACTGACTTATGCGTAACACAGCACTATTTTCTATGTCTGTTTAAACATCCTCGCACTCTGTTTGCTTTTGCCAATTCCAATTTTCCAATCTCTGACAACGTCAGGTCTTTACTGCTCAGTTAGAAACTGGCACTGTGTATGGTTAGCTCAAATTTCGCTTCCCAATGAGCGCTAACTTTCACTTGTCAGCTATGACGTATATCAATCACTGAGCTAAGAATCACTCATCCAGCACTTCTGTGCCTCCCTGTAGGTCTTTTCCAGCCATCGTGGTTTTTTCAGCATTATGCATCCTGAAAACAGTCCAATTTTTTATACTCAGCCACATCTGACTGAGCCAAGGCGGTAAGGTTTGAGCACTGAGACAGTTGGCTATAGTTGTGGCCCTCCTGCTGTAGAAAAGGGCTTCAGCAGACAGCTTTGCCAAAACAGCTGTACCACAGAAGAAAGATATCACTGGAGGTTCTATGGTATATGTTCTTCTGTAGAAGAGCACTGATTCATTGAAACTTGTGTTTCATGGTTGTTCCGACTCCATCTGCCAGCTTCAGATATTCATCTGAATTCCAGACCTTACACAGAAAACCTTACACTTGTAGAAAAGGCAGCAAGAGATGAGATGCTAAGAGCTATCTCCAAAGCTTTCACCTATTCTATAGTGTAGCTAAAGAGACAAGGAGGAGATCTGGGAAATGTAGAAGCTCTGGGGTACACACTTTCAAAAAAATTCAAAACTTCAAGGCTGGATGGATCCCATCACTTTGAGATTCTCCCTGTCTTGTGAATCTGAGAGGAGAAATGGTGCTTCTGCTCTCAGACATTCAGAATTTCTCTTTTTTTTTTTTTCAGTTTTCATTACAAATCTGAACGAACTCTAACATCAAAAAATCCTTTCTGTATATTTCTACTTCATTACAATCCATTCATTTAAAAAAAAATAAAAATCAAATGCTTGTCACTAAAACAAGACTTCATATACATTTTTATCTTATGATCTTGTCAAAGAATGTGATAGGACTGAAAAAACTGTGCTCAAGTACATCAACATGCACAACTGCTAAACTCACATAACTTTTATAAAAGCATTATATGCTCTGAAAGAGACTTCCTATTCCTAGTTAGAAATTAATTTCCATATCAAAGAAATACATTTATTCGTACGGGTTAGATAAAAGGGTGTTACAACTTAAACAGATCAGAATTTTTCTGACGAAACAGTCTTCTATCAGAAAGTATCTTTGATTTTGGAAGAACTACATAGAAAGACATGCTGTCAATATTGAAATTTATTACAGCAGTGTATACTTTTTGAACAAATTTCATTTTGGAATGGAAAACTTATTTTTAATTTCAGAATAGGCTTCTTGTTTCAGAAGCACATTTCTACATTACATCAAAATCTCATTTTTTTAAGATTATGTTTTTTTAATTTTTTATTGCAATTTTAAATTCAATTTTATGACTTTGATTCTTGCCAATTTACACTTTACAAAATACTCTGCAAAAAGGAATTTGAGTTTATTGCAATTCTAGACAAAGTACTTTTCCATGTACTTCAAAACCATTGTGAAGAAGAGACTGCAGTCACTGCAAGTGATTTTGCCAGTTTCTAAAAATCAAAACATTGTACTACTATTATACAATTTTATAAGATGCACTGGTTTGGAGTCCTCTTGCAATGGGAATAAAAATGTATGGAAACACTGACTGCTAATCTTTCACTGGCTTAGATGGAAATCCTACATGTGTTTCTGACAGGCTGTGCAATAGCTAGCAGTTATGACTAGTTGGCAAAAGATGGCATTGTGATGTTTTCAAAATAAGGACAGGATGCTCCTTTCTCTGGATACATCCTCCTCTGGCAGCAGCAATTTAAAGATTTTTTTTTCTTTTTCTTTTTTCCAGTTCTAAATTACTTTTTGTAACAGAAGTGCCCACACTTTCTTCTGCATCACTTGCACAAATCAAGCTCTTCCTATCTCCACCACACTTAGAAGAGACAGACTAACACCCCCTAGAGGTACACACACCAAAGACAGACTTTCCCTTTGACACTATTTCAAACAGAATACAGCTGCTGCTCTGCTGCAAGCCAATCTGTATTCAAATCCGGTGTGAGCCTTCAGTGTGGCTTTTGGAATCAACCCGTACTTCATGTGAATCACTTTTTGAGCAGAATCCACAGGCAAGGATGGCAAAAGCACTGAACTTAGATTTCCCTTGACATCACACAGCTCATTTTTTTAAAGTGTGCAAGTTGAGGGAAGGTAGGGGGTGATAACAGTAACTTACAGAGACTTCAAAACATCCAGGAAAGGTCATTTGGTACATACAGTGCTACTACCAGCTGCAGGACAAGACCTTAACAGTCAGAACACTAAGAAAACAGAATTATTTCATTAAGAAACTCAATACAAAACCTATTGAGCTCTAACCCCAAGTAAATTTATAACAGTATTAAAACTTCTGGTGAAAAGACTGCTTGAATAATAAAATTCAAGGCTGGATTAGGCCTCTAGAGTCCTCTAAAACTAAAGCTAAAGAGTTAATAATTTCCACCCAGAGTTAATTTTCTCAAAGATACTTTGCTGGTACTTCTTTGAACGCTTCAAATGACTTTACAAAAAGTTTGCAAATTTATTTTCACAACAGATTTCACGCTACTGGCTACTAAGTGCAAGGCATCTATTATTTCCTGAGTATCAGGATGAGACACTGAAGACCTGATTTTCAAGGTTCTGAATCCGTGCAGGAATTTATACATTGAAGCCCATTTTCCAAGAAGGAGGACAAACTTCACATCTCCAAATCTGGATCTTTGGTTAGGAATCTTAAAAATGAGGAACATACAATTCGAGGAACATACAACATACGAGGAACAGCATTAGAAGGATCTTGACGTCAGTAGCAGGCTTAGAATATGATTTCTCAGAGCAAGTGGCCACTATTCTGAAATGTCCCTTTTTCTTCTGCAGTCCTTTACCTACTTAGAGAACACACTTTCCAACTTTTGTAACAAGTGAGGCAGAAGTCAGATAAAAAAAATACTTCCATTACTCAGTATGGATGGATTCCCAGAGTAGGCTCAGACTGCTCTTTGTTTGAAGTGCAAACAAGAAAAAACCTTACAAGTATGTTAGAAGGGGAAGGAGCTGAAGTTGCAGAAGCATCCAGAGCAATGTCATTTCCAAACGTTAAGCTCTGCTTTCATCACTTCAGTTGTGTCCTTTTAAGCTATTTCTGCAAATTAATTCTTAGTTGTCTAGTTTGATTTGAAAAGCAGAGTGAAAAACCAAACCCCATGATTTGATGTTGGAACACTGATGTGAATAAAACATCAGCTATTTGGGGAGCTTTTACATCCACCATAGAGTTCTTCTATTTAAGGTAATAAAGTAGCAGCAGTAGTGAGCTGCTGGATCTCTACCAACTGAAAGATCAATCCATAATCTGCTGGAGGATGTTAGAAACATTTACACCTAGCAGAATAGCTGTGTGCAGGAACCCTGGAAACCATCTCAAAGCACTATCTGAGGAACAGGATCTTCTGCCTGATCTTCACAGGCTTGACCTTTCCTCTCCTTCCTATCTGTTCTTCTCGCATTTCTATTTCTTTCTAATATTTACTCATTTTCTCAGTCCTGAGATTTTACTGAACTGGATATATATGAACCTATCAGCTCAGTTGCAAGTTTCTTAACCAACCTCCGCACACTCCTTCAGAGACTAAATTCTAGTCTCTCTATACCACACAACGTACTGAGGAATAGACCGAGTTGAAGCAGTGTTGTGGCTTCGCCCCAGCTGGGAGCTGAACACCACACAGCCGCTCTCTCTGAAATGCTGGAGGTGAAAGGACAGAAAAGACACCAACAAAGAAAGACAAACCTCACGGGTCGGGATAAGGACAGTTTACTGGGACAGTACAGAGATAACAGTGATAGGACTTTATAATAAAATATTTGAAAATGGTCATACAGGGTGTAATTTCTCACCAAACTGCACACCCCAGGCCACACAGCTCAGAGCTATCGCAGAACTGGATCACCCCAAAACCGCATGTCCTGAAGCCGTGCGCCCCTCCCCCACCAACCACCCTTTATACTGAGCATGATGTCATTGGCATGGAATATTCTTTGGCTGGTTTGGGTCACCTGTCCTGGCCATGTCCACTCCCAGCCTCCTGGGTGCCCCCGGCCTTGTTATGACGAACTGAGGAGTCCTTGGCCACTTGGCAACAACTAGAAACATCGGGGTGTTATCAGTGCTGCTCTCGTCCTGACTCCCAAACAGGGCACTACAGTGGCTGCTAGAACAAAAATTAACTCTACGCTAGCCGGAACCAGGGCAAGCAGACAACTCAATAGAGGAAGCATACTGAGCACCCCGCAGAGGGCAATTTTTCCTACTGGGAAGCCTTTTACCACAGAGGTGTTAGTTTTCATGTCTAAACTAACTGATCAACCTCACTTAATTTTCACTTCACACTTGACTCATCCCTACTTTCTCTATTTTTACCTCCTGACCCCACATACCTTTCAATTACTGTCCTTCCTAATTCATCATCCAAAACACTCAAACCCATCCTTCACGAGAACTACCCCCTGCTCTGAAGCTCTGTGCTCCTCCTTTCCTCATTTGCTGTCTTTCTCCTATAAATATTCTCTCTTCCTTCTTCTTTTCCTTTTTCACTCCTTGTCCCAGTTTCCTCCTTCCCACCTATACAGTCCCCCCTTCTCTCTCTCCATTCACTTGGTACCTACTTATCTTTATATGATTAGCTTCTGATGAGGTTTTCCTTTAGTAAGGCCATAATAGGTGAAATTTAAACCTAAATAGGACATGCTAGTCAAATAACTAGGCATCAGATCCTCTAATTGTAAATGCCATCCATCTAATGGCAAACGCTTACCAGTCGTGCATATAATACAGTAAAAACTGTAAAAATTATTCAGAATTGTAAATTTGAATGTAAGCACATCTGGCAAGTAATACACTTTGGAAGCTCAAACCAAATTTAGCAAGTAGATCTAAAATTTAGTGGTATGATGCATTCTATAGGCATGATGCAGTTCAAGAATTTGTTACAGTATAAATGATATCCTCAGAAGAGCCAAAATATTTCTTGTCCATAGCAAAGATGTGCAGGTAATCCCATTGTGAAAAGCATTCATAAATGGAAAAAAGCCATGCACATATATAGGGAATAAAGCACATCACAATAAATTTCTTTCTATAGTACATTTATTAATTTATACTGCTGAGATCAAAACCTTATGCTTCAGTTCCATTGTATTACACCTTACATTGATAAAATAATAAAACTTTACTTTAGCCAGAAGACTCTATACTGGAAAAAATATTTCTACTGCTTGAAAGGAGCATATTGCTTTGTCATTAGAAAAGAAATGGGACACGAGCTTCTCATGACCTTTAACAAAACATGTCAGTGACAGTCATTCACCTAAAAGAGGTTACAACTGGCTTTATCATAAGTCTACATTAATCCTTCTTGAAAGTGTATTATTCTTTCAGTGGTAAATTATATCTGGGACCAAAGAAAAATTTTCTTCAAAACTTGAAGATGTTCTGAAACATATTATTTTACTTTACTGCAAAGTAATAAGTAGGTAGAAATACGCGTAAAGTTAAAAAAGGAAGGTTAACTAAATTTGTTTAATAGTAAAAAGGATTGCCAGCTTAATGTGTTAAGCCACAGAGGTCTGAATTTATTTTTGGCAATATTTAAAATAATTCCTTTCATCTCAAAAGATAAAATAGGAAGTTCACAAACTAAAATAGTCAATGTGAGGTACAGACCAGTAAAGCAATACATTGCCATCTTCCATCATTCTCTCTGAGAACGATGCAAATTTTGTCAATATTTCACCATTATTTGCTAACATAAAGGGTCAGACGTGGCATGTGCTTCCTTTCGCCCTTCTTGATCTCTTTCTCCCTGTTGAGTTCCAGCACTGTCCTCTGGATCTTCACTTCCAAATTTCAGTCAGGCTACTGCTGCCATTCCCTCTCCTGCAGATGCAGGATGCAGTCTTAGTCTCTCTAATCCAAATTCATTATTTCAGAGAAGCTTTATAACCCCAACCTGGTACATGCATTAATACTTTACTGACATTGTTTCCTGATGTATGCTGTCTGTAAGCTTGCTGAGAATGTTAAGGGAAACAAATCCCAGTGTTTTAGTTCCTGTGTCCCTGGCACTCTTCCATGTGGTGAGAGCTACCCCTGTAAGGAGGTGCACAGCTGTTGCAGACCTTGTTGGAGATGCTCTCAACGCATATGAAATGCTAAAGAATTCACCACATGCAAACTCAGTTTTCTGAAGACCTCACCACTTGTCCTTCTAGTCTTGGCCTATAAACTGAGTACTTTCTTCACAATCTTCCTTCATTGTCTCATGGCTCGTATCCACAAATAGCCAGTGACATCAATCCCTTTCTCCCATTCATCCTTGTCTCCAAGCCTACACCCATCAGAGGATGGAGGAACTCCCCAGAGTAGATCATGGTATATGGAAAATAAAAAGAAGACAACATAAAACCCGGGGATTCTGAGCTTTGCACACTTGTTCGCCTGCCAGGTTCTCAAGCTTTGCTTATTGACATATCAAGCTATGTAGAAATGTTAACACTTTCTAGGTGTCTACATTCTACAACTTTCTTTGAAGTTTGTGTCTACAGTATTAATTCATTGTGATGAAGGTGTTTGGCAAAGAAATTTTACATTTCTGTTGCTTAACATCCACATGGGCATGTCTACTGTGTACTCCTACACATACATTCATATGCACAAAGAATTTTTTTTTTTCCTTTTCTTACTCAGACATTGGCTGGGATTTTTGGGGGATTTGGGTTTGGTTTTTTTAATATCTCAGCCTTTAGGGGTAGGAAAGTCAGAATCAAAAGGATGAAAATTAATCCTAAACAAGCCAGATTATTCATCATAAATTGCATATACTTATGTGGTCTGACCACTTGTTTATCTTAGATCAAAAATCACCATGTGATTTTAAAAATTGATCCTCCACATATACACCAAGATATGGAAAACCACCAACTTCAGCTGTTTTATTCTAAAATGAGAAGTGGATCTCATTAATAAAATCCTTCCCTTTCTCAAGGCATTCCCGCCTTGACACTTCCAATGGCAAGGAGAGCAGTAATTCCCAATCTACATTTCTTAAAAGCAGTTAAAGGTCATGAATAAATTACCAAGAACTTCAATATGGGAAGAAAATGGACTGGTGCTAAAATGAAAACATAAAAATTTGTTATAATTAAAATCCTCCTCTCACAGAAACACTTCTTTACAATATTTAACATTTTGATACCAAGGAGGCCAAGATTATAATGTCATTAGCAAAAGATGACCTTTACTTGCCTCTTTGAACAGTAAATAAGCAGGCAAATTGCAACCAACACTTCCTGTGTTTATCTATATTAGGCATTTCATTAGTGTAGCTTTTTCTGATGCCTTCAAATTCTTTGTATTCCCACATAACTGTACAGAATGCAGTTATTAAACTTTTGGAAGCCAAGCTATCTTCATCAGGCAGGAAGCAGAATGACCAATAGATATTAAGTAATTTTTTAAAAAAGTATCTCCCAAATAACGTTAAGACTGCTCCACAAATGTATTTTAAAAGATTTATCTCACAGCTCTGTGATAAGCTACATTATCTTAAAAAAAAACAAACAAAAAAATATCTGGTGTAGTAACACTACATCCGGTTTTGTGTTTCTAAGCCAATATTTTTAAAAATTCCTCTCTTACAACTTAATATAGGCCTGTGAAAATCTCAAACCATCTGGAGACTGACATTTCCTAATTTCAGTCAGATGCTGCAATTCTAAAGGAAGACAAAAGATATTTAGCTGCTACAATTATACAAAATTAAAAATAAAATGAAAGTGTAATAGCGGAGGATGAACCAAGTAGAAGACAAGATTCTCACTACAGCCTGACTCCTTGAGATTTAACTCTGAACAGCTCTTGGAAAAGACCCCTTATAAGCACTGCAGGTGCTGTGACAGGCTGCCTACACCTTCCTTCTGCGGACCACATGCCTAAATGCTTTCCGAGGGAGGTAATGAAAGTCATGTTCTAAATCAGAGTTAATCAAACAAACCAGATTAAAATGAGATATTAAGTGTTACCTCAGTTTGGGCTTTTTTCCTAACTCTCAAGTCCTCTTGTCTGTCTCTAAGCAAGCCCTGAAGCTGCTTAACTGTGCTTCAACCACTGCATGGTTGTACGGAACACTGGGGCGCTTGGTCACCCTGAAGATTCAAACCCTTTATTGCTGAGGAAAGTCCAGAACCGAGACATGCCATCCGAGACAGAAACCTCCATCATCTCACAGGATGTGGCTGTGACTCCTGCTCTTCTCTGGCAAACTGCACTTCTTTGGGGGTACGAATACTAGGGTCATTATCAATAAAGGTAATACTTCTTCACTGTGACTTGCAGGTAGTGCTGAATTCATACTAAATTCCCTCTGGTGCTTATGTCTCAGGAGTTTAAATCTCATACATATCAGCTTGAACAGGAAATGGACCTTATCCCAAAGCTTTTTAATACAATGAAGTACGTCTGCAGGTCTAAAATGAGGAACAAGCAGTAACACCCTGCCACACTCTCAGTAACAGCAAAAAATCTAGTGAAGTCAGAATGTATTTTCATACTTGATACATTTTGTGTTCCCTTTTCTGAGGATTATATTGTTAACAGAAATGCTTTGTATGTGAACAAATACTCTTTGAGAAGCATTTAAAAAAAGAGTAAATAAGATTCTGCCTTAGGTCTTCTTTCAGAAACTAAAGTAAACATGTATTAACAAAGCCCAGATCCAGACATGCCCAGGCACCATAAAGACACATATTAAAGGAGCACCACACGATATCTCCTTCTTAACCAAAATCCCAGTATATAGAAGGTCAGCAGTGTTGACATCACCCAGCACCTACACTGCAGAAAACCACTGTGCTATGCCACTGCTAAAAGCACTTTCTATTGATTGCTTCTTCTAAGAAAAAGACATGAAAGTAGTAAGACAAATTTAGGCAACAGAAAGCTGAAGGAAATTGTCTGACAAAAAAAGTAATTCACGATGGAACACCAGCAAAGATAAAACACAAGATGTGTAATACATCACCAGCCTGGAAGTAAACAAGGAGACTTTCTCCCATTTCTTCTCCCAAGTCTTCTATGAAGCAAATATAGTAATAGACAGAAACAATGCACTATCCTATGCTGACTTTATCAGTTAGAATCTTGTGGTCCTATTCTGTCCTTGCCTGTATGCTTACTGCTCCCAGTGATTTCTGAGAGTTGCGAGTACACATGCATGAGCATATTTGGTCCATACAGCTCATAAGTGAAGGCAGGGGGACAGAACTGCTGAACTGAGACCTGGTGTGACCTGTTAATGTGATTCTAAATCCAGTGTGAATAAAGCACTCGAATTGCTGAGGCTTCACCTACTAGACACGTCAACCTTCGGCCTCCCTACCAGCACGGATGTGGATGTTGCTATATGAGTGAGCGTTGAAGGGTCCTACAGCATTAAAAAGCTAATTTTGTGTTAGCAATTGGTGCTGGATTTACAGCTCTAGAGGATAAAATGCTTTAAAATGGATAAATAACTTGACGTTTATACAGTGCTTTTCGTCCTGAAGATTTGCTACAACATGCTTATCAAACTGTACACATTCAGTGGCACTGAAATACAGCCAATTTGGTGTGCAGCCCAGTGCGCGACAAAGCAAGATGAGAAGGAACTATTTTACTAGGTACACAGGGGAAAACTAATTCTTGAAACTTTTCTTGGGAAATGTAGCATCCATATTGACCAGAGGGAACGGTGCACTCCAGCATTTAAACCCTAAGGCTGTCACAAAGACAACTGAAAACAAGATCTGCATCATTCAGACAAATCTGTGAATACAAAAACTGTAGTTTATAACTTTAGGTACGGACCACTAAACCCTCTGTTTATACTAAGAAGGTGTCCAAACAGCAGAACAGCCTTTACAAGCCCTGCTGCTGCCAATCATCTCCCATTTGTTCACACATATAAAACATCTCTAACTTTAAATTGGTATCTGCGTTGTTCTGTAACCCACTCAACACCCAATTTTTCAGCTGAGACTACAAGCAAAAAAAGTCTAGGAGAGTGAGCTTTATGACCCTGGACCTAAAGGAGAAATACTACAAACATCTAATACCATAATGTCATGCTAATACAAGAGATTTAACCTAATTTGACTTTCTTTGAACCTGCTGTAATCCCTCTAAAATTCCTGATGTTTTGCAATTACACAGAAAAGTGACTGTACACATATGTATGTATATACATATATACAAATATATACATGCATGCCCACATTTAATATGTTTCATTACATTTTCAATAAAGTATAAACAAGTAGGTAACAAAAAGTAGATTGCCATGAATACAGTAAGAACGCTAATCTGAACAGGACCAGACTGCAGTCTTTCAGAATGATCCAAGATAAAGGATATAGAAACCAGAAGTGAATTAGTTTATTGCTTAAATATATGTGGGACCTTGTGGGAGACAAAGAGCTGCCCTGACAAAGAAACATAACTGTTGGGAAGAAATTGTGGGACCAAGAGTAAGACAGTAAAAGCACTAGATGGAATGTGTAGCACGTGGTGGTTTTGGTGCCTGGATGTCTGTTGGGGCTGGCTGGTTACCTTGCAGTGTTTGGTATTAAGGCATGATGGGAGACATCACGCTTTGTGATGTTAATGCCACTCCCTTACTCTGGAGTACATTTCTAGATGAGGAAGTTGCACTTCATGTGTTAAGTATTTGTGTGTAACCCGTGAAAAATGCAGAAACATGGTTGCAGGATGCTGTCAGCCGTGTAACCCGTGAAAAATGCAGAAACATGATTGCAGGATGCTGTCAGCCGTGCAGAAGGTGTAAGAGCTGGCTTGATTGTTATTAAACTTGTTTTCAATTCAGCACAACCAGTCCATACTTTCCAATACACCACAGGGCCTAGGATTGAATGATTCCTGCTCCTGGCCAGCTTTCACGTTGGCTGTTTTTGTCATATTTTTGGATAAATGAATCAAATTCTTGGTGTCAAACTCATGCAAACAGTAACTATAGTTTTCATTAAAATGTATCCAGTTCCTTGTTGAAAAACTATATCCCTGTATAGCTTTTAAAGAAGAAGAAAAGAGTTTGGAGCTGATGTAGAGGGACTGATAGATACCTACTCTCAGCAACATTTACTTAGTTGCAGAAAGCAGTCTACCAATCCACATCCCTTTAATTCACTATTGCATCTTCCCACTTCTTGTTGCATTCTTTTGAAATCTCACTAAGAGCTGTAAGAAAGTTTCTCTATTTTGATGTCACAGTCCATGTGTAGCAAGCACAACAGAGGCCTCTGAGCAAGGGCACACGCGTCTTTCCCTCAGTCTCCTTCAATGACTTATACTTAAGCTTGAGCATGAACTCCAGTCTGTGCCAGTTTACAGAATCACAGAATTGCAGGGGTTGGAAGGGACCTCAAGAGATCGAGTCCAAGCCCCCTGCCAAAGCTAGAGCAGATTGTATAGTTAGGCATCCAAACGAGTCTTGAATGTCTCCACAACTCCCCTGGGCAGCCTGTTCCAGTGCTCCATCACCTTCACCAGGAAGAATTTCCTTCTCACATCAGTGTGGAACCTCCTGTGGTCCAAATTGTGACCACTGAAAAGAGGTTGACCATCTCCCTTTGTCTTCCACACTTCAGATATTTATAAACATTGATAAGATCCCCTCTCTTCTCAAGGCTGAGCAACCCCAGTTCACTCAGCCTTTCCTCATAGGAGAGATGCTCCAGGCCCTTAATCATCTTTGTGGCCTTCGCTGGACTCTCTCCAGGAGATCCCTCTTTTTTGTACTGGGGAGCCCAGAACTGGACACAGTACTCCAGGTGTGGCCCTTAGATGAGTTTCATTGCCAAATGTATACAGAGCAAAGATTTCACATACTATATGCTACTTAAAACTTCTGCTGAAAGGTATTGGGTGTGGGGGGAGGATTTACATTCAGGACCATTAATAACAGCTGAATGCAAACCTCTGCAGGTGTCAGTTCTTTAACATCTTGGATGATGATGAGATAAATCATCTAGGGGTAGTGGCTTAGACTATCAAAGATTATTTATAGCAATTTGATTAGCCAGCAAGGCTTCAGAGACACTGCTTTACCTCCCTCCCTCCTTCCAATAAACCTCACAGTAGTCATTAAAATTAATACACATTAAAAGAATTCATTTAAATTACAAAGTTGTATTTGAGATGTTAAGAAGGAATCCAATCACATATTTTACATGTAAAAGATAATGACGTGTCTTCCAGGACCTCAAGCAGGATAGTATTTCTCTAACAATACAAAGAAAAGTCTGATTTTAACTACAAACATTTGCATGTTACAAGCTTGAGGAATTTCTGAAGTGCCATTACTTGGCAGCTGACTATTTGACATCCCCATAAAACATGCTCAGCTTGAAAATGCTCTTGGCTGCTTGAGAACAGAAAGGGCCAGCCATCCTCCTCTCAAGAATTATGTTGTCCTAACACAAAAGCACACACAAACAGGGTATCAAGTCTACTCATCACTAATGGAGCTGCCGGTTAAACCATCTGTGAACACAACACACTAGAAATCTTATTTTGACACAGACTGGTTAAAAAGCTACACAAGTAAAAATCCCTCAAACTGAATCCTGCTTGGAAGCTATAGCAGGTGTGTCCTGTTGCAAGTGTACCATCACCAGCATTTTCCCACTCCTACACACAAGAAAGGATTTTTAAGGGAAAATCAGCATGTCAGCTGCTGACCTCTAAAAAATTTGGTCATCGGTGTCACCGTGGGAAATGCTTTTGATAAACTGAAAACAGGAGCTTAACTCTTTAAAGCTTTGTGACCCACAAACGGATACTGAAAGCTTAGAAATCTTTTGAATGCATCATTTCAAATGCAAAGGAAAAATATTTTTCCTGTGGCTATAGCTGAGCCAAGAACAGAAAATATTTCCACAAATATTTGTTTTAACCTGGAAGTGCACTGAACATCACTGTGCCCTTTTACTCCACCCAAATATTTAACACCTCCAGTATGACCACAATTCTCACAATCCTGGAATTTCTTGTTTCACAGTCCATAGACTGTGACTGGCCAATGGCATCAAACACTGCAGAAATCAGCAATCAATGTATAGATCTCTGGATCTGACATCTGGGAGACTGTCTCCAAGGTCCAACTTCCAATGACAAGATAAGGACTCTTGCTGGCACACCTGGAGGCAGGTAGGACTCCAGCAATACCTTTGATCTCTCTCTTCTCTCTCTTCTCTCTCTCTCTGTGGTATACTAACTTTTTCTGATTTTTTTTTTTTTAACTTTTATCTACAATCTTATAAGTGTTAGAATACTGAAAAATGCTTTGTGGTCTGTTTTGTATGGGGCAGGTATTTTGTGTACCATCATGAACTGTGTAATTTCTTGATTTCCTATTGCTCTTTTAGAGTACCAAATGTAAAGACCTACCTAACAGTCCCCTACAGCATTCTGTTCCTACCAATTTTTATATTCTTTTTATGACTATTGATCAAATATATTCTTGAATGCCAATTTTTCTTCCTATAATATCCGTAGCCTTTAAAACAATATTCAATTCCTAGTAATATTGGATTAATAGGGTTAAAAAGAGGATTTTTTTTACATCAAATTGAAAAGTCTTGTGCTTGTTCAAGCATTCAGTTCATATCAAACAAAATTTGCCTACTTCCAAATCAAATGCTTTACTTAATTTAGGCATAGGTTTTTGTGAGTGTTGATAATTTTTAAAAGTGCATTTTGAAATGAAATTATTTAGGTTTAAAATCTGAATTTTTTCCTTCATTAAATGTAAACGACCCACTTTCCAAATTATTTATTTTTTTAAAAAAAATTCATTACAAGTTTGTAAACAGTTTCAGCCAAGTTGTGTTCACTCTTCAATAGAAACAAAGTTTTCAGCAGAAACAAAGCGCTCCACCACAGTAATCTTTTCATGTTTTCACATGTGATAATTGCGACTCCATTTGTTAATAGCTTTCATGAAACCTTTTTCAAGTAATTAGCTGTCTAGCTGCTCCGTCAGTCTGTCAGTAACAGAGTTTATGACACCAGCATTCAAGGCCACAATAAGCAAAATTGACAAAGGTATACTTTGATCCTCTTCATTGTTATTAAAAAATGTAAATGTTCAATTTTCACAAAGGATATAAGCAGCAATAGATGATAATTAGATTTTGCCTTAAACTGTTCACCTTTTATTCAAATGCAATGATAACTTATTTGACATCAAAGTAGTATAAATGCTTTCCCTTTTGGAGAGCACCATATGGATTTTGTACTCTTGAAAGAAAAAGGAATGGCTATAAGCAGATCTCCAAAGACACATGCAAGAGCCCAGCTAATTAAATAAAACACGAATACATAAATGAAGCATTAAGCTCATAGAAGTGAATTGAGTTTGCCAGATACTGAATGATTTTCATCAACATCACGATCAGTTTCAAACATTATATCAGTTTGTAACTAAGATTTTAAAATTAAATTCCATAGGAATGAATTCAGAATTTTCTCAGTGCTCTTAACTTGCTTTTGCCTTATGACAATAAAAGTATGTATTACTCTAAGAAACTATATTAGATTATGCAACATCAGAAGAGCTTCCTGGATGGCAGAAGGTGATTACCTTCCCTAACATCCTTTTCACCAAAATACAGATGTGAACTTGAAAAAGAAAGGGCTCTGAATATCTAGAATCACTTACTTTGCTATTTTACTCTCCTCCCATAACCTCACTTTTGGGTAAAAATTATAGCAGGCAGTATCTTCTACTCAAATAGAATAATATGCAGAGGAGAATTAGAGTATAACACGAGAATAATTATTTTATCACAAAATAAGAAGCAATAGAAATGGAAACAAGCATACTGACTGACAGCATCTTTGCCACAAATTCAAAATTTAAGATGAGAAAAAATAGATGGAGTAATAAAGTATAAATGATCAATGTAATGAGGGCACAAGAAATGTAAATTAAACCGTGCTCTAGCAATGGTAAAGGAGTTATTGAAAACAATAGTATTGAAATCACTGTCATGGCTTAACTGTGAGTGTTGTATGCAGTTCTAGTCAATCATGTTCACAGAAGTCAAAGTAAAAAGTGACTCTTACTTTCTTATATAAATATTTACAAATGGAGTTACGTATTGATGGAACCAGGTGCACAAGGAAGTATCCACAATGAACACTTTCCAGTGCTACCTCAGAATATTAAATATACCTCCCATGACTTCAGCATAAATTAGAAGAGGAATTTTTAAAGTTCTAAAGGATTTACACTATGATACAGAGAAGAACATTAAGAATATTTTGACAAGGTTATCTAGTGTCTTGTGTCAAAGGAGCACAGGAATCTCCACAAATTCCTTCCTGAATCAACTAAAAAAAAAAGACAAAACTCCAATGATTCTCACCAGGGCACCTGTGAAACACATCATCATCCTCTCCACAGGTACAGTCCCTCAAGTAAAGATAATGAATGTTATCCTCATGGTTTAAGATTTATTAACAGACACACTATTCCTGCTTCTTGCTACTACAGCTGTTTTCTTATTCCACTACTTCGAAGAAAGACCGCTAACAACTTCAAACCTAGTAGAATGTGAAATTAATGTCTCTGTGAAGATGATCAATGGTATCAATCTGTATAGATGTCAATTTAAGTACCTCCTTGTGTCAGAGACATCTCCTTGGTGCGAATACTAATTAATTGTGATTCCTCAAAGACACTGGCTTCATAGGCTACATCACTGACTGACTGGGATCCTTCAATAAAACAAATAATCTTGTGATGCCACATGCTTGCAAATATAGGAATCAGCAGCAGGAAATACCATGAGTGGCATTATGCAATACTGTTCAAGGAAAAGTATTGCAAAGCCTACACACAGAGAAAATATTTCTCCACTTAAAAAACCCATAAAAGACCAGATCAAGAATAAATTCTAAACAATCTCAGACTGGTTTGGGTTGAAGGGGCCTCAGAGATCATCTTGTTCAACCCTGCTGCCATGTGCAGGGACACCTTCCACCAGACCAGATTGCCCGAAGCCCCATACAACCTGGCCTTGGACACTACCAGGGAGGGGGCAGCCACAGCTTCTCTGGGTAAGCTGTGCCAGGGCCTCACTGCCCTCACAGTAAAGAATTTCTTCCTTACATCTAATCTAAATCTGCCCTCTTTCAGTTTAAAGCCATTACCCTCATCCTATCACTACAGGCCTTTATAAACAGTACCTCTCTATTTTTCCCATAGGCCTCCTCGGGTACTGGAAGGCCACTGTAAGGTCTCCCTGGAGCCTTCTCTTCAGCAGGCTGAACAAGCCCAACTCTCTCAGCCTGTCTTCACAAGAGAAGTGTTCCAGCCCTCTGACCATTTTCATTATCCTCCTCTGGACTAGTTCCATCACAGCAAAACAAAACCAAGATGCTGATAGGAAGGACACATGAATTAAACATAATCTATACAGAGTAACTGCAATCAGCATTCACTATCTATTATCTGAAGAAAGTTACTGTGTGTTGAGAAGAAAACCATCAAACTAATGTGGATGTAGGAAATGCAGAACTTCCTTTAAAATTTACATTCAGAAAAATATACATACACCAAACATCTTGGTACAAATATCTTGCTCAGAATTACACTGAGATTTCCAATGGTAGCTAATGACATTAAAATATTTAAGAACTCTAATCCTGTGAGACTTGAAGCAATAGCTAAACGCTTTCATTAAACAAATCACTGATGGTGGATAGTCACCCTGGGGAAAAATAAACCTGATAAAAATGAACTTGCTCCCCAGATTAAATATATATATGCCTATAAGATTCTCCCTCTGCCAATTATACTTTCAAAATGTGAATTATACCTTACAAAAGGTTTATGTGGAACATACACCATAAGCACGTAAACTAAACTTTAAAAAGACTTCATCCACAAAATGAACAAGGACAGTAACATACTTAAATCTTTGGTAAAACTGTTTTCCTATATTTGAGAACTATGTCATGCCACACAGAAGCACTCACAGATAAGATGCTTATATACTCAGGTTACTGTTCATAGCTATACAGATATAAATATTGTTTATCTCAATGAGAACCAAGTCCTTATCCACATATATCTCTAAAGATAACTTGGTTTTGCACACAAAGAACAAATCTGTCCTTCGTCTCATGTTAATGCTTCACTGAATAGACTTTGATGGTAAAACATAGGAAAACTGGAATATAGCCTATGTAAAATCCTATGTAAAACTGGGAATTGCCCTGGCAGAAGAATAAGAAGACTTCCATTGTTAGCAATGATAACATTTTCTAAGGCCAGAAATAAACCAGAGGAGTTCCTAATTATCTATCTGGAAGGACTGGCAAAAAGACAAAGTGGTAATGCAGGAGGAATGCATGCTGCATTGGTTGCATCTGCATAACCCAGTTCATGCCCAGGAACTATTCTGTTCACTTGCATAATGACAGAAATGCATTATATTGCATCTGCATTTGAGTTGTATAGTATGAACTCAGCTGCACCTTCAAATGTTTTCCCTTCAGGTGGAACTATGGCTGAATAAAATGCCAAGGTAAAGCGCCCCCCACATGCTATGTGGACACAGGGTACTTTCCTCAGGAGGCAAGCACATTCTCTTAGTGGTACTCCAGCAGTCTACTTACTACACGTGCATGAATTTCTATTAGTACCAGTAAGTGCAATGGGGACCATCACCTGGGATGCCTGTAAAGAAATCTGCTTTGTGTCAGCTGTTGGATACAGATTCATGTTATGTACCCAAGACTAGCAGCTAGCACCAAATTCATCGCCAGAACCCTGAGAAGAGTAACACACCATGACAAATCAACACATTATCTTTTCTTCATGCTGCGCCAGTCACTACTGCAGACACAACTTATAGACATTGGAATGTTGGGATGCACTGCATGCAGGGTTCCATCAACTTGCAAAAGAGACTTGACATAATTTATGTCAATGATTTCCTAAAAATAAACATTACTTTTGTTAACCACTATTTTCATCATTAACCATAACTGCTCTGACTTTTGGTGCTGTGAAAATCAGATTTCATCACAGTGGTTTAATTATCACTAATCTTTCCAAGTGATGGGTGATCAATTTAATTCACTCCTCTACATTTGCACTTGTGCTCTTATACTTCCAGGCATCCTTGAATGTTTGTCTCTCCTCTTCTCACAAATCCCAATTTGCTGACTCAATTTCTGGTTGATAAGATTTTCCGTCACACAATTTTCCTAAGCAAGCCAGCCATTACACTTCTTCAATGGCCATACAACCCTAGCAAATTATTTGAAAGACCTAGGTTCAAGTGCCTTTTTGTAAAATAAAATAAAATTTAAAAAAAATCTGGTGGCATCGCAGTCTGTCTCCAAAAGACAGACTTTAATTTTAAGTTTGAGCTCTCTTTGATAAAGTTTTCAGGGCTCTCATTACTGCCTTGGGTAATAGCTGAGCCTATATACCAAACTTTCAACCTAAATAAAACATTCTCCATCTCCATCAGAACATTCTTGCTTCTTTTTACTTTGTTTTGGATATTAACTGCAAGTCTATACTATTTTCCTATGATATCTATCTTTCTCATTATGTACAATTTTTCATTCATTATCTCATGAAGTAATGAATTTTTTATCAGTCATATACCTCGAATTACTGGAAATCTACCCTTCATCTTGAAAGCTTCCCTAAATCCTTCTACCACCTATTTCATTGCTATCGCTGTGTTTAATAAATTATTTGGTACTGTGCATCCTGATTTTACCTTTTTACTGACTACAGTCCCTTGGAAAACATTGCTTCCACTTTTTAGATGACTTCAGGTTTATCTAATTTGTGATGGACTTGTTTTAAGCCCTGAGAACTTTTATTAACCTGTATGGAAAGAAATCTCATGAATAAAAAATGGTATTTTTTGAGGAAAATGTAATTTTTTTTTCCTCATAACTATGGATTTGTCTTAAAATTTTAAATACATTGTTATTTTTGCTGAAAAAAAAAAACCACATTTAGTCAAAGAAGGGCTCAGTGGAAGGAAATCAAGTATTTAGATTACTAGAGAGAAAATTATTTACTTAATATGAAGTACTCCACAACAAAAAGATATATAGGTGATGTAGAAAAAATTGTTGTCTATGAAACTGGTTATAACTCTAAATGATGCCAAGAGCTAAAACCAATCAGAAAACCTCATTTACTTTGCAGATATTGATCCTACCATCATACATACATGAGACCACCTCTGATATAGAGCTTTCAAATGCCAGCTTTTATTTAGATCTCCTGCCCACCAGATTGAATATCTGTGGACAACATTCAAATCACTCAACCTTATTAAAAAAAAAGGAAAAAGGAAAAAAAGAAAAAAAAAAAAGATGAGCCTCCCTTTCTGAAGAATGGAACTATCAATACTAGAAAAGAAGATTTTAAAAAATCTTTAAAACCTCTCAATATAGTTAGATTCAGATACCTTAGAACCCTTTAAAAACAAAACCTACAAGAACGGAATCTGCATCAGATTAAATAGTGTTTAATATTTCTCTCAGGAGTTTCCTTCCATTTTAAAGCTAGAAAATGTATCAGGGATTAAAGACACCAGCAATTTCCATGAGAATGGCAACTTGCAGATACTGGACATTTGATCTGGCAGGTGATGCCAGATGAAGATACCTTTGTAGTCTAATTTGCTTGATTTCTTAGTGCTTTCATCCTTGGATGGAAAGCATATGGTGAGTTTTGGTTAGGTAATATACTGTCCTACATGGGAGAGAGGTACCAAAACGAGAATTTATTGAGCTTTAATCTCCGTGACTATGTAACATGACGCGGGTGGGAGATAACCAGAGAAAACTATTGACTTGCAACCTAATAGGCCATCTCTGGCCAAGCACTGATATTTGTGTGTAAATAAAATAAGTTATATTGAAGATAAGAAGTGATGACATTGGCATCACAGGGTTCTCTACTGGAAAGCTGACCTGAAAGATCACATACTTCAGCACCCTTTTGTCAGAGTAGCTACACTGATGTAACTAGACAGCTGGTGTCAGGAAAGGGAAAAGATCACTACCAACACATTTAATTTTTCATAGCTCTACTTAAATCTCCCACAGGAATCAACAGACCTAAGAAAGGGGCCTGTTTTTTTAAATGTTTGGCTCTGTACAGTAATTTTCTCACTGCTTTTGATTTGGGTCCTCTCTCATTAGTCTGCAAATAAAGCAACAATCATGTTTAAACATGGCAGCGCTTTTCAATATCGAGTAGCTGAGATGGTTTTAAACTAGACAAAACTCAGCAAGAATAGAAACTGCTAACAGCTTTTTGCCAAGGGACTTTTTGTGGCACAGTTATTTTGGTCTTTTTATTTAAGTCTAAAACTTTTTTTTTTTTTGCTAGCTGCCTAATGCTCTACATCTTCTTCAGAAAGTTTAATTCCTGCCAAAATGCATATACCATTTCCCAGCTTTAAGTGTCTCTGAATTGCTAGAGGAAGATACAGTTTCAAAAGGTGACAGAATGTCTTTGCTAGCAGAACTATAGCTCCCTTTCCTTTGTGGCTTTATTCAAATCTCAATGATTTGCAGCTGGAAAGAACTCTGTGACCCTACGCATGTCTGCAGGTTTGGACCGAGACACGCTGCCGCTATTAGAGCTCAGTGTGTGGGAGGTGAAGTTTTTCTGTATGTGAGTAAAACGCATGGCTCTTTCTGTCTCCCCTCTGAAGCCCGCGTTGAAGATACGTTTTCCAGGTTTTAACTCAATTGCCATTCAGAAAATGCAACCTTACTAGTTTTGCAGCATGTGGGAGTCAGCATGTGTACCTTATCTTGTCTTTCTATCACATACAAGGAGAATATTTTTAGCCTTCAGCACCTAATTAAAAAAGGTGAGGCTGACATCTTCTTCCATGCCTGTGCCAGTGACACAGAGCATTGCAAATGACTCTCTGCTGGGCAGAGGGAAGGTGAGCTTTGTCTAGCTTTGCGCTTCAATTACAGTCCCACGCTGGCAGCCAATTTATTCCAGTCACCAAAGCCCTTGTTTTCCTACATCCAGTCCCTGGTTACAGCAACCATAAGCTCTGCTGCTCTGTGGCAATGAGCAGCACGAAGGAGACTCTCAGCCCTCCCCGGAAAGAAAGAGGAATTAATGGGTAGACCTTGGAGGATTGGAAGGGGACTTTAATTACCACCCCAGTCTCCTTGGAGTTGAAGAGAAGGTTTGAACTCTAACACTGATGCATAATTCTGACATTCAGCCACATCAAAGTTTTTAGATTAACCAACACTGCTTTTATTCCATACGTTTAGCAGAAGACTTTAAATAAGAGGCATAGGTTTACATGTATTTCCACCCCCAATTTCACAAGGAAGCTTTGCTCAATCATTTCTAGAAACTGCACTTCATAGCTTGACTTATCTTTGTCCCTATTTTTAATTAAGTCTATTTTTTATTTTGTTTTATCTCTCACTTTCATAATATACCCAAAGTTGGGTTTTAACTAATGAAAATAATAGATTAATAATAATTACTCCTGTTACAATATTTTGGACATGATTTGAAATGTTTTAGAACTAAATTTAGGTATAGAAAATTGTACTACATTGACTTTAATGATGGGATTAGATTTGCATTGTGGCATAAGAATACCATACTAAAAAAATTTGTAGATTTTATTAGTTCGGTATATTGTAATTTGAAAGTGTTTTCTACAGAACTCCTTTAAAGGAGTCGCTCATCAGCACCATGTTGCTACACAACCTCAAGTATATAATTTGCTTGCTTTAGAAAAAGTGCCCTTGTTCTTCTAGGTCAAGGAGGTATAATACCAATTAAAGTACTAAAAGAAGGCAGCATAGGCTATTAGACAGCTGCATTTAGCTTTAAAAAGCAAGAAGAAAATAATGTCTTAACCACAGAATCAAGCTGAAATAAAAACCCCACACCTTAAGCAAGAGAAGGAAGATTTTATTTTTTTATGTTACTGTTTAAGACCATTTCATATTATTTGGAATTATATGCAAATGTGTTTAGAAAAACCCAACCAACGAAAGAAAAGAAGAAACAATGTGAACACGAGAGATGGAAGTAAACAGGAAATGAAGGCAGCAAAAGTGAGAAGAGAGCACCTCCTTTCACAAACAGGAAGACAATTCTTTAACAGCTAAATGTTGCAAAGGAACTTGAGTGATGTGACAATGTATTCTGGGTTTGTATAAAATGGTTGTGGTAGCAGGGAGTGCTGTATGTGTGGCTTCTGCAATAAGCTGATGGCAGCTTACCCTGGTCAGGCAGAGGAACACCAGACTCACAACTGCCCAGGGCCAAGCCAATCAGTGATGTTGGTAGCACCTCTGTGACAATATATTTAAGAAGAAAAAAACCAAAACAAACCCACTAGTGGCAGCTTTTTGCCACCAGAGAAAAAAAAAATGTTAGGTGTAAGAAACCTTGCAAACACCAAGATTGGTGAGCAAAGAGATGCAGGAGATGCTCCAGGCACTGGAACAGAGATTAACCTGCAGCCCATAGAGAAGACAATGGTGAAGCAAGCTGTTCCTCTGCAGCCCAGGGAAGATGATGGGGAGTAGAGGTTCCCCATTCAGCCCGTAGCAGACATCACCATGGAGCAGGTGGAGATAACTGCACCCCACAGAAGAGAACCATGCTGAAGCAGTTTATGAAGAACTCAGCTCATGGAGAGGACTCATGTTGGTGGAGGACTGTCTCCCATAGGAGGGACCCCACACTGGAAGGGAAGAAGGAAATGGGGTGGGGAGAAGGTGTTTTAACATTTGGGTTTTATTTCTCACTACCCTAATTTGATTGGTAATAAATTAGATTTCTTGTTTGTTTGTTTGTTTGTTTCTTTAAGACTGTTTTGTGCGTGATGGTAATTGGTGAGTAATCTTTCCCCTATCCTTAAAAGCCTTTCATTATATATTTTCTCCCCTGTCCAGCTGAGGAAGGGAAGTGATAGAACAGCTTTGGTGGGCATCTAGCTTCCAGCCAACCCACCATACAATGATAGTGATACCTACGGACTGTGACTAAAACGGACAAATATTTGTCTGTCGTTAGCAGTAAAAATACAAGTAAGCATGAAAGAGACCATCTGCGGGGAAGGATGGAGTGCTGGAGATCTTTCTCCAGAGTTCCTGTGGTCAATGAACCAGCACTGACACCAGTGATGCACCTGCACAACTTTTCTACCTATATCAAACAACTGCGTTATTGAAAGAGATCAAGTAGAGGGGCCTGACTCCCAAAACCATCTCCATTAACAAAAATAAACTGCCTTTACCCCTATGTAAGAAGACTGATCTTAAATTGAGCTCACCTAAAGAAGCATTTAGGTCCTAACCTAGACCTCTGTGATCTTTCTGTGGCCAAAAGAAATCAACAGGGACCTCTACAGGGTAGTTAATTCAATCCAAAAAACTTGACATTCAAAATATATGAACTGAATTACATTCTGGGAGCTCTGGTATTCTTAACAATAAGTTGCTGCCTGGAGTACTAGGTTGGAGTACTTGGTACAAGCCAGATGAGTGAATCCCATCTGTAAGGTTCTCAGGCAATACCCAAGGCAGTGACTGTGACCCAACATAGACCTGTATGCTGAATCTTCTTGAAGGAACCAAGTTCCAAGACTCAAACATGAACAAAAGCCAGGTATAAAAATTAAAAGGCACTGCTTTCACATCAGCTCCAAATTTTCATTTTGTCTTCCGTCCTTTATAAAACTAAGGTAAACTACATTAAAATACAAAATTATTTCATGAATATGGAGCACTGCATGGAAAACAGCAATTATAAAAGGAGGCATTTCTCTGACAATCCTTTAGCAAAGAGCGAGCAGTGGAAATAGGGCTAATCGGATGAATCAGTTGACATTTTAGTATCAAATGAGAGACAATAAGGCAGGGATAGTCTGTAAAAGGCACTGCCAAGTATCATAATCCCAAAGCTAATTTAATGGAAGAGACAAAAGAAGTTGATACAATGCAGAGAGCAGCAATATAGCAGAAGATACAACCTAAGAAACTGATCTCTTTATTAGCATCAGAGGTTCAGCGATCACATCCTCTGTTGCATCATGTTCTCTCATAAAAACTTCCTTCAACTTGTATAGAAAATTAGTCTCACTCAAAACCAATTTCTCTCCTGTATTAACAAATAAATTCTCTTTTATTCTGAGGAGGAAGAAGTTACTGCTTTCTTAAAATACAGTCCCACTGTACTTGCTCCTCATTTTCTGATTATATTTGGCAAAAGTTTTTTAGCTGATACTAGGTAAATTCCCTTAAGTTAGCCATGAAGAAGACTCAAGGAGACTTCACACAAGACAATAGTGCAAAAACGTCTTGGGCACATCTGGCTAGCAATAGTAGCAAGGATTTTCCACAAACTCATCAAAATTATTTTACTAGCTGTCTATGGCAGTTGCTCGGGCTGTCCACTGAGCACTCTGAACTTGTAGTTGCCAAGCACTGCAAAGGAACTAAGGCTGATATTTCAGGCTCATGTAATTAGCATGCCGTGCACACATCCTCCCTGTCCTAATTATGAGTAATCCATGCTGAGTCTTATTGCACTGTCCCTGGTGCATTTTGTTCATCTGTACACACTCTAACCCATAGCAAAACTTGGGCACGTTTAAACTGCAGTGTTTCATTTTCAGTGTTGTGCTCTGAACCAATCCAGCTGTGAGCACATATACAGAATAGGCTAGACTGTGGCTTTCAAGTTACAACCTGCACCAGGAATGCTGGAGAGACACCACTGGAAATGTTATCTGCTTGATCCTTACAGAGTGCTGGGTCAACTGAGATTGGGATGTGATGACTTCTGCCAGATGTCTTACAAGCTCCCTACCTTCTCAAATTGAGAAGGGAGAGCTTTGCTTCCAAGAGTAAAGAGGATCCTGGAAGAGTGCAGTGAGCAACTCTGGGATTACCCCAACTGAAAAGAGCAGAGTCACGAGCTGCCACGCCAGCTGCTTGGTGGGTACCTGTCCCCAGCCCCTCTGATTTCCTCTTTGAAGTTGATAGTACCTTCAGAAGAAATGTGCAAGGAATTGCTAAGGTGTAGCAGAGTGCGAACAAAATACAAATAACAATAGAGTTGCTCCTTCTTAGTAAACCATTGTGGAGTATGAGAATTCAGCCATAGGCATCACTGGTGCTAATCTCATTCCCAAGTTATGATGGAAATGAAATGCTCCCCCAGCACCCTACCATAAAAATCCTCAAAACAAAAAAAACCCAAACCCTCCCCTCCCCCGCAAAACCCACAAAAGAAATCAAATAAATAACACAACACAACACCCAACAACAAAAAACCCAACCAACAACACAAACATCCCAAGGTGGTGTAGTTGCTTTATTCTGCCATCACAGCAGAAAGGAACATAACTCCATTTATTCACTGGAAGCAAAAATTGAACCATTTTCCAAATACCTCTTTTAAGAGAGAAATTTTATCTTTTAAGAGTGGTGTGCATGGTTATCAGTGGAAGGATTATAAAAATAACTTGCAATTCCCATTAGTTCAAGTTTGTTTGATCTGAAAGCATTTATAGGAACTATATCTAAGTTGAATTTGCAGTGAATTACCAGAACCCTAAGCAGTTAGAACACCCACAAGAACATAATTGCTTTCCTCAGCTTTTCCAGATCCATTTTTTTAAGTTTTGAAAAATTATCTACAAACTAACTGTTTAAATAGTTTCTAAATGACTTTCCACACTACTTTAAAATGGAAGAACCAAATATTTAGGTCACTTTAATTTTATTTGTGACTATATTTTGAAACATTGATTTATGCTTCCTGAGATCATCTCCCACTCAGTCCTGAATATTTGCATTTAGTGCATGTTCAAGATAAACAAAATTCATGCAACTCTTCTTTATGATATAAACTTTGATATAGCTTGAAGCATAAGAGATGTCATGATGAATACAGGTTTTAAAATAATGTTCAGGACTTTTCAGGGAATGCCTGTGTTCTGTTTATGTGATTCTAGACTATTTTTCTATGCTCGCCCTTTAATTAGACAAGGCATATTCACATGCTGCATTCCTTTCCCATTCAGAAAATAAGGGATATGTAAAAAAAAACCAACAAAGTTGCTTTATTCACAGGTTTATCTTTCACTAAAGTGCCTGCTTCATTCTATTTTGATAACACTGATATGCATTACATTTCTGCTGTGGTTCATTTGCTTGTTCAAATATTTATTTATGGGAACTGTACTTCTTTAGGATAATCAGATATAAGGCATATTAAATATCATGAATATTCATACGTTTTCAACCCCCCTATAAATAGTGATCCAGCAACCTGCCTTTGTGAAGTAAAGGAGATCTTAAATATAGATTATAAAGAAAAACATCGGCATGCCTCATTACTTATTTGGATTTACACAGACACCCATTAAGCACAACTCATACAGTTACTAACTTAAAAACCTATTATCATCAAAACCAGGAACCTCTCTGCCTGAGCACTTAACCTGTGCAACAGGCCATCTTATAAAAATAAGAGTATCTACAGAACCGGGATCCTGTATCATATACTAAACATGGTCCTATATAACATGTTCAGATAAAAAGACCCCAACCAACATTCCCTTGTAAAATACAGTTTTATTTATAATCATCACTGGGAAAAATGCCTTGTGCTGTTTAAAACTTCACTCTTTATTTAAATTAGCTCATTCTTTGTATTAGTTATTAACACTAGAAATCTACAACACACCACTATGCATCTTTCTCAGAGCCTACTACAAACAGAACCAAAACACAGCGAGCTCGAGGAGATACAGGTTTTGTTCCAATTAATTTCACCCTACCCATCCACGTGCAGACTCGCCACTACAGCAGTCTTGAGGCTGATTCGCTCTACTGCTTTGCCTGTAACCTCTTTGTCCTCAGACTTTATCTTAAACAAGAAAAACAAATTAAGCATTACCAGTTCTCTGAAACACTTCAGCTATAAGAAAATTATTGCTTATTCTCCCTCTTGGCTTTTTTTGTATGTTTCCTAGGTTGCTTTTTTTCCCTGTAAAACAATAGCCTAGAAGTGGAAACAGCTCTACTACTGAGATACCATGAATTAGGTGACATTTCCTGGACTCCATTTATTATGGATTTGAGCAGCATGCAAGGTCAAGGGAAAATTTAAATCTCATAATAGGAGAGTTATCTCAAATAATAGCAGACTCGGCAACATATTTTTCATTCTTTGCTACATAGGCAACCATGCTCTGTCGAATATCTATTTAGCTTGTCATCTTCTAAAACACAAAATCTGTCTTAATAGTGAGACAGAAAATATCCTGAAAAACAGACATACCTTTGACATGATATACCTCAGCAATATTTAAGCTTTTTCTTCACGTGTTTTCAACTGTCTTCAGTAAGGGCATGCAGAACACACCCTGACATTAGTTAAACACTCTACCTCCTTCCAAAATTTCCTCTATTGATTATAAGAAACTCAGTAAGATTTACACATTTCATTAACTCAGAGCCTGCAGAACCTGCCTTATGTTTAGCTTAGATGTTTTCTCTATTTAATCCCCATTGATATTAGTGAAAATGATCACACATTTTATAGAAACCTCAAAACAACAGGGAGGCCCTTTCCGTGTTTCTGTGAAAATGGTAAAAGGACTGCTCTACAATAGTGTCTGGGTGTTCAGTGATTCTCCAAGAGAATGCTGCAACTAACTCCAATATTAGTTGTTATTTCTGCAAAACCAGAACAATGGATTTGAAAATGCATACATGATTCAACGCTGTGTACGCTGTTCTTAATTGCATAAAGCCCCTTTTCTAAAATATGGTCTGGTCACTTCTGCAAAAATACCTAATATGCCAGTCTCTAAAAATCTTGGCAATGATGATGCAAAGAGCACTTCAGGATACGGTGGTCTTAGGAAATAAGTATTTCAAATTCTTCCCTTTCATCACACAATCTACATTGACTTAGTATTGAGTTTGTTATTGAACTGAACTCAAAGTTTTATCTGCACCAATTCACTAAGAATTCAGATTTAATTAAAAGTTAATGTGAGGCCCATTTTCTGTAGGTATCATGTTTACTATAGAAAGCCATAATAGGCTTTAGCTGAACTAGAAGATACGTCAAACAGTTAAATCTTCTACTCATTGATTGGTTTGTCCAGAATAAATGAGAACTAACCCTACGTGAACATATATGTTCACAGTAAATTCCCTCAGTAAATGTTCTAGTGAACAGCAGCGCTAAATAACTTCAGTCATCTCATACTTGGCTAATATCAATAATACTCTTTGTAGCACTGAACAAACACTAACTAATTAATCTTGACAATACCCTAGGTGCAGCAGTTAAGCTGCTGCACAGGAAAAAAAAAAGAGAAAATATAGAAGTCTGATTGCCCAATGTCTATTTATAATAATGGAAGGGTGGACAAACCCAGCACATTTGTTTCACCTATAAGTTAGTGGCTCATATCTTTCTTCGCTTATTTTGATTTTGTACATAACAAGCTACTCAGGAGTCACTTGGGTAGTGACCAGAAGAATCTCTTCAAGTCCTGTTCAGTGCATGTTGATCTTTATTAGTGTTCAAACAAAGAGAAGGTCCCAGCTAAAATAGTTGCAGAACCACATAAAAAAGATAATTCCACTAGAACAGGTGCTCCAGAACAACTGCACAACTACAATTGTCTATCTTTTTTTTTTTCCCTAACAGCAGTGCTAGTCATTCAGATAAGGCAAATTATGAAATAAATTCTTGTAAAGTTTGAACTTCTCCAGAACCTGAAACATGTTTGCACAAGTTAGAGAAATTAACTTTAAAGACAAACTATATTCACTTCAGCAAAGATGTATGGCATATGTTGTAGTCTCTGAACTGCACTCATGAATGACAGAACAAACATGTGCAGGAAGTGTTTGTGTGCCACGAATCTTGTCTGTCTCCCTCCTTCAGCTCTATCAGTTCCTCTGATAAAATATATATTCTATTCAGGCATTTTCCCACTCGTCTTGAAATAATTAGTGCTATACAGTCGTTAATCATTCCATAAAAAGTATAAACATACACAATGGATGTTTTCCTTTAAAGCATTTGTTAGATTACTAATTTCCCCTTTCCATATTAACAAAAAAATTTCTTAGAAGAACTTTTTTAGTTCTTAAAATTAAATACAGCCTACAACCACAAAATTTTTAGGGCTAGGTCTGAAGGTAACAGAATTCATATTGCTTAGTTTGAGTTTTCTGGTTTTTACTAACTTACTATATTTGAAAATTGGTTCTTAATTTGTTTTCAGTGTGGCTTTGACAGAATGACTGCTTTATATCAGTTAGCAGTTTCAGTACTTACGACTTACCATACCGCTGGATGAACATCCATAATTTACTAACAGTGCAATTTAAGGATTATGAAACTTCACAAAGCATCGAGATTATCTGTAAATATATATAATGAAAGCACCACACACAATTACATATGACTGCCTCAAAGCAAATACAGATGTGTTCTGTCATCACGCTACGTCCTGCTATGATAGTTTCGGTACGGAGATAGGGAGTTTAGACTGTGGAAGCAAAAGGGTATTGTGCATACAATAAGGAAATACCCTTCCATTGCACTAGTAACCGGGAAATGAAATGATTACATCTATATCAATCAAGCAGTGTCACAGAAATAAAATCATGGTAATGGGACTATTATCACAGGATCAATGCTGCCTGTTTTGAAATGTCTTCTGCTTCACCTTGTGGCCTCAGCTTTTATGTGGCAGCAAAAAGCCATTATCTGTTCTATTTCAGTGACATTTACTCTTTCTCCTCATGCGTTCAGATGTCCGTTCTTTGATGGCTCTAGTATATCATGCTTTTCATACTCTGGCAGTTATGTACACTACCGTTTTAGGCCACTTGGATGCTTGTGGGGAGAGAGGCTTTTTGTCCCTTTTCTCAAAACATCATCACAGCTGAAAATCTGTTGCCATAATTACATGACTGCATTTTCTTCACCCAAATAGAGGCTCCACAAAATCCTATTAGGACAGTACCATCTCTGGATTAAGTGCAAAATCTGTCTTTACACTAAAGCACCAAAGTTTCCCAAAGTAAGCTATGAAACAAAATTTAAATGAGAAATCTGCTCAATTTTACAGATTAGCAATTAGCAGATTAGAAATCTGCTAATTTTACAACTAGACTGTAGCAGTCTAGTTGTAAAATTAGTTGCTGAAAGGTACAATGGATCTCAGAATTGCCACCCGTTCACAGATTTCGCTGCATCTCAGTTACTTCACCGGGATTGTGCTATGGGAAAAAAAAAACCAAAACCTAAGAGCAATTATCACAGGAAGGGAGCAACTCCATGCAGAAATCAGGGAGTGTACATACAGTACTTTGGAAGGATGTAGGATGTCTGAGAAAAATGGTGTAGGCTTGCTGAAAATTAGACTTTTACTGTAATCTTCAAGGATAATGTAAAGATTAAGTACAGGTTTGGAGTTCCTTGGACTTTTTTTTTTTTTCCTTATCAAAAGAGAACCAAGGAGCATGGATTTTTCATTGAAGCCTGTTAAAGTAATGCCTTCTTCCAACCTAAACTCCGAAGCCCCAGAGAGGCCAGATATAAATCTATGGTTATTACTTACAGATCCCACTCTTTAAATACAGATTAATATTAAAGCATCAACACCTGCCAAAGAGTTAACCTGACAGACAACACAACTCTCCAATATTCAGAATAATAATTTAACTACAGTAAAATAACTGTTTTACTAGAGTAACTACTAGTAGTAACATTCATTTTAATTTATGCAATTACAGGTGCTTTATAGTGAATATAAATATTTTGTAGACTACTTGTTTTCTTCTGGCACTGGCAAATTGGTTCTGTGATTTTTTGTTATTTAAACTCAAAAGGCTAAGTGTTGGGGTGGGGGGGGGAGGAGGGGAGAAAAAACATGGGGAAAAAAAAAAAAGGTTGCAATTTACTCAGTGGAAATCTAAAACACCAGGTGCAGAAGAGAGACAAACAACTTTCAGGTTTTTAGTGCATTTTCTTTGAAAAAAAATGCCTTCAATCAACACAAAAACCTGCCCCCTCATCGAGGTTGACAACAGCTACACAGGAAAGAACCAAGCAAGGCAAGCTGTCAGGGACTGTTACAGATGTCTCAACTGCTAGAAACACCTCAAAGGTAACCCTGTTTCTAGAACATGAAAAGTCCCCTAAATGTTTACCGTTTCAAATTCGTCTCACTAATTATACTAATCAGACAGCTGCCATACAATAAAAGATGGGAGAGACTAGGATGTGCAGTACAGTGTATGTATGCTAGAATCAGAGCCGCTGGCACAGGGGCTTGGTTTGCCCACTCGTTGTGCACCTTGCGCTACAGCCTCCGCTTGTGCAATCGCAAGATGATGCAAAATGATGCCAAATCAGCACAACTGAGAGGACAGATTATGAAATTATACCCGTACCTCATCTAGAGTTTGTACAGATTGCTTAAGACAAGAAACATCACATGCATTTTCTTTTTAGAGAAATACATTAGATTTCTTTTTCTACCTCGCATACTCTGAAGAGCTAATCAACTACAGATTAACTTTTCAGATAATGATTACAAGAGGATATCGATGTGTTTGGAAAGCATCCGAAGGTAAAGAAGTTCAACTGCAGATGGGGAAAACTGAAATGACAAATAAGATGGCATATTAAATGTCAAATGGTCGTTAAATAAGAAATAAGGCCAAAACACTGCTTGTCCAGAAATCCTGTGCAACACAGTACACTCTAATGATTGTGATGGCATCTATGAACATACTGGGCAATATATACAAAGATATTCATGACACAGAAAAAGGCAACAAGATCATGTTAACAATGAAAACACCTAACTCAACCATTCAATGGCTTGACCTCTCTGATACCAAGAAAATTAGCATAAAGCAACTTTCCATTAAAAAAAATGCCGGTGAATGAGCTGTTTGTCGAGCCAGCAGGATTTTTTTTTTTTTAATGAATAAACAAACAGGTGGGGCTACACAGTTGTTTATCACTCTCTTTATCCTAATTTTTTCTAATTAAGTCATGACAATTCAAGCAGCTTTGTAAAGACTACACTACAATTTAATGCAAGGCAGAGTACTGTAAGACATTAGCGGCTGGGAGAATGCTGCAACTCCAGCATATCGCTTTCATTTCCCCTGTCAATCAGTTTAACAAATAGACAGGGTAATGACTTATTCATGCAAACACTGTTGTTTATTTCATTAGATAAATGCTTACTTGTTTCAGGTTGTTTGGGGTGGTTTGTTTTGGGGTTTTTTTTGAAGGGGGAGAGATTTTTTTTTCTTTTGTGTTTTCCAAACCAAGCCTTTCCACCCCTTATGAGTGACCTCAACTGGTTCATAAACTACCCACAAAAGTAACATGATCAAAGAAAGAACAGAGGTTTGAAAAATATTCAACCATAAGTATGAATGTGTGCAAGCCCACAGGAGCAGGAACATTCATATTATTGCACACACACTGTAGCTTCGCTAACTGCTATTTCAAATAGTGCAGCAGCCATTATGATAGTACATATAATAGCACCCAGGGGAACGACTGAATTCGATGTTTAATACAAAGCAGCTTACTGAAAAATATGATCACTTCCTACTCTTTTTCTAAAAAGAAGAAAAGAAAATTGGAGTCCTTAAGAGCTGTTTCCTGTATACTAACAGACTGAATGCTTATTGCAGCCTATACCACCCTTACAAAAGAAGGACTTTTTTTAGTAAAATATGTAGATATTCTCACATAACATAGTTCAAATTCACAAGAAGTGACGTGAAGTACATAGTGAATGCTTGAGGATATGGTGCATTTAGAACAAGTTAACCACATCTGTACAATTTCGGTCTCTTATCTGCCTGATCAAATCAACTGTTCATTCATCTATTCCCATGAGAGATGTTTTAACATCTCAGATCACTAAATAGCACCTTTTTCCACATATTAAACATTTTCTTCAAGATAGAACACAAAATAAAAAGCACATACTCTTTCTCCTGGGAATGTAGTGATTTTTTTTTCTTAATATATTAACAAAAACCCAAACCAAAAGCAAATCACAATTTAAGTGGTGTGATCTTACAAGTATTGTAGATCTAGATTACAAGGAATGAACAAGCCAGAGTTTTCTAGTTTGTAATCAAGATCTGAAGAAGCTCAAGTATTCAGACTTTAAAGCAAGGTTTTTTTTGCTTTTTCATGCTGATTAATCTTACTAAATGCTGAAGAGTGATAGTTATATTTACATGTTTCATATTTCTCAGGTAAAGAACTAAGGCACATGTTTTGGGTCATTAAATATGAAACACAATTCAAACTGGACTAAATATGAGCAGTACCATTTATAATAATCAAAATTACCCCTAAAACTTTTGAAGTTGTGAAGAGATTTGGTACTTAAAAAAACCCAAACCCAACACACACCAAGGATTAAGCATATTTTTAAGTTCCAATACCACACACTAAGCAAGTACATTGCAAACATACCACTTGTGGTTCCTGTGTAAAGATGACTGTTTTACTCTGTATCCCAAATCTCTGGTCTCTTCCTTGTGGTTGAGATGTAACAAACAGTTCCACAACGATTCCGCACAACTTTTTTTCAATGACTTGAATCCATTTGCACCTTTTACTCAGCAAGAGCTTAATTTGTTATTTGATTTCACAGAAAAGTAGATATTCTTTTCCCATGCTTATGTCACGAGCAGTTTTTAAGAGTTTCATGCATTCTCTTGATTGTCTACAGAAGTATCTAAAATTATCTGCTGTGATCTCTGACTTTCAGTGAAGCATTTTTGCAACAGGTTGATTTTCTTTTTGGTATTATTCAGCTATCTTCTTGTGTAATAGACTTGATGGCAGCTTTAATGTCCACGGAGAAGCTTTTTAGTGCTGATGGTTGATAGCAATAGCTATTAGCCAAGATATCTTGGCACTTTATGGTATGCCCAAGGATGTTATGCAACATAAAAGATCCGTTATTCATTTCTCTGTCATATATAATTTCCCTCATAACAAGAGGAGAATAATGAATAAAGCACAGTATTAGATTTCCCTTTGCTCTCCAAGTTGCAGTCAGGTAATTCTTCTACTCACCAGTGTGCTGTAACATTCAGTCTTGCAGAAGTGAAAACATAGGTTAGCAGGTTGTTATGGCTATAAAGCGTGAAGAATTATGGAGGTAGGGGTGACATTTGTCAGTTACAGCCTAACTTAAAGGCAGAAACTTCAGCTTTCCTAAATAAAGTCAATAATACATTTTAGCCACAGTTATTGTTCTGACATGGAGTCAGATATTCTTGGTTTACCTACCTAAAGAAAGAAGGCACAGAAGATAAACTACAACAGGGGAAGACTTTAACTGTTACCAGCACCAAGCAAGCAGTTGGGTTTGCTCTTGTTCAGACTGCAACAGGCTCTGTAGACATATAAAACAAAGCAATGGAGATTTTACTTTGGGTAACACAAAGTAGATAAGGTAGACCAGTCTTTCCAGAGACTTCCTTGTCCTTAAGGCAACTTCAAATATCTGACCATCTTTCATGCGTAGTGTACAACACAGAAATGGTTGCACTGTCATAGTTTAAGTGAAAGATTACTTCTATGCACCCTTTATAGAGAATATGTGCTCTTATAAGAATTCTTTAAAAAATCCTAAATAAATCTTCATTTTATCAATCACTTGAGAGAGATGGGTCTCTTTAGATTGGAAGAGACTGAGGGGTGACCTCATTAATGTTTATAAATAAGTTTATTATAAAAGGGTGAGTGTCAGGAGGATGGAGCCAGGCTCTTCTCAGTGATGGCCAGTGATAGGACAAGGGGCAACAGTTCCAAGTTGGAGCACAGGAGGTTCCACATGAACATCAGAAAAAACTTTTTCACTGTGAGGGTGATGGAGCACTGGAACAGGCTGCTCAGAGAGGTTGTGGAGTCTCCTTGTGTCTGTGTGACCTAATCTAGGTGATCTTGCTCTGGCAGGGAGGTTGGACTGTATGATCCTCTGAGGTCCCTTCCAACTCCCAACGTTCTGTTATTCTGTGAATTTATTTCTTATTCAACACTCTCGCACATATTACTCCTCATAAGTTAGATGCATTCTCAGATCTGTTCCCCCACTTAGCAATTTTCTTTGCAAGGCACTGAACCTGACTTGCAAATCCTGAGGTATTGACACTCCTTTTGGGAGAAGCTCTTTGGAGATCCTCTTTCCACAGACCCCGACAGCTATGTCTTTATTTTCCCCCACTATGAAAGGATATCATAAGCACCTCCATAAAAGTTATATACTATGATCCTTGGCCAGAGTCTTCTTCCCAGGTGTGCTCCTCTTATGTATTTGGACAACTAACTTCAATATGTTAATTTCTCCACTTTTGATCAGATTTCATGAACTATGGCAATTAGTTCATTTATCTCATTCATAAAAGCAATCATATTTTTTGTCACTTTTCCCCTTATGAAAAACTCCTGCTCCTTCAGTTACTGCTAAGACTTCAGCACAAAGTGGTTACAAAGGGCACCACTTTCCTACGTCCACTTTGTTCTCCATCTTATGGTATCAATCTGCTTTGTATCTGTCAAAAGTGCTAATACTGAACAGCTAAAATTATTTTTCATCCGTGAATTAATACCACATTTTTTGCAATCCGAAGAGCCCTGAAGAAAATGTAGTTAAAAACCAGAGGAACAGATGAAGTGAGAATATACTTCTGAAATGAATTGCACTTACTGTTCCTATTCAGGACTTTTAACTAATAAATCCTAAGGTGGTTCTTTTGGCTCTTGTTTTATTCTTGATCATTGCCTGTAAAGTTCATTATCAGGAAAAAGATGCAAATGAGACCTCAAGATATTCATCACTTTTGGCAGATGGAGTTCAGTTTTCTCTTCCAAGTTTCTCCCAAGACTCAGTTCTGGGCAAAATGCTGTGACTGAAGTTTCCATGATCTCTTCCTCAGTGTACCTTTTTCAAGTCCCATATTTGATTTGATGAGCCGAACTGATAATATTTGCTTTGTCCTCCTGATGAGTAATGACAATCTGTGCAGCAGTTTGTTCATTTATTTATTTATTTTCATAAATTAATCCCACTTTCTGGTGCAAATGGCATGTTTTTAAAGGGGCTGGGCTACCTCTGTTTCAGAAGCTACATTAAAAGCACATTTCAATGTTTTCACTTTAAATTTCCAAGTAGCTCCATCGGATTCTGACTGCTCATCCTGTCTACTCTTTGCAATGATGAAAACAACACACACAATTTAGTCTTTTAGCCCAGAAAAGCAAACAATTCCTGATCTTCCATTTTTTACCAGTGTTCATCATTTAAATGACTTGCTTCCATATTTAATCAAAGACAACTATATTTGCCGCATTCTGTTCTCAAAACACCCAGACTCATTGGCACATCTCAAACACTCATCGTTTAACCTGCAGGTCCTCCTGCTTCCCCATGAAATGCATCTAGTCTACCTCCCTTGCAGTAACTAGGTGTACAACAGCCTTCCCTGGCTTGGATGGGATACAATAGCTGGTGGAGAGAGACAAGATCTCAAAAAACCCATTCTTTCTCCTGATTAATCTCAAATTATTTTAATACTAGGCTCAATATGAATTCACATCCTTGCACAGAGCTTGGATAGGCTCAGCACAGAACAACCTTCTTACAAGGGCACTACAAAGTTTCTTCTTAACAGTTGCCAACCTTTATCAATGCTGATGGTCCTTAGAAAGATTAAAAAAAAAAAAGAAAGGTCAAAAAATATCTTTGTACATAATGTTTGAAGGGTATGGGGTGGGTGGAGGGAAAGTGGCACTAAGCTTCTTAAGTTAGGATGCCTACCTCACTTAGAAGTGGAAAGATATTTTATGAGCTGCTAGAGTCATACAAATCCTACCATGGAGGATCTCCTGCTCATTTTGTGCACATATATTCTTTATATTCTTGCCTCCATGTGAAATGATGGCTCCGGGCTTTAGTCAAAACAGGCAGAAGGTCCTACAGAAGCAGTGAGCTTGCACTGGGCAAGAGACTAGCCTACACCCCTTTGAGAAGGCTGTGTGAAACCGCAAGTCCCATCCTTTCAGGAAACAGGAGCTGTTGCCTCCACAAAGTCAAGACAGTACTAATCAGATAATCAATAACACAACAAACAGTGGCTCCGATTTCCTGCTGTGCTAGTGCTAGTTCCTGACAAGTTAAAGTTCTCAGGAGCCAGAAGTCATTGATCACACATGAGTAGAGTGACAGTTGCCTGGCACACTCATGCCATGTGATGGTTCCTGAGTCAGTCTGTCCTTCAGGTGACACATTATGTCACCGCTCACAGAATAAGCAGTGGCATAGCATCTTCTTCAGTCCAGACACTGGACCAACCACTCAATTACACTCAACAGTTTAGTCTCAGCGGTTTCTGGAAGAAACACTGAACTCCACTGAAGCCCTGGAAACACTTGTGTTGCAGAGATATAACAGTTAAAATAGCATTTGGATGAATATATCTGAATGTGCAAACCAGCCTTATCAACACAAAACTTAAAAGCACAGACTTAAAAGATAGTATTTTGTTCCATACAGGACAAAGCCACTATCGGCTTTTAGCCTTAGCACTGTTTGGTGAGGAAACTAAGGGAATGGCCATGCCCTTTGTGCTCTGAGGAAAGCAGTGATACAGAAGAAATGGTATAAGGATATTAAGTTCCATATATAAAGAATACAAATTTCCCTCCTCAAGAAAATCGTATGCAATAATTATATTTGGAACACCCACTGATATTTCAGCCAGGGAAATAAAATAAAAAAAAAAAAAGAACATGATTAAGGCTTCTGTTTATACAATTAAAATTTTACCTTGTTCCTTGCATCTTGCATTTCATATTGGTTGATTTAGGTATTCATAGATGTTAAGTGATAGAAAATTTGAGGCTGTGTCAATGTGCTAAAAGTATCTAGCCTTTTTTCTCCATGAGGAGATGTGGGAAAAAAAAAAGAATTAACCAATTATTGATGTTAAGGGAAAATGCAGCATAGAGTTAATTCTGAAAGAAGGGACTGCATTGCTACCCTAGTCAGTCTTCCTAAATTATGGTTGATTATTAAAACCACAATATGTGTCCTAAAGCCTCTAGCCTTTCCTTAAAATGGCAACATGCCTGAGCACAACCTGATCACAGCAGTCAATGGGAATAAATGTGGAGAGTATTTTTTTCTCTAAGCAAGACAGTGATGGGGCATACAGACAATTCTAAACCCACTTAAATATTAATGTCCATCCCAGTCAAAAAGGTTACCATTACAATGCCACTGTTACCATTAAAATGATGGAAGGTTTCAGTAAAAAAAAGACTGACAAGATCTAGTACTATATTATATTTATAAACACAGGAACTCTTTTGTTCCTATTCCTCCCTGTTATGCTTTCTTTAAAGCTTTTCATTGAAAAAATATAAATCCTTTGAAAGCTCAGAAGATAATGTCCCAGAGGGAAAATTAATATAGTATCCAGGAATTCAGTAGCAGTTCTTTCTAGACCTCACAGAGATTAAGGTACATGAGGTGCAATAGACAATGAGTCTTCATAAGACCTCTAAAGGTCAAACACATAAAAAAAGAAGCTTCTCCTAAAGTTGTTAAGGTACACTAGACTCCATTATAACAACATTATTTTAGCTGATAGTGTTAAAAATAACTGTATTTTGAAAACAGCAAACATTTCTGACTTGTCTGTGGAAATAGCTCTCTGTGATCATCTGAGTTGGAATATCAGCACTTGCTCCACAACATACAGAAGCCATTAAAAAGATCCATACAGATTACTTTTGCTATTGCATGCATTTGCCATAACCAGGAGGATGTTACCAGCCCCATAAACATACACCTCTTTTTCACTGACACCCTCTACATGTCAGCCGAGATCTGTACAATAACACTGGCACTCATATACATGTCCAAAGAAAATTAAAATTCTGAATGAACTCACTGGTATGCATTTTTTCTAAAATAGCTGTGTAATTCCTGTGTGATGCAGAAATAATCACAACTGGGACATAACTAAATTCAAACCACTTTCCATGTAGACAGAACAACTTGCACACATGTACATCTCCTGTTTGTGATCTGTGTGTTTCTGAAAAGGTAGTGTTGTTACTTCCAGTATTATTACCCTGCTACTGTACACAGATCTTATTGTTTCAATACATTCCTTTGCTTATTTAATCTGCATACTTCAAGCTTCTTAATTCAAACATTTATGAAATTATTTCAAGGTCACTAAATGCAGAAGCCATTTGTTTTTCGAGGCATATATTTATTTCTATAAAAACCCTAAATACTAATTCCTCAGCAATGAACAGCATCACAAATTTAAATCCTAGTCATCTATTGCAGTAGATCTACTGTACAATTTGTCCTTCAGCATATTTTAAACATAAAAATTCTAGGCTTTCTTCCTTTCAGCATTCCACAAATTATAGTTCTGAAACCAACAGAAAAAAAAAGAAACAAGAAAGAAAGCTTCCTCAGAAGTGACTCATGGCCAGAAAATGTATAGATTTTCAATTCAAAACCAGCATAAAAAAATTCCCCACGGTAACACGATTGCGAATGCTAATTGCATTCCAGTAAATTGCTTTACATTCATCAAACAACAATCAATGGGAGACACTGCTATCTTCTTTTAGTGTAGAGATGCTGTTCTCAGCTATATAGATAAGGTAGTGTCAGACAGTTATAATCCTCCCCTTGCTATTTTCAGGGCCTTATAACTTCAGAATAAAAATTTATGCTGAAATTTAGCAAATCAGCCCAAGAGTCTCTCTTTTTAATTGAAAAATGTTCTGAAATATGTATCTTAGAGAGATAAAGCAAGACTAAGACAAATACTCCAAATACCTACACTAAACTAATTCAATCTATCACTAAACAAGAATAAGATATTCCAGTCTCTAAATTTCAAAGGTACTGTTCCTCCACAGCTCCCATGAAAACAGCAGCCTTCTATTTTCAAAATGCTTTTCTTTGTTTTACTTGAAGAGCAAATTCATATAGCAAGCAGCAATGATTTGAAGATTAGAATTAGAGCTGCTGACCATGTAAGTTCATTGAGGTGTGTTAAAGGTTAGCAGCCCTGTGTGTACATGTATGGTGTTCTAGTGCATTTCTTTAAATTGTGTATGGATGTACATATGCACACACACACATAAATAAAATTGTCAACTCCATTTTTGTTTCTGAATATCACCTCAATTTTAAGGTCTCTGTTGTAAATATTTCACTCCCAAATTTCAATTGATTTTATGCTATATTTTCTCCAAAGATGGAACAATGCACATGATTTACCAGAATGGTCATTTCTTCTCTTACTAAAAAAAAAAAATTACAACAGGATAGCACAACCTATAAAAAACTTGGCTGCGTAAGTGAGTTTAAATCACTAGATAATCATCGTTAAATAAACAAATAATTAAATAAAAGGGGAAAAGAGTTAAAAGGGATGGAAAAAAGTGCACAAATACTCTCTCACTTTTCACACTTTTACCAAAGTCAGTCCTCATAGCTACTGTGATAGTCAAAGAAGGTAACAGTTGAAGGGAATGGTTTTTATAACTGCTTGAGGTTCAAGATCTACACAGATAGCATTGTAAAGACAGGGCAAATGAGGCATGAATCCGGAGACCGGAGACTCTAAGTATCTGCAAACAATGACAAGAAAAAATTCCTGAATGCCTCCGAGCCATGAAGATGCAGGAAAGATTTAACTTCCAGGATGTTTTTGCTATTTATTAGATCTTCAATCCTCTCTCTGCCTTCTGAATAGTGAGCACGCTACTAGCAAAGTGGTGTTTTGGAGATACAAGAGGACCAAACTATCTCTTCAGCTGTAGTAATCTCCTGCAGTTGAGCCAATGGCTCTATATTATGGAAAGTCACTGTGTCTGGTTTCCACGTGCCTTTTTGTCCCTCCTTGTGATTTCAACAAATGTGGTTTAATGAGACTTTTTTTTTTAAATTATTGACTATTTCTAATAAAGTGCTTGAACTCTACTTATCTATCCAACCTCAAAGTTTTCCATGTTTCTTCAGGTAAATTTCTGCTTCCTTCCCTTTGTGACCAGCACAGCTCTCAGGGCAGGAGAGCTCAGCCAGGAGCGGGAAGAATGATTCCTTCCTTCTGGTAGTATACTGTCATTCAGTCAGACGAGCAATGTGTGAGCTAGTGACAGATCAGTGTCTCAAGAAACCCTTCCATGAGAGGGGATATTATACAGGACTTACGCTCCTTAGGAATGAGTCTTAAAAATCAGAGATACTCTTCCAAATGCAATTCATGCTCAACAGATTAAAAGACAGCAGCTTGAGGGACAAAACTGCAACAGTAGGTCAAGTAAGCCTATGAAGAGATATAGTTTAGTACCTCAAATTCAGAGATGCTTCAGAACATCAAGGAACTGTCCTGTAGACACCAACTCTGACACTTAACCACTTAGCATTAGAAGAAAAAATCATAGAATTGTATTATAGAATGGTTTGGGTAGGAACGAACCTTAGACATGATCTTGTTCCAGCCCCCTGCTATGGCACCTCCCAAAGGGTAAAGACTTAAAAATGTTAGAGAGAAGGGTTAAAAACTCAAAAACAAACAAGCAAAGACATAACCCTAGCAAACAAAAAACAAACAAACCCAAAAACCAGCTTCTAAAACTTCAGAATTTCATAGAATCACAGAATTGTTTGGGTTAGAAGAGAACTATCAATCATGTAGACCCCCTTCCATGCACAGGGACACCTTCTGTTAGGATCAGGTTCTTCAAAGCCCCATTCAACTTCACCTTGATCACAAGGGTCATCAAGCTGGGTCATCCACGGCTTCTCTGGGAAACTTGTTCCTGAGTCTCACCACACTCAGAGCATTTTTTTTTTCTTATGTGCAATCTCCATCTCCCCTTTCACTTCAAAAACATTGACCCCTGTCCTGCCACCTGGCAAAAAGTACCGCTCCATTCCTACGAGCTCCCTTTATATATTGAAAGGCTATTAATATATACTGTTTTATATATTCTCAAACTAGCTTCTAAAATGAAAGAGAAAACTGCAAATATCTACAGTTTAAAGACCGTATCGTGCAGTTTGACCAGACATTCTGCTCAAGATGAGGTTACATATCCTATTTTGAGCCACTGTAAGCTTCGGAAAGCAAGTGGTCTTTCTCATACCATTTTTAAACTTCCATCTCTCATCAATCTGTGCCACTTTGTGTCCTAGTTGCATTCATGCTGCTAAATTAAAAGTAATGATGGTGATCTGGAAAAACCTCAGGTGTTTGATTTTCTATAAAGCTTGTGAGATGAATTGGACCCAGCAAAGCCAATGATAAGTTCCAAAGCAAGCAAAAGGGAAGGACCGCCAGGTATAGGATCGCGGCAGTGAAATGGATAAGCATCACCAAATCTTAAGGAGATTTGAATTAAAAGAGTAAATCAGCCTTAATGGGTAACACATTCTCTAAAGGAGATTCATTGTGTTTTACTGCTCACATAAGCAAAATGGTAAGTTAAAGTCCTGATTTAGTGAAAACATTAAAAAAGCATACATTTGACTTGTGTATAAGATTAATAATACAGCTGTTAAAAATACAATGTGTTTATAGTATTTAAAAAAAAATTGGATAGTTTTGGATAGTGAATATTTACTGTTTGTACTTACTTATGTTTGCTTTGAGGAAGATGAATTTGAAACTAAGATGAAACTACCATTAATGGGCAACAACTGTAAGACACTGTCTGTATTATGTTGTCTTCGTTGGCATGGTGACCTGGTTCCGGAAAGACCCTATACTCCGTAAAATGCGATATCTTCCATCCGCCAGGCCCTAACTACCACAGTATTATATACACTCTATAGTAATAATTTGATTGCTCTATTTTTTTTTTTCCAGAATTCAGGTCCAATATTTTAAAACTGAAGCTTCCACTGTTGGCTGTCAACTAACTTATTGCTCTGAATTTCATTACTTTTTAAATTTTCTAATATGCTTTTTGTTAGCACAGACAATTAAGGATTCCCATCATTACAATTCTGTAGAACTCATCTTCAGTAAAAGAATTTATAAACCACATTCTTCTTTTTGCATTTGTCATCATTTCAGAATTTGAAAAATTATGTAAATCCATAGGGAGTCCATTTCTTTATAATATAAAGGTGTATTCCAGCTTTGCTCCTGAAGTTCCTGCAAGTGAGAATCACTACATACAAGACCAAGCATGTGTTGCCATGAATTACTTCAGATCTAGACAAACTAGCTAAAATGAAAAGTTGCAATGTAAAATTTTAAGCCCCTTGTGTACATCAAAAGACCAGTGTCTCCCTCTTGTACTGTCTCTGATAGGGGCTGTGGCTGATATTTAGTTATATGCAAAGATTATCAGCTAACAGAAAGAAAATATTTATGATAGCGCTACTATAGCGATTCTCTAACAGCATTTATAAGATGACCAGTGATTGCAATTTAGTTCAATTTACAAATTAAGATGCTGCAATAGTACAGTTGAATACACCCTCTAATACACAATTACCTACGGAAATTCAAATCCTGTCATCTGAGAATTAGTTGTTTTCTAACTACACATTTGCATCATAAACTCTCACTTTAATTAAGAAAATAAAATACCCTGACTCCCCCATCATTTATTTACTCATTTCCAAATGACTCCTTTTGTACCTCCGCATTCACATTATTAAAGCAAACGCAGAATTCCCAAAACATAGGTCTAAAATGACTTCCTGTGCATATTTCTTGCAAAGAAATAGTCTGGAACACAAAAACACTCAAACCAAACCAAAGGTTTTGTATAACCTTAGCACTAATCCAATATTTGAAATTACTAGATGCTGAGCATACTACCCTTTTACCTCAGCGAAATATTTAAGAGTATGCTGCAATTAAAGCATGCCAGTTCTCTCACTGAGGTTAATGGCACTCTAAAAATACCACTGGTTACAGGCTACAGTATTTAAACCTTATGCAAAACCCCTGCTGTCCACTGCAGGTCATTCATTTCCTGCTATAACACTACAGGGACCCATGTACAAAAGCGTGGTGCACTAAGCTTCAAAACTCCCTTTCTACATCAGGTACCTAAGCTTAATACCCTCACAGAATACATGCTCCACCTTACAGAGCTTTATTTACAAGTTTTGCTCTTGTTGATAGGAAGAGAGGAGAAGAGTTCTTAAAGTGCAGCTGCAAAGGAGGCTCTTATAACGAACATACCACAGAAATTTGTTTTCATAGAGCTCATTCAGTGAGATTGGTACCAATAAGTCTCAGCATCACTTGTTTGTGATCCCTGTTTTACATTGCTTTTCCCAAGGGCCTCCACATGCATTCTAGGCAGTACAGAAAGGAACAGTTTTGGAGCCAGATGGCACAAATGTGTATCATTCCTCAATTATGCAACAAGAATTCCCTGCTTATAGGGTGACACATCTGAGTGGGAGACCATAAGCATACGTGGACTGAAGCTGCAGAATGTGCTCATGCATGTTTATCATCTTCTGTCTGGAGGTCCTTTACACAGCTCAAAGTCTGCAAGGAGAAATCTCCCCAGCACACCTTATTTACTGTCTTGGCAGACACAGATGAAATAGCTTGGCTAATTTTAAACTGTAGAACTCTAAGGGTGGTAAAAGTTAGGCATCGAGCATCAACTGGCAGTTGGGAGACTATTGTTTGCAGTGAATTCAGATAAATTTGGAAGACTGTACCTGTCCCTACCTTAATTTCAAAGGCTCTTTAGAGATGAAATGTAGCAATTCCATGTAATTTAAAAGTTAGCTCTAACTGCTACAGAGGACAGCCCTGGCCATCCCTCACCATCATACATGGGAAAGGCTGGAACAGAAAAAGACACATTTATAACAATGCCAAGTTTTAAGAAGAAACTAATGATCTTAAAAAACTCGGTAGGTATTGGCAGCCTAGATTTGGGTATTGTGCCATTGAAGGAACTGCCCCAAAGCAAATAAGTAATTTAAACTTGTTTCCACACGGACCTAGAAGTGTGAAGGAGAGGCAAGAATATCCTAGTGAATAGCAGCATGAGTAATATAAGAGCTGCTATCAGGCATTTTGTGTTTTAAGGTTGTGATCTGACAGCACGAGGATGTGCGGTTGGCAGACAAGTCCCTACCACCAGCTGCTGCCAGAACCAGTATCTGGTCTAACATTGCTGCTGACAGGCCGCACGCCTCTACAGGATATCACAACACCCAGTTTGTGGCATTTTCTCTGGATACATCATATGAATCAATGATCTTTTGCACAAGCCCACATAAGTATCCAGATATAAGCATACTGCATATGCCAGAACTGATCAACATTTATGATACTTTTGCTGACGTTTGTTGGGGGTTGTGTCAAGCCCACTAGATTACAGCTATCTACCTCAATCCAGGGGATACTTTGTAAGTGATATAAATCCAATTTTCTTCTCCATTTTACTGGACTGTGGTGAGTAGACCTTGGCTGGATGCCAGGTGTCCACCAAAGCCACTCTCACTCCCCTCCTCAGCTGGACAGGGGAGACAAATGCAACAAAAGGCTTGTGGCCACCTTCACAGAATCACAGAATTGTAGAAGTTGGAAGGGACCTCGAGAGATCATCGAGTCCAAGCCCCGTTGCCAGAGCAGGTTCCCTAGAGGAGGTTGCACATGGAGGCATCCAGATGGGTCTTCAATATCTCCAGAGAAGGAGACTCCACAACCTCCCTGGGCAGCCTGTTCCAGTGCTCCATCACCATCACTGTGAAGTTCTTACATCAGTGCAGAACCTCCTGTGGTACAACTTGTGACCATTGCCCCTTGTCCTGTCCACACAGGCCACTGGAAAGAGGTTGGCCCTTTGTCTCCCACACTTCAGATATTTGTAAACCTTGATGAGATCCCCTCTCAGTCTTCTCAAGGCTGAACAGCCCCAGCTCACTCAGCCTTTCCTTCTAGGAGAGATGCTCCAGGCCCTTGATCATCTTTGTGGCCCTCCACTGGCCTCTCCAAGTCAATCTCCCTGTCTTTTTTGTACCAAACTTTTTTGTGTCCTTTTTTGTAATGACAGGGAGAGATCAGTCACCAATTACTGTCATGGGCAAACAGACTCAACTTGGGGAAAATTAATTTAATTTATTGACAATCAAATCAGAGGAGGGTAATGAGAAATAAAACTGAATCTTAAAACACTTTACCCCCAGCCTTCCCCTCTTCCTGGGCTCAAATTCACTCATGATTTCTCTGCCTCCTTTTTCTCATCACACATTGTCTCTGCCTCTCCTTCCTCCTCAGTAGGAGGACTCATTGTACACTTCTGCTCCAGTGTGGGGTCCCTCTCACAGGAGACAGTCCTCTCTGTATTTTTCCATGAGTCCTTCCCATGGACTTCAGTTCTTCACAAACTGCTCCAGGAGGAGGCTCTCCCACAGGGTGCAGTCCTTCAGGACCAGACTGCTCCAGCATGAGTCCCCAGTACGGTCACAAATCCTGCCAGCAAACCTGCTTCAATGTGGACTCCTCTCTCCACAGGTCTTGCCAGGAGGCTTTTCTAGAGCAGGCTTCCCACAGAGTCACAGCCTTCTTCGAGCACCCACCTGCTCTGGTACGGGATCCTCCACAGGCTACAGCTGGATATCTGCTCCACCATCAATCTCCATGGGCTGCAAGGGGACAGCCTGCCTCCCATTATCTTCTCCACAGGCTTTAGGGGAACCTCTTCTCTGGACCACCTCCTGCCCCCTCCTTCACTGACCTCTGTGTCCGTCTAGTTGTTCCTATTACATATTCTCACTCCTCTCCCCAGCTCCAGTTGTGCAGCAACTTTTCCCCCTTAACTCTGTTATCCCAGGTACTACTACTGTCATTGATTGGCTTGACCTTGGCCAGTGGCAGGTCTGTCTTGGAGCCAGCTGGCATTACCTCTGTTGGACACAGGGGAAGCTCCTAGCAGCTTCTCACAGAAGCCACTCCTGTAGGCCTCCCAGCTACCAAAATCTGATCACATAAACACAGACATGGATAATTTCCCACTTGTAACTTCAAAGCATTTCTTTTACCTGCCAATAATGAAGATTTTTGTTAGCCATTCCTACCACTGTGCCATTTGGTTCATATCTTGAGAGCAGCATTGATAGTATTTATTCACATATTCTTCCTTCCACACACATTCTTTACCAGTTGCTTATTTTCAGAGCAGTACCCATCCAGTCTTCTGTAATTTAATGGCATACAGTCTCTCAACATGTATTGAGGTTTTGGTTTTTTTTCCCCTCCCCACAGTTCCACCTGAAGGGCCTCCGACAACCTTAATACCCAACACAGAGTATTCTAATGTCCTTCTCCCATCCACCGCTCCCCAGACTAGCCCTCTGAAAGCAATGCTGAAGCAGTTGTCTGATCTAGGCAAAACAAGCCAACAGTCACAACCCAGTCCCACAGCAGGGAAAACGTCTCAGCATCAGAACTAGAAGGCATATTGACTTTTCCAGCAGCAAAGCCACAAACTTTGCAGGGTCAGGGAAAGGCAGACCTCTCATCTTTTAGGTGGTCCCTAAAGAATGAGGCTTCTGAAGGAGATGTGAATAGCTGGCACTGCTTCTGACTACATAGGTCTGTTGTTTTCTAGCTAAGCTGAGTGGATGGAGGCCAGAGCTCTCTGCCACCTTTTATGAATAGCAAATTTAAATTGATTTATAAATTAATGCCCTCCCTCCCTTCTCCTCACACACTGTAAATAATTGCAGCTTTTGACTTATCTGTGTGAGAGATGAATTAAAGCTAGAGAGTTTGATGCTAGAGGAAAATAAGCCAAGTGGATGATGATAAAAGGAAAAATGGGAGAATATAATGTCAGCTCTGTTGATTAGCAGAAGGCAAGCCTCTGAAGAATAATTCTTCATGCAGTGAAAGGATGTCATCTGCAGGGAGGTGAGTGCTGAGTTGTAGAAACACAGCAGTGATGTGCTTGTGCTCATGTTCCTCTACCCCATAGACATGGCTTCCCAGCACCACTGGTTTCTGCCCTCCCTCTGCCTGGAGCAGTTCTGGGCTTGGAGGACTGAGCACAGCTCAAGAGCAGCAGTGGCCTGACATCGTAAGATGGTGCTTTGAATGCATTCAGACACCCTGCATCTGGAAAATGCCCAGTGTCTCGCCTGCCGCAACAGCCTGGGATGCTGCTGGGATGAGATGCCTGCATTTTATAGCACAACTAACTTTTGGTGAAAGGAGAAAATAAGTTTCACTTCTGCAGTGATACTTAAACTCACTGCATGTCCAACTTAATATGAAAATGAATGAACATACATGATATTGTATGAGTATGTATAAACAAATGCCAAGAAACATGTAATTATATTTGCAAACCTTAGAATTTTAATACCAACAGTAATTATAACAACCAAATAAAAAAGAATCTCTTAAAAAAACCCAACACACACACAAGAACTTTGATCTGATTAACATGTATATCACTACTTCTGAAGTCAAATTTTGCAATTAGGTTGTCAATGTTTTCTATCAATTATAATGTAGCACTGCTATTATAGTAACAGTACTAAAATACTACAAAGATCCATTTGAGATTATATTGTCAACACCTAATCACACTGTTTCCTATCAAAGCTGTCTTATAGTAGAAGAATTGAAACACAAGCCTCCATTTTGAGGTCTGTCCACAAAAATACATTGTATGTGGACCATCAACCACTGATGAAGCAGTAGCTAATTAAAAACAGTCCCCAAAGCTGCACAGAGTTTTGCTAGTAAAAGAAACAAAGCGTTGACAAAAAGAAATTAGTGGAAAAAGAAATGCACTCTTTTGGGATTGACAAAATAATTATTTAAAAAACCCACAGATTTTGGAACGTGAAACTCTTATGCTCCATCTTGGTGATGAAATGATACAGAAGGACTGGCCAGTCCATAAGGTGTCAATTAGAGATATATAACTACCTATTCAACCATGCAAAGAGGTACTGCAAGCAAGAGAATTAACTGTTCTCCCAGTTCACTGTGGAGAGGAAAAGTTTCAAGGGGGCCTTTAATTGCTGAGAGACAGTTTTACATTGCCTGGACATATGATCATACACACATATAGGTGCATGTGTGCATGTCCTGCTAAACAGGACAAACACACTGAAGTACTGTAACAGGCTGTCTGCAAATTTTATATAGTCTCAGTCATCAGAGGCTTGTAAGATCCTGCAAGATTTTATTCCCCTTTTTCATTACTTTACATGACTAAAAAACATATCTCTAAAACTAAAAAAACCCTTTTTCTATTTGGATTGGTACAGCTTTTCCATTTGCCATTATGCACCACATGACAAAGGGAACAATGCAATAGAGTAGAAAGCATAAAGGGATGCAGATATCCCAAGCAGTTTGTAATTCTCTGCTTGCTCCACCTATCCATGAGCAGAAGGATGTTTCAATGACAAAAAACTTCAGCTTAGATGGCCAGGGAAGCTCTAGCTTTACTTCTGGAGCAACACAAAGAGCGCATTAGGGGACAGGATCTCAGCTAAAGCCCGTGCATAAAGATAGGAAGGATTGGGAAAGGAAAAGAAGCGGGTGGAGAAAATCAGCACAACAGTCATTCATAAAACAAGTGTAAGCAAATGGAGATGTTAATATGGAAATTACTTAATGTCACTTGGATAATACATGATCCATGCTAATACATGAGAGGACAGTACTGAATGATTGAAGCATACTCAGACAAAAGCTCCTGTACACAATTAACATAAAGAACAGATACGTTGGGAAAAATTTTTGGAAGACCTTTCATTCCCATCTCCAAACTGACAGCACTACTTTAAATAGGAATATAGTTGTTGATAGTTTAAGTGTCACATGATCAACAGGAAAGAAAACACCACAAAGAATTACAATTATTTCATCACTAGAGTGTGTCTAGTGATTCACCTAAAAGGCTTCCTATGAGTTTACCACTAAAATCTGAGATATCTCAGGCAATGCCAAGACTTTGCCCATGTTTTTTTTTGTTTTTATCACACTGCTACATTCCTCATTTCCCCGTTAAAAACAGCTTCTTCAATGTACTGGCAGCAAAGCCATGGAGTCTTCACCATGAAAAAAATTTGCCGGAGGATTTTGTTTTTTTCTTTTTTAGGGTTAGGAATGGATATAAAATAATCCAAATTTTTAAATGCGTGAAAACACACTATGCTGGAGAATTAGAAGGCAATAAACTTTAGCTCCTATTGCAATCACTGCTGCAGACTGTACATATAAAAATTGCCTATTCTATGAAACAAAGAAACAAAACACACCTCAGAGCATTAAGACTAAATACAACCTAATATGACTTTTGTCCGAGGACTTTTTGATCCTAACAGAATCTCTACAACTTTTACAGTATATCACATATTTAGTCTTCTATGTTATAATAAAAAGACCCACAGTTTATAACTGCAATTCTCTAGCAGAATAAAGCCCATTAATCAAAATGGTATTTTGATGGGCTGTGCAAATAAATGGAAGTATAACTATGCTTAGTACGGCTATGGTGCATGAAAACCTGCTCCCAGTACAGCTGGAACGAAACATTATTCATTTACAGTTTCTAATCACATTCAGCATCTAGAATGGAAATCTGATGTTTGTTAATTGCTCTGAGCATCTTATTTCATTTTTCAAAACCCTGTAATACCACATTGAAATTACTGGCACCATTTCACATCTATAGCACTCTTTCAAAATGAAATTTGTATTACCACTTGCTTTGCACAAGAAAAATATACCTCAGAAAAAGGACAGAAGGATGACTTGAAAATATGCTCAGTAACAAGTTTTAATCTTATTTTCTAAAAAGTAAGAAGGCAAACCCTGTGGGTAAAATTTGCCCTATTTCTCATGCATAAAACCTGTCAGGCAAAAGAAGCAGTATGGTTCCTCTACACAGGGAGGAAGAATTAGTCTCCCAGGGCTCCTGTAGATCGACAGGTACAATGATTTGGAGGTAAGCTCAGGTCTGGATCACCAGATCTCAATAGGGATGTTGCAAGGATGAATTCATTTATATGTTTGAGATCTCAGATGTAAATATGAGAGACTCTAATTACCTTAAGAGGTAAATAGCAGGAGCCAAAGTCCCGGTGGGAATAGCTGGGGCATTGGTTTCTGTTAACTAAGCAGGCAAGCTTAACACATCTCCAGAGGAAAAATTTTACCTGTACATTATTTCAAGAACATAACTATTAAGTGTACAAACCAAGCACTGTGGATTTTAATATCTGTGGACAACAGCTGCAGAAACTAGACCTGATCTGCATCACACGAAGTTACACACTTGTGTTTGTAACATAGTACAGGATTGTTTTATTTCCACTCTCCTTATCAGAAAATATTGAAATATTGATCATACTCAATTTAAGTGCACCTCTGCCAAATATGTTTGCCTTCACTTAATCTAAACAGTACTGATTTGTAATTTATAGTTCCATTAGTAAGGAATTTGACTCTCCTTTTAAAATAATATTTTATTGGTGTTTTTCCCCCTCTTTCAGATATACTGAAGCAATGTTTCAAATAGTCCAACTGCTGGATTAACTACTACTACATTAAAAAAAAGAAAAAATATGCACCACATGTGGCATCTTCAGATTATTTAAGCAAAGCAGAAAACTGTCATGAGAGGCTCATTTTTGTAGCAACATAGCTAGTTCATTTCTTGGAACAGACTCCTTTGAAACACTGTTGAATTATCACCTGTAACTAAACCTTTAAACTGAACTGGTCAACATATTTTTAACACTTTGGTGTCTGCACTTCACTTCTACTAGCTGAACACCTATCAACAAATACGTCTGCCTTTACCATCCTCTGGGAAAACCAAGTCAGATCAATGATTTTACTACTCTAAAGTTCAATTAGCAAGTGAAAAAAGTAAGGACACTGGAGCTGTTTGCCAGCACTTCTCTTTGTGTTCCTACCTCTAACATCTTTAAAAGAAACATGTTCTTTCATCTGTGTGCTTATGCCCTCTTCCCTCACATTTGTCTCCTAAAGTTCCTAATTTCTCCTGCGACTTCTACTTAAAATGAGCTGACTGTTCCGTATCAGTTTGGACTGATTTGAGAATAACCTCTGATGCTTAAGTGGTGAAGTTACAGGTACAAACCCCATCTCACTGTATCACTCAGTATCTACTATAAAATTAACAGGGACTTGTCTGCATGATAAAGTTGAATTAGCAAAGTGTGAATTTCAGGTTCAGTAGCATGTCTGTGCAGTTTCTTTTGTGAACACTTGTACTTTATGATAGTTTGATAAAAAAAAATTAAGCTATAAAAGCAGAAGATAATAACAAAATAAATTGGGTCAGAAATAGAATTAAGTTAAATATATACTACCAGGATAACACAACTAATTTCTGATTTTTACAAGTAATGTCTTACTTGGATTTTATTTCCCAGAAATAATTGTATTAACTGTCTGCATAGTCAAAATACTATAAAAGAATACAAAGACACAGAACTTCTTCCCACATATTTGATGATTTTATTCCATTTTGCAATGCCTGCCTTGTGCCATCTTATCTGAAACATGAACTCCTAGTTCCCATCTCCTAACAGTCATACTACTCTCTCCAGACCTACATCTTCTTACAAAATTCTGAACAATTTTCTCCACTGAGAAAAAAACCTTTTTGACCAATTATTTTATCCTTTGCTGGATTTCCTTAGGTTCCTGCCAATATGCTGTAGGTTATGGCTGTCCAGTGTCTTGAAAGTCTCCATATTAAATGGAACATTGCAACTGGAATCAGTAAAAATAAGATCAGTATCAGACTCCATTTTTATAGTGTAATTTATTTATTGTTTTCAATGAAAATATTTCTTTAGCAGATTAATACTTAGTTTCCAAGAAACAAACTTGAAAATAAACAGTATCTCAATATAGCTGCACTGCTACTTTTTCTTAATATGCTATGGTATTACCTGAAACGGATCTGAATGTTCTTCATAAAAAAAAATGTTCTTTTTTTGCATTTTTAGTATTCAAAGGTTCTCTTGACAATTCACAGTCCATCACCCATTGGGCACTACATCTAATTTTCTAGTTTAAAAATCTATTAATCACGCAGCAGTGAATGGGCAGTGCTCAAGGATTACCATGCCAGACTTCTAAGGTATCCTTTAGAACTAATTAAAATCATACAAGGATCAAACTAAAATAAGCAAGAACAGCAGGTGCATCCATTATTAAATTTTTGGTCTGTTCTTCCTATAGAACATTTTGCAGTAGCATTCATAGAAAGTTTCTACTTCATTCTGGAGACAAAATGGTTCAAGACATGGCTGCATATGCCTTCCACTGTACAGAATCCTCTCCCTAAAGAAAGCACTTTTTCAGCTTACTTCCTTAAACCTATCCCCAATGAACCTAACAACTTAAGCATGGAAACACACTGAAGTACTCAAGTCACCTCCCTGATGCAAGTGATTTAATACTCAAAATGTGAGATGATGTGACTATAAGGTGTTTAAAGCTGCATATATATCTAAGTGCTTTAGGGGCCAGCCAGCATATCTCCCACAGAGCTTGAAGAGTCTGTTCTGCTTGGAAACCTGCTTTTTCCATGTTTACTTGTAGAACTTTATCAGTCAAATTATTCAATTCTGAAATACTCAAAGCTCTAGGAAAAAGAAAACCACTACGTAATATTAACGCATGTGGAGACACTAAGCTATACCACTTGATCACTGTAAGCCTTCTTTTGTAAAGTATGTGATGCATATAAAAAACTTCTGCAAAGCCTTTATCATAATAATCTTGCACCAATGAGCCTACATTACTCAAACTAATGCATTTTTTCTTCTTGGACAACACTTACACAAACACTGGGCTTTTCACATACTGTCTCCATGCAATGGTGCAGCACTTCCACCCTTATTTAGCACTACTACTATTATTTAGAAAAACCCACTTAAACTACATATTCCTTACTTTGTGGCAACATATGCCTAATGTTATCAATCACGCACCTCCACAGTAGATGAATGCAAGCTTAGTCAGCCTCTTGAGCAGTGGATACAAAATGTCACCAGTAAAACTTCATTAAGTGCCAATATCCCTTTAAAATCTTGGCAACCACAGTCAGTTCAGAGTAACAAGAAAAACTGCTTGTCATTACTTGATGGACTATAGTCTGAATGATAAATAAAGACAGAATCAGACTGTTAAACATTCTGGCTTTAAGGAGTCTGATAATATCAAACAGACTGATTTTGCAGATATATATTGTCAAACAATATATATTGTTTTCATTTCACCATGTAACATTCTAAGCCTTTATAAAATGTAAGCCATATTCAAGGAAAGTATAAATTCATGTATTTTCTGGAGATTTCAATAGGTTCTTCAAAGTAGTTTCAGATGAAAAAAATCAGGTCTTAAAATCCTTTTGAAGTAGATTTTCAATACGTCTCATTGACATCTACTCTTAGTCTTTTTATGACAATTCACACTTTAAATAAAATTTGTACTAGTGAATATAGTAAATTATATTGCCCTATTTGGCACAAACTTTAGGACTGGGGTACATGGAACCTTCAAACCTATTGCTTGAAAACACACACTTCTGCAACAGGCACGTTGAGAGTAATAGGCTTTTGCACATCTAGATTAGTCATATACTCTGTGTTATCAGCAACTTTTATCTGGGGAAATATTACTAAAACAGTGTCTATAAATGTTGGAATCCTCTTGGTATGGGTACATCATAATGTATGTGAAATACCCTAGTGAAGTAACATGCATATATCAACATTATCAAACAAGCCCAGTCCTACAGAAATAAGCGTGGTCCTACTGGAAAGATATTTGTATGCATGGGTTTTAAAGGGATTGTGTTGAAATTAAGACCAAATGAACTGTACTGTGGTCCCAGACTGTATAGCAGCTTTATATAAATATATGTTGCTGCTTGAGAATAAAAGGCAGTGTAGCAGAAATGAACAATGCTTAAGAAATAATCAACAGAGGTTAAAATCACAGCTGTACAGCCCAGATGAGAACAAAACACAAAAACACAGGGAAGTGCAGGTAACTTTTCACAGTTTCATATATTTAATAAATAAGTTATGACATATAAGTGTTCTGCTTTGAGTTGGATTTATTTTTATTTATGTAAATCATTAGCTAAGCATTAAATTGAGTGGAGGTGAGCCAAGTTATACTAGGTGAGTATTTGGCCACCCAGTATCAAGAGAGAAGTAAGAAGAAAGTACCACACCAGATATTCTTGTCTTCAAGTCTTAACCATTCTATGGCTGAGGCCAAGATTAAACACATGATATTAGTGAACCTAGGCTTATTTCTGAATCAGCAGGCTGATGATGGCTTGTGGCACAAAGAATAATCGTGATCAGTGTGGCCAATACTGAACACAATCATTTTTAAAAAAGATGAATCTGGAAGTCTTCCCAGGTTATACATCTGCCTCTCTAATTCACAGTACTCAGAATGCACAGACTTTTCTCTATGACATATTTGTGGGTGAGCTCAGAGCAGCTTGCTAAAAAGTACTAGTTAAGATGCTGAGTGTTGGGTACTGTATATACAACTATACTCGGGAACACGTTGATTCATCTGCATTAAATGCCATCTACCAATTGTTTAACTTAGGGCAGCTAGAAACTGATTTTGGTTTAGAAAGAAATACATAGGAAGAGATTTTGTTTCTGCGTTTACCTCTTTCTCATCTTTTTTTCCTTTCGTCACACTTGAGTTGTGAAGTCTTTTAACTTTTCACAAAAGAGATTCCTCTCCTTGCTAAAAAGTAAGCAAGCTCCTGCCCAGTGGAATTTTACTACACTTCAGAGGGGCTAATGGCAACAATACAGTGCTTGAACCATTTGTACAACATTACCCATAGTCAGCCAGCCAGAACCCCAAGAACTAAAGCATCACTCCTTTTCTAACACCAGGCATTTCCCCAGACAGGTTCTGAGAAGGCTGACTATACTGTTTTGAATCTTCTTTGCCATTTAAACCTTTTATGCACTAGAGGCTAATGAAATATTAGGAACAAGTTGATTCCTAGGAGTCAATTTCCTCAGGGTTTTGGGTTGGGGTTTTTTGTGTGTGTGTTTGTGTGTGTGGTGGTACAGAGCCAGATTTTTAATGTTTCTGTCTAGCTGGCTTCTTAGTTTTATTTTTTCATGTGCCATCTGTGTCCCCCAAAAAATAGAACTCTTAAAATAACACACAAACCTGTTTAAGTAGCTGAATAATACCTGAATTCAAGTGCTTTTTAATTACGTAAATGGGAAGACTGTAGACACAACAGCAAAACCCCCTAACACACCAACATTCTGAAAATAATAAACCAAACCAAAAGAGAAAAACAAGCTCTCACATTACCATATCAATAGCAAAAAAAAAAAAAAAAGGGAGTACATAGCTTGATCAGCATCTTGTAGGGCTATTCTCACAGTCCCTGAAAATCCCTGTGCAAGAACGGTGGAAAACCACCTAAAAGAAGTACAGCCAAGACAAAAAAATAAAAAAAAGGAGGTTACCATAGTGTGGTGGAAAGCCACTCCAGCTTCAAGTATCAGTTCAACACATATTCTGAGGGATCTCTATATTTAATAAAGACATACTACATCCTGAAATGACTCACTACTGCAGATTTCAAGCCATACTAAAACAAATTTTCTTTTATCCATGATTTTTTTTTTTTTTACAGAATTAAGTTATGAGAATAACAGAGGATACAGACTTAAGACTGTATGGTATGATTTTACAGCACACTATGTTGTTAGGTTCTGGCACTTCACAAGGATTGATTTTCCTTTTTCAAGTCTCCTGTTTAGCCGGAGGGCATGCAGATATATTTTGCTAGCAAAAGGGTTAATAGATTCAACCTTTTGAAAAATGTACTTCTTTACATGCATATAATATGATGGATAGTTAACTGCATACACATTGGTAAACAGAGGTGAAAAACAAATTAATTGGAAGGTATAGAGTTTATTGTTTGTTCTCTGTTTGATAGATGGATCTCATTATTTTCCTTGGGCAGACAAAGCCATAACAGTTTCCAGAGAAAGGAGAAGTGGCAGCTCCAGGAAACTGCTTACAGATGGACACCCAGCAGGCTAAAAATATTACTTCTGTCCACCTCATCAATAAACTGGCTCCATGCAGAATGGCAATTATTCTTTTCCTGCTCGTGCTGCCCTTTGTGAGGCCTGAGGACTGTTATTGATAACAGGGTATGAAGTGCAAAATATATACAGTAACTCAAACTCATTTACTATGGTAAATCCATACTGGGTAGCAATGATGCCTTTTATGCCATTATTTAAAGTGGCAGCATGCACTCGTCAATGTCCAAAAGGATTAAGTTGATCCTGTGTTTTGCTACTAGCTTTTAATGATTAATGATACACAGTTATTATTTGCCTATTTTAGACATAGCACATTCTAAGCAGAAAGGAAAAAAAAAAAAAACGGGGGGGGGGGAAGGTAATGACTTCTGCACTCTCTATTTTTGTCTTTAATAGATTAAAATGATGCCAGCCGCAGAATCTTCCTGATCTTTCTTTCACCCTGACACACACAGGGACAGATCCTGGCTGTAACGGAGCTACATGGAATACCTGAAGAAGACTGGTTCTCCCATTGAGAAGACATTGGGGACCACAAATGTGCTTCGCCATGGTGTCAGTAGTGTTGTCAACCAGCCCCGAGGATGAGGTAGAACAGGCCTCGTGCTGTATGAGAAGCCAAGAGACCTTGGGAACAGAATCTGTCCCAGAAAGTGACTGCAAATGTTTTCTGTATGAACTGCTAACACGTAACAAATGACTTCGGACATTTACAATCCCTTGCCTTTTCACCCCAATACACTTTATCAATGCAGAACAAACTGAACATATTTGATATAAAACAGTATTATCAGTGTACTGTGTACAAATCCATGTGGATCTGCTGACTAGACAGCTGAACTTCAAATGAGAGGGGATATATAAGGCTATCAATATTTAAATCTAAATTTCTATGTGGCATCTACAGCTGTAAAAAATAAGAAATACCAAAGTTTCTTTGCTTTTATATACACCATATTCACACAAAGGTTCAGAAATGTCTTAAGAGCTGCACGTGATGAAGGATAGGTGATATCTGCCCATAAAGTAGGTTAGATAGACACTTGATCTTATTAATCTTAAAAGATCTTTTAATCTTTCAGCAAGCAAGCTATGTGACAAGAAATGTTAACTTGATCCATTACAAAGCCATTAATTCATAAGGTCCTAGGTGATCTGCCCTTCTGAAATGAAGAAAGTTGAGATAATTAGAAAAATTGGAAGTTACTCCAATGCAAGAGTTTAAGGCAAATGTATAAAGCTACATTCAGAAACTACCAGACCCAGCAGAAACATTACCATTCACTAAAGTGCAACTAAGCTTTAGCTCATAGTTTCAGAGTTTTCCCTACCAGACACAGTTACACTTATGTTGCTATTATTATTGACATCTATGGTTTTAACACTTTCATCAGAGCACTTTATAGGAACATTCATATATTCCCTATTTCAGATCATAAAATGTCTGAAATTAACTGTTCCTACTTCTCATGACAGCAGCCCTGTTACTTCATACAGTAAGCAGACCTCTAGACCCCATCAAGGGTCCTGTATCTTCATCAGATGACTTCTACTTAAAACTGTTTATCTGTGTTAATACCAAAGAAGCCCACCTAAGAAGCTGTTCCATATATGCACATAAACCTCCTTTATCATATCCATTAAGTATATAATTACCTTAAAATAGAACTTTAAAAAGTGGTTATTCATGCCCTCTGAATGCTACGAATGCAGAGTTGTGCTGATCTTGGCTGGGATAGTTAATTTTCTTCATAGTAGCCAGTACAAGTCTGTGGTTTAGATACGTGCTGAAAGCTGTGTTGTTATCAAGCAAATAAGGAAAATCAGGGTAAGATGAATAAACTCTAAAGTTACTGGAAAATTTAGTACTCTTGTATAATATCCAGAGACTCAAATTAATCTTCTATCTTGTAGAATTACTGTTACATCACTGGTTCCAACTTGTAGCAATTCCTGTTACCAGGGTTCAGCAATGGATTATTTTACCAAAATAATGTTTCATCAAGACTTCATAGTCTTGTTCTATCAGGAGAAAAGGGCAAGTGATTCTTAAGGGTTTGCACACTCCATAAATGAAACACACTGCTTTAAACTGAATACTTCTAATGTCCATACACTTATGCTCTGCTAGGTTTTATAACACTACTTGTCTCACAGGTAAAATCAGGTTACTGGTCTTAGCATTCTTACAGCACTCCACATATGGTTATCTTCTTTATGACCTACAGTAGATTAATTACTTTTGCTCCCTATCGTCAATGCATTAGTGAATGTCTCCATTTAATTTTATTCACTCTCACAGCAGTTTCTATTATTCATTCAAGCCTAAAAAAGCAAGTTATTTACCTATAAGCAGAGACCTTTCTCAGCAAGTTTAGAAGCAGGCATATAAATTAGAATTATTTTGACTGTGATATGAAGTTTCTTAGAATTCTCTAATCACTTTTAGAATTATACTATAATGAAATTCTATTAATATTACTTTTGCAGTATGGAAAGCACTGTAACGTTTCTAATGCACTAACATATCAGGGCAGTGGAGAAAAGTAACCTTTCAGCATTTCAAAGTAAACTTGATAATGCACAAGTGGCCAAAACATTCCTTCAAAAAACAAAAGTTCTTGGACTCATTACATGATTCTTGTGGTTATCTGTCAGGAAGTAACTCTGGATCTCTACTCGTAGGTCTTCATTCACAAACAGAAACATGCAGAAACTCCAAAGTGAAAATAAAGAGTTGCCATACCGTAACAGATTAATCCTTCTATTTATATTATTAATTCACCACTAGATGATACTACATCATTTAGCAATGTAAATAAGGAAAAAAACACCATTTAATCTTGAGAAGGAAAATATGATGTTAAATAAGCAATAGGCAAAGTAAAAAACAAACGAACAAAAAACATCCACCAAAAACCCAACACAAAACCAAAACTCAAACTCAAGCAACCCGTAAGTTTTTCTACTTATGTTACCTTCACCTCTCTCAGCAACTCTTCCAACACTGCACAACAAAATAAATAAGTGTGGGTGATTGTTGAAAGATTTTAATTTTTTTCACTAGGAATAGATGTTTACCCAAGAACCATGTTAAAATACTTTTCCTTTTTTCTAATTACATTTCATAAAAGCATTGTCTTACTATAGGACTTTATCTATAGATAGAATGGTTTTGGTAGACAAAGAACAGTTAGAATTTGTAGTCTAATCCTTTGTACTGAAAGTTTCAATTGCAATAAAGCTAGATACTGCTTCCAAAATGTAATACTGATGAAAGATTGTGTAGCTATTGAAATCCATTAAAGTCATCCTGCTGTCTTGAATGAGATTTGGTTAAGAGTCCAAGCTCTGAACAAGTGTTCCAAGAAAATCATGAATTACTTTTACACGTAAAAAGATTAAATAACTGAGGATGCAGCAACAGAGTGGAATTATTATTCCATGTTCTCTGACTGTAACTAGATACCTATAGAAATGGGAGCACTCACTGAAATCTGTCATCTATTGTGTTTGTAATGAGATGGATGCACAAAACATAGGCACACACTCTATTTTCATGAAAATGCTAACATGCTAATTTTATTTAGTACTTACATATTGGAGGTGTCAGAGAAACACACAAAAAGGGGAAGGAATTAGCTCTAGTAACCCTGATCTTGGTTTAGTACTTTTGAAAACTGCATTATATCAATTCTGGGTTTTTTTTTTTTTTGTTTTTTTAAGTGAGTTAAATGTAATTTAAAAAGAATAAGCTGAAACACTATAATCACTACCACCATGAAAGAACCACTTAGCCTCATTTTTAAGCCTCTGAATAAGACAAAGGTTACTAGGTTACCATCCCTGTTTTCTATCAGTAAAGAATTAAGCTCTTGTGCCTGAGGTTTGCAGCAATTGTTGAGACAAGGGCAAACATGTATGATAAGAAAAAAGTGGAAATCGATTCATTTCATAAGTGTTCAAACAGACTCAAACCCAAAGAATGAATTTTGTTTCCAATATTATTTAATCTTTCTGACAAGCTTGCAATAAACCATTAGCACTGTAGTATATGTCCCATGAGTCCGTATCTCACAACTACCAACCACTACCATGAACTGACCTCCTGTTGAACAGAGAAGGCCCACAGGGTAGTGGCCCACAGTGTCTACCCATTTAATATGTGTGGCCATGAAATCTGTCTCTAAGCGCTGATAGAGTGTTTTTATTTTACATGGCATGGGAAAATAACTGTGTTAGTTTTCAGCTCTTCTTTGTTGTTATCTAGCTAATTACAGATATAAGAAGCTTCCTGAATTGGCACCTATAGAGGAAAAGGCCAATATATAAGACCACATCTCCTGCAGATGTGGTCTCAGACATCCCAAGGCTGTCCCCCTCAAATGCTGAAGAGGTCAGCCGTATGCACTGGGGCCAATTTGAAGTTGTAACAGAAGTTTTTGTAGAGAAGACAGAATGTAAATGTGAATGTCACACCCTGGGGTGAGGGGGGTAACCTAACAAACCCAAACTATTTGAATTTAAAAGCAAGTACAACTACACAGTAGGATATATTTTCAGTTTCTGAAGGCTGCTGAGCTCTCTCAGAAGCTGAAAGAGAAAGCTGAAAATATGAAAGTGTATGAAAGACCAGAAAACAAATCACTTAGGTTCACTGGAAGTCAAAAAGCTCAGTCTTTAAAAATACACTACTGTATTTTCTATACCAGAAAGTGAGAAAGCCCCCAACGAAAATGACAAAAAATATCCAATTAATTAAATAACATGCCACAATCTTTACTACTATTTACCTAGATGTACATTGCAGGTAAGGAATTCTGGTACAAAAAGAAATACTTCCAAAGTTTGATATAAGCCAGTAACAAGTCACTTTCACGGGGTCCACATTGAAAACCATCAGAGCACAGTTTAAGTCACCTATTTATCCTTGAACATGGTAAAACAAATGACAGCAGGGAGACCTGATCCCTTCAACCCTCCAAATTATTTCCAGTAAGAGCAGCAGCCATTCAGTGAGTGCGAAGGATCAAGCGGCATACAGACTGCAGACTGGGATGCCTACAAACTGCACAAAGAGAACTGCGAAAATACCAACATAGCATGCTATTAATCTAGTACAATATGTAATTTGAAAGGGTTACAAAATGAAGAAACAGCCTTCTCAACTACACATATTAATGATAAATGACCATTTTAGCATAATGCCATTTCCTTGAGTAAAACTGAAATAAGTGAATATTGTTGCTTTGTTAATTAGTCATAAGAAAAAGATGTTAAACATGTCAAGTGTGAATATTTTACAACACCAGGCAGACAAAATTAATTACTGTAGATGATATAAATACCAAATTATTGAGTTTCATCTATAAATATGGAAATTATAACTCATAAAACTGGTTAAACTCCTATTTCTCTATTTTGCCTACGCACTATGAAATGGAAATAAAAGTATTTTCAGGAGTTTTACTGCACAAGAAAAGCTCTTGGGAGCCTTTTCTGCAGTAGGCACACACAGATCAAGGCACCGATGCTCCCTCTAATCCAAATATTTGCCAGACACCATTGCTTTCCTTTGAAATCATCCAGATGTTGATGACCCAAGCTTTTAAGCTGTGAACTAATAGAGGCATTCACTTTTTGAGAAATGGAAGCATGATGCTTCTCATTCTAAGAAAGTTTGGTTGACTGTAAGCACTTGTAATCATTTATTAAATGCTGGAACAGAAAGTGTTCCTTTCTGGCTGTATCCCTCTTCATCTGTGCAATGTCTTGATCTTTGTCACCTAAAATTCAGACTTAGCATTTCATCTTTATGCTTCACACAAAGCATCCTTGTGCTAATCACACCTCGGGCTTTTCAAACTGACCTTGCAAGAACTTTAAGCATCAATCTGTACTTCATAGTCTCTTTTGTTGTTTTGCAGAAAATGTCTAGACAGAAAGAAATATGAAATTTCTTTCAGGAGTATCATCCAGCCCAGTCTAGTAACGTATATAAAAGGATGTTTTATATTATTATTCAAAAAATTTCTTTAAAGACTTTCTTTCTATTCCAAGCCACTCTTGAGTAGCAGGTATCACTTAATGCAGCAATAACCCTTTTGCTAAGGGATACAAACCACCTTCAACAGTCAGTAAGCCACTTGGACAAAAAGAGGTAGAAAACATTGGGTTTGGACCCATGTCCCAACCAACCAAAAGTACCAAGAGGCTCAGACACACACTCAGACAAGCTAGCAACTGACAAAAACATTATTACTTATCTGATTTATAAGTGACTGTATTAAGTGGTCTAGATCTCTCTCAAGCTGCCAGTCCCTGGTAGGTGGTTATCTGCTCCTGAAAAATACTAATTCTCATTAGTGACTGACCTCTGCATTTTTCTCTCTTATTTAACCTGATCTTTTTTTGAACTGTCCTTTTTTACTAAAGAAAATTGAACATTAGAAATAAAATATGAAGGGTACTCAAGTCAGTTATTTTGATAAAACAAATGCATTTTACCATTAAGACACGAATGGACACAAGCTGAAGTATATTTTTGTAGGAGAGTATTAAAATAGCAAGTGGTAGGATGCTAATTGCTGACAATACCTCTACAGAGAATCAAAAATTTGAGGGGGTGGATGATCACAAAGATTTCTGAACACCGGAAGTTGATGATCTCATTGTTCTCACATACATGTATAGTCTAGCCCCTTTTCTTTTTCATCCAGACTTTGTCACAGATGTCACCAGAGTTACAGTTTGGTATGAGTGACATGTATTCTATTTCTGTGACAGTACAACTTAAAAATTCAAATCTCATTTCATAATCTGATCTTCATTTACCATAACAATTCTCATTAACTGATAAATATATTTCCAAACCTTCTGAGTCCCTATTGTATGGAAAGTTTTTGTGGCTTTCTGTAACACTAGCTGATATCAGAGCAGCTCTTCAGCTGTGTAAGCTTCAGTGCCCCCCAAGTTTAAGTGAACACTATAAAGAATAACAAATTGAAGCTTTTGACTAGATGGCAAGAATGAAAACAATCAACTTACAGGGAAATAGTTTTGTATATAGTAAGAAGGGAACACAGATAATCACCTACAAGCAGAAACTATCAGCAATTCCATCTCCAGTTTCCTAGCTCGATATTTCCAAGCTGTCCATGAAATGCCAGCAGTGTTCTCACTTCAATACCATACCCTAGGACAAGCGTGAGACTTTGATAATTTGAATGCACTTTGATAGTGCATAAAATGAGTGTAGTCCTGAAGACCAAAATGGTTTTGTTTCTGAAGAATAACTGGATGGCAGAAAATATAAGAAAATTAAAAAGTAAAGCCTTTTTCCCCTTCAGAAGCCAATCTTTATAATGCTTTCATTAGCAGTTAAAAAGCTACTACTTTGAAATAAAGAAGAAATTGATTTGATGGTGCTGAGTACTACTGAGTATAGTTTTGCTTCCCCATTTTACTTATGGGCAATGTAAAGGCTTTATTTCATTGTTACACTTATGAAAGGTTTGCTTGTAAAAGAACCAAGCAAAAACATAAACAAAAGAAGCTCAAGAATCTTTTTCATCTTGCTAGCCCAGGTAAAAAGAAAGCTGTACCTACGTCTAAGCAAGAAGAGAGATTAAGATTTTTGGAGGGCTTTGGGGTTCTTTTTTCCTTGTAGAAAAGAAAATTCTGATAGTCTGAGCATGAAAAAAGGCATTTTCTCTGGTGAATAGGCACAGTATAACTTTATTTGTAGCATGAACAGGAAAAAAAAATAACAGCTGGAACCAGATCTAGTGATATACATATCATGATACATACCAAAAGAAATCCATCATGCAAAATACTAGGTTGCTACCTGGGAAATAATTTTTATTCAAATCTCCTAACCAGCAGGGAAATACTTTAGGATCTGAGAAAGTCTGATTGAGAAATGCTTTACTTTCATATCCAAACACGAGCTATATTTTTACCTACCCTATGTCAGTTTGGTGCGTTTCATCTGCCCAGATATAAACACTTCAGCTATCCCAGCTGACTGTCCAGACTCTGCTTGTAGTCAACAAGAAGAAACATGCATGAAGTCAGCGGACTCACACCAAAGTCGGGTCTTTATATTGTCAGAAGGAGAAAACTGCTACCTCAGAGTGCTCGTTTCTCTCTACCAAGTATAAAGTGTGTCTAGGCAACTACCTGAGTTAAATGAGACGAGTTCTCCATTGTTAAGGCAGCATTCAGACCTAGGAACATAGCACAATTATGCTGATGGCAAGCTACGACAATTCAAGCACTGTAAGGGATGGGAGCCTGTGAGGAAAGTGAAGCGATGGCTTGGAATAGTTGAACTAGTAATATCTCTGGGCAAATCTGTAGTACACATTTGAGTTATAAAGAGCATCCTCTCCCCACAGATTTTCATCTATCCACCCTGAGAATATCAGATCAGTACAACATTTCATAGAAGAACGAGGAAGAGGAAAATTCTTTTGATAGAATGATGACAATTCAGCAAAGGCTGACTTCAAGTACGGCTTGCAACATGCAAACATAAATGATGTTTGCAACAGTAACATGGTTTATTAGCTATTTTCAGGGTTTTACATTACTTTAAAGCCTCACTTTTGATATTTTGCTGGTGAAAGATTATTGCAAGCCTTCCAATTCCAGGCTTCCCATCAGAAGTTATTCTTGCAGACTGTCCCATGAAATCCAGACCACTCTGAAACCTGAGAATTATATGTCTTCTAAGTGATCAGTGGCATGATTGCTCATGATTGCCTCTATTTAGCCTAGAAACTCAAGAGATCAGCTGTTGAGTAAAAGACCCTTTAACATTTGGTGAATACTTATTGTAGTCAGTGATGGTCGTACACTGTGTGCTCTTTACATGTCTAAGCAGGAGTAAAATTATGCTGTAGCAGCCAGGTACCCTTACTCCTGTGAAATAGTGACTGAAAACNTTTTTTTTTTTTTTTCTGACTAGTGCTAGCAGACCTGCCAAGAGACTGGAAGCAAACAAGAATTCATTCAGTAGACAAAGTTTTGGAAGAGAGAAATACTTCTTGTTACAGTTGTTACCCAGCCCCAAATGCTTTCCAGATAAGCTCAGGGGAAGAGGAATACCCTATGGATTCACCATCAGTTGCAATGAGCTCAGAGAATTTTGGGAGTTTCAGAGCCACAGACTCCATTTCACAACTTGCTACAGCCTACCTGCGGGCAGGAAACTCCTGTTGAGCCCCTCATCTCTACAAGTCATAGACTGAATCTTGCTTTAACACCAAGCTGGAAACAGATTTTCTCATGCCTATGAGTTTGAACTTACCTTTGCAGGTTTGGGTTTTTTTTTTTAAATTATTATTATCCTGAACAAAAGGAAACAGCCTCAGCCCTTGCTGGTCCTGAAGGGCACATGGTTGGCAAAGGAGCCAACCTCAAATAAAATCTTAAGCAGAAATGATGGCAGCAGACCCTTGCTGGTCCTGAAGGGCACGTGGTTGGCAAAGGAGCCAACCTCAAATAAAATCTTAAGCAGAAATGATGGCAGCAGACCCTTGCTGGTCCTGAAGGGCACGTGGTTGGCAAAGGAGCCAACCTCAAATAAAATCTTAAGCAGAAATGATGGCAGCAGAACCACTTGGAATTTTGGCTCATCACATTCATGAAGCTAAAAGTGAGCTACAAAGCACTATTTAAATGCTTGCAAATTGCCAAAATATCAAGAAGTCTTCATACATTGTATTAAGGAGTGGTTACAGCAAGGAAAATGTAAGGGTGAAGGTGAATGACAAGAATCCAAGGAGCTTCTGATGGCTCAAAACAGAAACCCATACATCAAAACTCCCAGTTATAACCCAATTTACTTAAGTTGCCTGTATGGAATCAAAAGCACTATTGTGTTTTCCATTTCAGCAACTATTTGCAAATCCAGCTAGGATATTAGCCACCAAAAATATGTAAAAAGGTTTCATCTTTCAACAAGCCTAAGCAGTTGGTTAAGTTATTCCTGTTTCCCTGACAACCTGCCAGCATCCATGACCCAACAAAATTCCCAACTGAGTTGCTGATCAGGCAGTTAATAATTTAGATGTTTCTTTCTTTTGTGGGCCGGTGTTTGTCATTAATGATAGAGCCACCAGCAAACAGCTCTTCATTTATTTCCTAAGTGGGACAAATGTGAGGTAACACCACATTTATTAAATTACCCAAGTCTCTTCAGATGTCTTTGCCTGGAACCACAGGAACCATAGGAAAAAACAAACAAGCTCTGTTCTCATTGAGACTATGCCTTGATCACACCTAAAGTTATCATTAGTTGCTCTATACATTTTAAGTGCTGTTTTATTTCAAATTAGGATGTGGAACTTCTATGGAGGTATCAGCTAATTGCCATTGTTACTGTTTCTTTTCCAACAAAGAAATGTCACTTCACTGACACAGAACTTATTAAAAGCAGCATAATGCTTCACCTTTTTTGTGTAATCTCTCCATTAAGCAAAACAAATGAAATAGCACATAAAAATGTGCAGTGCTTTTAAAGCCTTAAACAAGGAAAGCAGTCTGCATCAGACTCTCCAAGGAATCTTTTCCTACTTATTTCCTTGTAATCCTGAGCTAGAGCTTTACCACTCTGGGTAAAGCAGAGAAATTTGCCAATGATGCTTATTCCTGCATGCCCAAATACCAGTGCAGCTGTGTGTGGGAGTCAAGGCTGTGCAAGAGCTGAAATAATGAAGTCTTTGGCTCAATTTTTTTTTTTTTTTTAACTAATAGGACCAAATGTGTTTCACCACACTATGAATAAGTGGCAATTTCCTGGGCGCTCTTCGAGTTCTGCAGCTTCTTCGTAACTTAGTCCTACATTAGCACTTTTTAAGCATCCCTTCTCATTTTCATTGCTTCACTGAAAGAAAATTATACTTCAGCCTTACTTTATTTCCAACATAAATACAAGTGAATATTCATTTCCCAACCCTTCCCTCTTCAAGATGAAGATCTTCTGTAAGGGAGAATAATAAAAAAAATATCCCCCCAAAAGCCTGGTTTCTACAAAAAAAAAAAGCTTTCAAAGGTTCAAGAACGTGTAACTTCAAATTTCAAAGTGCTATATTCTGGAAATTAAAATACTCCAGCAGTACAAAGATCAGAATATTAAATTCTCTATGAATGGTTCAGTGCTGCTTGGGGTTTTTTTACTTCCCCGGCGTAAGGAAGTGTAACAGAAAAAAGAGAAGATGTGCATATTCTAATAACCATTTCCCTCCCTGTCCAGTGCAGAATTACAACACTTTCAGGAAAAATTAATGCCATTAAAATTTTCCCTTTCATGTTTGCTAGAACAAATGGGCTCTCTGAAGACAAAGTGTACCTCAATTTCTTCACTTTGGCCATATTTATTCAAAAAATCCCTTGTGACTTTCAGAAGATCTGCCCACATGCAGATATAAAGTTGTCAAAACGTGTCTACTTTGAAATTACAAACATTTGAATCACTGAACAAAAAGAGTCAAGTGTGTATTTTGGACTAAGTATTTTTTTTTTTTTAAATCTGCAATAAAGATTTCTTTCAGAGCAGTAATTGTAAGTAGTGATTTGGGAGCCTAAAAGCAGGCACAGGGCATTTTAAATTATCCTGTGTGCTCTCCAGCAGCTACCCCAGAAACGTCTCCCATTATAATTACATATCTGACCAGCTCAGCCTCTGCTGATGTTAGGTATCATGTTGTGCATTCTTCTGATATCCCTGCTTAGGCACCTGGGTCACTCAGTCCACAGTTTACCTCTATAAATAAGACAGGCAGTGAAGCTGGCTGCTCTGTAAAGCTACAGAAAGGTTTCAAGAGTCACTGATCACTCTAAGAAATGTGAAGAGGCGGACAAAATTGGTTTCAGTAATTTGGTACATTAGGAAAGTAGGGGATTTATTCAGCAAGGCATAATACTGCAGTAGTGATGAATGGGAATCAGCCTGCATCACTGAACCAGAATACACAGCCCAAGTAGAAATGAAGTGTCAAAGCACCTCAGGTGGTGTGGTACCATTAGGAGAGGAGTTAATGAGAAAAATCATGATATGGAGAAACATTAGGAAAAATTAAGTTGAAAAAATTATAAGAAATGAGGTCTGGCTACGGTCTATCAGAAACCGACTTTGAGCCTAAGGAAATGCACTTTATCTCCTAGGCAGATAGCTCAGCCTGAGCTCCACAAGAAAACCCCTTAAGTGCAGACAGACTATTTTAAGAGTATGTGAAAAGACAGAATAACCCCAGAACAGCTTTAAGTTTTTTATTTTGACAGCAAACGATGAGATGCAGTTTAATGAATCAGAGTAGCACCATAAAAACACACTTTTTTTTTTTTTAAATGTACAATTTAGTAATAACATCAGAAGAACTAAAGCAAGAACACTGCACTACATAAAACAGGACAAAGAGCCAATTCTTGGGAGACAAATTTTTTTATTAAATTGTTTATTAAATAAATATATGCTAGAATCTACTTAATGCTAAAGGAAAGTGTGCAGCAAAACCTGAGAGGCTGAAACAAATAAATCAGAAATTTATAACTTTTTTTTTTCTTTTCAGAAGGCACACAAAGATGTATTTCACTGGTTTTATTGATCTTTTTCCAAGTTTATTACCCGTGAGCCTGATCCAGCATATGCTGAAGCCATCAGGAATTGTATAAGCCACCTGCAATGTATGAAAAGGTGCATCGAGAAGATATTTCACATTCTGCCACAAAATCCTAGTGTATCAGTTAAAACAATTTAAATATAAACACAAAATATCATATTTTACCTAAATTTTTCAATATGCAAATATGTGGCAGTTGTGTTTCTGAATACTTTAAAAACATTTCCTTGTGTAATCCACCCCCAAATCAACTACATGCAAAAAATAACATGAAATGGTCCAAGAATATCTAGTGATACTATATTATCCATAAAGTTCAACTATTTGACCATCACTTCACTGTAGCTATGTGCGCTCACCTTGTCTACAGAATGATTCCCCACCTGCTGAGACCCCACTTGGAGTGTGGCATTCAGCTCTGGAGGCCTCTGCACAGGAAAGACAAGGACCTGTTGAGGGGTAGGTTCAGAGGGCCACATATATGATCAGAGGACTGGAACACCTCACCTGTGAAGACAGGGTAAGAGAGTTGGGCTTCTTCAGCCTGGAGAAGAGAAAGCTCTGAGGAGACCTTACTGTGGCCTTTCAAATAATATACAGGGCTTACAAGAAAGATAGGGACAGACTTTTTTAGTAGAGCCTCTTGTGACAGAACAAAGGGTAATGGTTGTAAAGGTAAGAGAGGGTAGATTTAGACTAGATCCTAGGAAGAAATTTTTTACAGTGAAGGTGATGAAGAACTGAACAGGTGCCTAGAGAGGTAGATGTCACATCCCTGGAAACATTTGAGGTCAGGTTCAATATGGCTCTAGACAACCTGATCTAATTGAAGAAGTCCCTGCTTACTGCAGGGTGGTTGGACTGGACCTTTAAAGGTCTCTTTCAAACCAAACTATTCTAGTACTCTGTGATCCCTAATTTTACATCCAACTAGTTAGGAGATATGCTTCAACTCCAACCTTAACCCATCTTCTAATCTCTGAAGAAATTAATTGGTTGTCACTTTTTTTTTCACCAGAAAATCTGATAGCTATTAAGATTAACTTGCTGTATAGCATATTGACAAACATTACCCTAAAAAAGAAGATAAATTACTGTGATAACTGCTATCTACTGTTTCATTCTTTATTTCCAGATAACAGGTTCAATTTCAATGCCTAATACTCAGAAATAGTCAATGATGTTGTGTCAATCTCACCTTTTTGCCCCTATGAAAGTTTTCAGAGTATCAATTAAACAAACCAATGCTGAGGGAGCAAGGAAAGAGATCAAGTGGTTGTTTAAGCTCCTAATCATTACTGCTGTCCGTGCTTGTACAGATACCACTCAGTAACAAGTGAAGTGCTATCATACACGGTCCTAAAAGCCACCCAGCCACTACTGACCAAATCTGCCAGATAGTGGGGTAACTGTTTCTGTTATGTTCTAACTTGCTGGCACCATTTTTCTCAGTTCATGGTTACCTGCTATCACCAAACTATTCATTTAGTGTAACAAGGAGAACTTCAGAAAGGATGGTAACCCTAGGACACAACAAACTACATACCCAAGAACGTGTGAAAAAGAACAACTGGACTCAGAGCCATGACTTGTACATCTTGCACAGCCCCCAGGAACAGCTGAAGACTTGTTACTGAAAACGGGCAGAGAGGTAATTCATGTTTGCAGAAGAAATTTCCGAAACCGTTAGCATATTGTAGGCTTACACTGCAAGAGCACTTACTACAGCCATGGTCCCTGGTAAACACTGTAACCACACTCCCAGTTAATCTTTCATAAGCACTGTATGGAGACGTGGAAGAAGTAAAAAGAAAAAGTTTCTGCTATTTAAATCTATCATTTTATACCAGCAACACTTTTTTCCATGATCTCTGGAAGCTGTTTTAGAAGGGTTATCCAGGGAAGCAAATAGCTTTAAAACTATATCGCTACATTGATTAACTTATTAACTTATAACTTAGCTATTATCAAAACCTAGTCAAGATTAAATCTCACTGTACCTGAAAAAATTAAACGATATTTGAAGTCTAAACAGTGTTGATGGAATATAGTAGGACATTCTAAAGGTATCCAAATCTATTTCAAGCTAAAATACTAGCAAGACTTTTTGAAATGTGTTAAATTGCTATGTTATTCAATGTAAATCAAGCCTTGCATAAGAATGCCTTTTGGAAATAAGTGAATAGTTCAGTTTTATTTTCTGTCTAAATTTTGAGGGCATAATTGTTTGAAGACAGAGCATCAAGGTTTTTTTATAAGGAGATGAATTAAATCCATTACCTTTCCTTTTTTAGGTAATAATTTAAAATAGTCTTAAAAATACAGATAAGAAAGAGCAGCTGAAGTCAAGGAACATGGATATGAGATGCATGAGACATTATTAATAATGGTGCTGTCACAGTTAATGATTTTACCGCTTACTAGATGTGTGGCCAGTTAGGCTAGAATTACTTAGTAGCACAGTCTCTACAACCCAGTGGTATTTTCATTTGCCACTCAACTGTTGGAAGGAAATTGCAAGTCTTTTAATGAACTATGAAATCAACCAGTAAAACACTTCATCTTCTATGAGACAGGCTGGCTACTTTGAAGGTGATATATCATATATGCAAGATGCTGTTCAGTCTACTATGGTACACTAAACTCAACCTGCAAAACTACAGCATCAGCCAGCAGATACTTACCAATAAAAGCTTTGTGAGGCAAATGAGGGTGTCTAAGGACAGCTTTACAATGTTTTATTGCTCCTAACTTCATAGAAAGCACAGTGAGGGATGGAGAAAGGGAAACAGTTTGTATTATTCTTCTTCAGTGTCTCCACACAAAATTCGGTTCCTGACATAAATCAGATTCTCCTTCTAGCTATCAGCCTTTTCTGGCCAAGATGGGTAAGGACAACCAGGAAAGCTCTTCCAAACAGAGGAATCTGTATTTCCATGCTAACTGCAATGACATGTAGGTTGAGACAGTGTGACCTGGGCCCCAGGTCCTGGACTTTAACACAGTTAAGTATCCTGATTTAGTGCTCATACCCAAACAAGTCCACAGGTGGGCATATTTCTCAAGTCTTTGAGAGCACAAGGAGATTTGTGTTGTGAAGTGGCCAGAACAAGTGAGGCAGGATCACAGACTGTGTTCTGGAAACGAAGACTCAACACCAACTACCAAGAGGACAGATAAAAACCTGTTCTGGAGACCTTTTGCCACATGCCTACTTGAGATTCCTTAAATTTAGCAGTAAGTACTTTAGATACCTCAGACAGCTGTTAACATGCAACCCCTTAGGCCAAAATCACCGTTTTGCTAAAATTGACAAATGGCAATCAAAATTTTTCAGTCATTTTGAAAAATGTCCTACATTTTACCCACACAAAACACAATGATCCAGCTCATACATTTTACAGACATGTTCCTTAAACTACCAAGTTTATTTTCCAAGAACAAGTATAGAATAATTGTCTAGCTACATAATTTTATAATGATAGTTTTCTTATACTGATACTGTTCTTCCTTTCCTTTTTTTTTTTTTCCTGACTATTACTTAAGAGTATAGAGCACAATCCTGAACACATCTTTAATGCTTTGGTCAGGTACTCCTGTTAGAGACTCAGATGACTCAATGATTATAATATACCAGCATTACAGGTTTACATTGTCAGTATTGTTTTTGAAGAGTCAGATTAATAGTACATTAAAGCAACAGGCAAAAAGCATTTTCTGATAGTAGAGCACAAGCTAGTGGATGGATGGGACTACCCAGCATTCTCCTCAAACATGAATCCTATCAGACAAAACACAAAGCGAGCCAGGAAGTTTAAATTCTTTGTCTTTACAAACTCATAAACCATGTAAAAACAATCAGGGTAGACACACTTCCCAGGGCTAGCCTAAGTAATGATAAGAATCACAGTAGTTAAGAGGCAAATGCAGAGAAGAGATGATGAAAATGAACAAGAAATAATATGAAATAGACAAATTACAGAAATAGCCTTCTTGAAAAGGAAATCTCACTTTAAGCAATTTACACATTTAAAGCTAAGCATGCTTGTGATTAGATAAACATACGAGAATCACAGTGTTAGTAGTTGGAAAGGACCTTGAAAGATCATCTAGTCCAAACCCCTGCCCGAGCAGGTTTACCTAGATTAAATCACACAAGAACACATCCAGATTGGTCTTGAATGTCTCCAGAGAAGGAGACTCCACAACCTCTCTGGGCAGCCTGTTCCAGTTCTCTGCCACACTCATGGTGAAAAATTTTTTTCTTATATTCACATAGAACTTTCTGTGTTCCAGCTTAGACCCATCGACCCTTGACCTATCACTGGCCACCACTGAGAAGAGCCTGGCTCCATCCTGCTGACACTCACCTTAAACACATTAATCGACATTAATGAGATTTTCTATCAACAGGTACAGAAGGCTTCAGCCTCCTGCTGAAGTTGCTACACTTTGCCAAAGCTAAAGAGTAAAAATGTTCTGGAAGGAATATTTGGAAGAATGAACAGAGAGAAACATAGAGGAAAGAAGCAACACAACAGGTGGAGGCCCTTGTATCACATGCTGTTGATGATACATAGACCACCCAATTGATAAAGGCTCTGTCAAATCATGTAACATTACCATGCAAAATTCAGTGCAGTGCAACTATGTATTTTTCTCTGTTGAACAACAGCTTAACTTTGTTCTGCATCTCAATTTGCTATCTTTAAGAAGAGGTCAAACAGGACAGAAGAGGATCTATAACCTAGAAAAAATACGCATATGAGTCTTGCCTACTTCACTCACTTGACTGAGCAGGATGGAGATATTTTCTTGTGAGCAAAGATGCAAAATAAAGAAGACTTCTTCCAATACTTATTTTTCACTTCAGAGATATTTTAAGAATTACCACCACTAAAATAAAATTTAGTACACAACTAAAATATCCACATACACACATGTAACTGGCAAATAATGTGATAGATGTTAAATAACATCACAGCTTCTCTAAGCCTGACTAAAACTTAAATTCTATTTCTTAAGTAGCATCTTAAAACGAGTTACTCCATGCTTACAGTTTTGGGTTGGGGGATTTTGTTTGCTTTAGACTCTTTCCTGAAATTTCTTTACACATTTGATGAGTGACTGTTAGAAAGGCAAAAAAAAAAACCTTAGAACTAGATTGAGTTGGGCTAACGACTGTCTTCATACATACAAGCAAAAAGAAAATGCATGATGCACAGGGAAAATTATGGGAAATGCAAAAGATTATTCATAAGACACATGAAGAAAAATAATACAAGTGGTCCAAGCAGTTCAAATGTGCACCGTACAGTCTTCGGATGACTGGAAAGTGCCTAACGTTCATGAGTATGAGCCTGGTCAGAAGTCTCATGACCAGGATTGTTAACTCTCTATCCCATTCCAGACATCTACTTTCTTTCAAATGTCTTCCTGCACATGCTATCAAACTTGGAGGATTTTTCCTCAGAGAAGGGGAATCCTCCAAAGCAAAGCAAACATATTTTGACAGAGAAAATATCTGTTATCGTTATCTACTGCACTGTAGCTATATGGATCCTGGTCTTGTGAGGGACAGTTGAGGACTCCTTGCAAACTGCGGAACAGAAACTATTTGATGCCCACTACAATTAACTATTGCAAAAGCTGGGAAAAAAAATAAAAAATAAAGGCTTCAAGCTTCAATCCTCCTGCAGAATTGATATTATTTTTACTCAATGGATTCTTAGGTCCCCAATTAAAAAACTTAGAAACTCATTCAGCAGCTAACTACTATTTCCTGTACTAGAACAAAGGGGCCAAAAAAGATGAAGTGTACTCGTACTTGGAAATGTGGCTATAAAAGCTGATCATTACACTCTACGCTTATTGTATCTCAATGACCAAATGTGCTCCATTTACATATAAAACGTACTTTTTTGTCTAACTTCCAGCAAAGTAAATTCAACAAGGGAGACTGTTATATAAATGTGCACTACACTCAACAGTGGCACAATGGTGTTAGAACAGCCATGGTGAAAAACTGAGTGTGTAAAAGAAAGTATTATTAATATGGGGAAATAATCACAAGGAGCGTGGTCTCAGAGACCACCATTAATATGACCTTGTGTACAGACTGGCAAAATATTTTGCAACAACAGAATGTTTTTGTTCTCAGTGTTCTGCAATAAGACAACTGAGCAGAATATACTTCCTTTAGCATGAGAGAGAGTTGATATTGCCCCCCAAAATTTCATCAAGTAGGTAATTGCACTTGTCTTAAAAGAAGATCCCAGCCCTGGTATCTGTTATGAATGAGACAGGCAGAGAGACAAGCACCAGAACAGAGACTGATAAAAACCCAGAGAGAATGGCGATATTACTTCTTGGAAAAAAATGGTGTCTGGAAGCTTGAGAAACAGCAAGAAAAATGCTGAGAACACAGCAAGAAGTGAAAGAACAGAGATTATTATTGCTAGCTTATGTACACAATTATATTTGCATTGTTTCATGTTATTTTGCTTCTAACAACTGTAATAATTGGATTCATATATCGATGTGAGCTTTTACAACCCAACTACAAATTTTGCAGTTTGTTATGGACAAATAAAAGAAAAAATCCATGAACACTGAATAGTTTATAATAGTGTCAAAAGCAGCCTCACAGTTAAAAATTCCTCTCCAATTTTTATGCTTGTTTTATTTATTTAGTTAGTATCACATCTTTCAGACACTAATAGAAGTTACTATAAATTAAAAGAACATAAATAATCTGTTGGATGTAGATCAAAATATGGGACCAACCCAAACTTCTATGTGGCTAACACTCCCTCAAAAATTATCGTAGTTCCTTGATACTCTTCAAAAAGGTCAAGAAAGAGGACCCAGCTAACTATAGACTGGTCAGCCTCACTTCTGTCCCGGTAGAGCAGTGGATGTGGTTTTTGTGGATCTCAGTAAGGCATCTGACACCGCATCCTGGTGGGCAAACTGAGGAAGGGTGGCCTGGAGGGTAGTGAGGTGGATTGAGAACTGGTTGAAGGGAAGAAGTCAGAGAGTTGTGATCAATGGGGCAGAGCCTGGCTGGAGGCCTGTGACTAGTGGAGTCCCTCAAGGGTCACTACTGGGACCAGTACTGTTCAGTGTGCTATTGATGACCTGGATGAGGGAACAGAGTGCACAGTCAGCAAGTTTACTGATCACACAAAGCTGGGAGGGGTGGCTGACACACCAGAAGGTTGTGCTCCCACTCAACAAGATTCAGACAGGCTGGAGAGTTGGGCAGGGAGAAATTGAATGAGATCTAATAAGGGCAAGTGTAGGGTCTTGCATTTGGGGAGGAACAACCCCAGGTACCAGTATAGGTTGGGGACTGGACTCTTGGAGGGCAGCGTAGGTGAGAGAGACCTGGGGGTCCTGGTGGACAGCAGGATGACCAGCAATGTGCCCTCGTGGCCAAGAAGGCCAATGGCATCCTGGGGTGTATTAGAACGGGGGGTGGCTGGTAGGTCAAGAGAGATCCTCCTCCCCCTCTACTCTGCTGTGGCGAGACCACACCTGGAATATTGTGTCTGGTTCCAGGCCCCTCAGATCAGGAAGGACAAAGAACTCCTTGAGAGAGTCCAGTGCAGGGCCACCAAGATGATGGAGTGGAACATCTTCCTTATGAGAACAGGCTGAGGGAGCTAGGTCTCTTTAGCTTGGAGGACCAAGTGGTGACCTCATTAATGTTTATAAACATGTGTTTAAGGTGAGTGTCAGGAGGACAGAGCCAGGCTCTTCTCAGTGTTGGCCAGTGATACGTCAAGGGTCGATGGGTCTAAGCTGGAACACAAAGTTCCATGTGAATATAAGGGAAAACTTTTTTTCCTCACCCTCATTTCACTGTGAGTGTGATGGAGCATTGAAACAGGCTGCCCAGAGAGGTTGTGGAGTCTCCTTCTCTGGAGACATTCAAGACCAATCTGGACACATTCCTATGTGATTTAATCTAGGTGATCCTGCTCATTCGGGGGATTGGACTAGATGATCTTTCAAGCTCCCTTCCAACTTCTAACACTCTGTGATTAAGGACACATAACAAGAACATTAAGTATCCTATCTGCCCTGCTCTGTCTAAATATTCTATCCAGTGTGGATAACCTAGCAGGTCTCATAGCTTGGAACTCCATCACATGCACCACTGGCTTTTGAAGGTCCTGGTTGACTCTGGCAGACACACACATCCAATTCAAGAGACAACAGAGGGCAGTCACTTGCCACAAAAGAATACAGGCCAAACAAAGGCTGCCATGGTCAGCCCTAGAATGTCTTAGCAGGTAGGGCTGTAAGTGAAATTTGCCAAGACAAGCTCTTAATTGGACTCTTATGAATAATAAAAGTGACTTTATACCCAAAAGCAAATATGAAGGAAGCACTATCACTGAGAGTTTAATCAAAAAGTACTAAGGTAAGTGTAGAATTTAAGTTTTTTTCACATTGAGTAGTTTTCCTAGTTTGACAGAAACCCAGTAGCAGTACAGAAGTGGTAATAAAGGTTCTTATCCAGGGGTGAATAGCCCTCCTGGCTTCAGTTACACAGTATGTAGTCTTCGGATGAACAGCATCAGTCTCTCCCTTTAACTCATTAAAGGGTGTACCTGTTTTTACCTTATGCCTAAGCGACTATGTCAGTATTGCAGACAGTCCACAAGAACCAGAATTTGTTAGGCAGCATCAACTTAGGAATACATCTGCCCACCTACTGCCTAGAAGTTCTCCACACTGAGGACCTAGGCTGGCCACCAGATTTGATCCTTTCTCTGTTCCACCGGCAAGCTACCTACAGCATGAAACTGTATATTCTGTTCATGTTATCACTTATCTGGGAAAATACAAACCCCCCAATGTGTAAGCACTCGGACACAGCTCTTGAGGAAACCCATCCTCACTCCTATGTAGAAGATAAATTCTGCGAAGGGGTATGCCGAAGATCTCTGCAGTCCATGTAAGGGTAATAATTGCATTGCCTTTCACCCTTATGTCTCCTCTAAGAATAGCTTATGGATAGAGTCCAAAACCAGTGACAATTGAGAGACCAACAGGCTCCTGATGCAAGCTGAAGACTCTCAGCTCTCCACTGGTTTACTGTTGCCATCTGCCTCCTGTTGCAATATCAAATTACTGGGAGAATCTACAGGGTCATGCTCTGATTTTGTTTAGCAGCAAAACACACACATTACCCTTTCTCGTGTTTGGTGATGGGACAGAGCTTGCCGTCTTCAGTCGCACTCTAAAAAGCTGAAAGCAACCATCCAAATTCAAAACTTCCCACATATTTGAGTCATGTATTAGAAGAACATACTGTCACTAAAATACATGCCTAAAGAGAGGCTGAAGAAATTTGGTTCTGATTCAGGTGGTAGCCAGGGGATATCTACAAGGATTCATTTGTTAAAACGTAGAGTGAAATGATTGCTGCTGTACACCCTTTAGGATGGTACACTGCTTCTGATCCACCAAGGACAAAGTTACACAGATGCTCCAGCCAAATCAGGGACTCTGCTAGCCCTTGACAAGTCATCCCAGTTACCCTCTACAAGGCAGAGCTCATTAATCCAGGTTGGGCAGTACATAGTGCTGCCTTTACTGCTGGAATCACAATAAGCACTCTACTGAACAGTGACCATCAGCTTGTTGGCCTTCATCTTCTGCTCTGGTGGCAAAAGCAAATGCCATCCCACCTCCATTAGACCACAAGGAGGCACCTGGCCTCTGGAGCCCATACAAGATTACTTCATCTAAGCGTAAGAAAGGACAGAGTGGAGAAAAGGGCTCAAGAACTGTGTATGTTTTCAGTCACAAAGAGCACATCTCTCAAACAATGACTTGTTTCCCAAGAACAAAGTTTTTTTTCTCCTATGTGCTCCTTCACTGTTTGTGGGGAAAAAAAACCAAAAACAAATATAAAAAAAAACCAAAACAAACAAAAGAAACCCCAGCCACAACAATGTATGGTTTTCTTTTTCTTCAACAGCTGTCAGAAGACTCCAAATAAAACCCCTGTCATTTCCTCTTTATTACCAACTTTAGAGCTCTCACTGGAGCTGCATATCTGTCGGACTTTGCTGGAAGCTCAGAATAAAATGGATGCATTTGAAAAGCTAACTACAGTCTATTTATAATCCAACTGAATTCACCTTCTCATCTGCAACGGGCTCATGAATTCATATTCAGTATAATTCTGCAGGGGCTGTCAAGTCTTTCCAACAGAGATCCTTAGCATTACTCCTCAGTTCCCTCACAACTACCGTGATTCTTGCAAAAACAAAACCCAAAATAATAACTCAAATTTCAACACTAGAAGTCCAACTCATCATATCCAAATACATTTTATTCTGGGGAAGTCTATGCAGTTACTCATATCTCCAAAACCAAAGACCCTACTTGGAAGGGGAACTTCAAGCAAACACTCTTAATTGGTTTCAGCATACTGTTGTTTTGCAAAAATGGTATATTGCACATATGCCTATACTTACTTTGAGAGCACCAAAGGCAAGAAAAAGCGACTTTCCACCTAAAGTCCTTTTAACAGAACCTGAATAAAACATCTAGATATTTTTAGACCTCTCATGATGTTGAAACTCATGATACATTAATATTTTAAGCTTCCAGCCTAGAATATTTTATGTCCTCCTTTTCATTTAGCACCTGAGTAACCACTCAATTTCATTTGAGTGAACCTACAGATATGTCCAGGTTTCATTGATTTCACATTTTTAAAATCAGCATTTAATTTCCTGAGAAAAAGCAATTATTGAAATAGATCAAAAGTAAATTTATATTTTGTCTTTCAAATAAGTTTGATTTCTAGTTCTTCACATTCTAGTACATAAATGCATTAAAATAAAGCAAATGCTTCACTCCCTCTGCTTTTCAAAAAGCAGAAGGTAAAGATCTGAATCCTAATTTCCTACAAAACATTTAAGATTCCCTTTCACTGTATCAGGGTGGGATTTCACATCTCCAGCCTTCATAAAAACAAGAATATTACTAAACTGAAAGCTACATATAGAAAATGTTCTCACTTGAGAGGAATCAGTGTTCTTAAGATTAAGTTAATTTGGAAAAAGATAAGACTTTAGTAAAAACTTTTAATTGGGTAGTACAGATTTTTTTTTTGCTGAATGTCCACTTCATTAGTTTCCAAAGCTCATCCATCTCATGTGGTAGTTCTCACCTGTACAGTTTACAAGACAGTTGGCAATTCAAACCCAGGCCAAGATTCTCAACATTTCAAATATTAACATGATTATCATACTGGGTTTTGATCCCTTTTAAAAATCTGACCTGACAGCATAATTTAAATCTTTGGCAACGCTGGTTAGATTCCATAAGAGAGGTCATCACGTATCAGCTGCTCTGGGGAAATCTCCTCTCCTAGACATAATTGAACAAAGACTTCTGAGGCAGCAAGAAATTACTAATCTATTACCAGGACAGCATCGTGTGAACATACTGCAAGTACTGACAATTAGAAGTCAAATCCTGATACTATTGCAATAACCTTCATAAGTTCCTATTTACATCAGTGGTGTTGGGATTTTTTCATACAACTATGGATATATTTGGAGCTTGCTATTTTGTCATTTCTAAAGATGCTTAGGGGTAGCAAAAGAAGGCTGTGAGTCTTCTCTCCCACCCCACTGCTACAAAGTGCACTAAAATAACATTGTCAATTAAAAATGTATTCAGCAAAGATAAACACACACAGCTGCAAACTGAGTCATGAAAGACTTTTCAAGGCAAGACTTGTGCACAATTATCTGCATAATTTTTAAAGTTCCCGCTTTCTGCAACCTCTTGAAAAGGCTCAAACAACATTCTTCATCTATTCAGAGGCTTCTCTCCAAGCAGAAATTATGTTCTACAAAGTGCTATAATAGCTTCACGAATTATTTTCAGGAAGACAGAAACACTGGCTAGGATGTGACTGATCCAAATGAGGCACATAAAAAATGCATGTGTTTGTCCTTTTAGCTGATGGCTTGCTCGAGTTTGGACATCCTAGCTGGCCTTCAAAAGCTGTCACAGCCTGCATTGTTTGGAGGACACTTATGTTCCTATCTCAATTAGACATTTTCATGGGTCTGTTCTTAACGCCTCTTAGAAGCTGTTTATTCTGCTATCCCTCCCAATACATATTCCTACTTGATTTCTCAGAGTGTAACTATTGAACTTCATGACATTTGGAAGGGAAAACAAATGCCAGCATCAAAACTATTGTTTGCTAGAAAGATTTTGTTGACTTCACAGAGCAGTGTAGCTATATATGAATGGTTTTTTAATACTTTTTAAGCCTACTGAATTACACTTCAAATTCTGCCCAGTCACAGATAAGAAAAAAAAAACACAAACAAAAACAAAAAAAAAAAAAAACAAAAAAAAAAAAAAAAAAAAAAAAAAAAACACCAAACCAACCCACAGAGAAACTAGCAAGCTGATTCTTCCTAAATAAGCATGAAGGAAATATATTAGTGTTTTGCTGAAGTATGACTATAATTAGGAAAATGTTGCTGTTTGGGGGTTTTGTGGCTTCAACTTTTGTTTGCTTTTGACTGCTCCAAATTTTTCCAAGCGTTTCAAACCGGATTTCTACATGATATAGATTTTAAATCTGGTTAACTATAAATGACTCAGATTAACAGCTAGCAATTGCAATGAACACTGCAGACTCATGTTAATTAAGTGTTGGTTTTCTATTCCTTATATGTTTAATGTCTACATTATGACTGAAACAGAACAGGTAGAAAAAAAAAGATCTATCATCATCTTCACCTGTCACCACTGTTTTATGTTAATTTATGTCCCATGAGGGACCAGTGAAGTCCAGCACTTCCTCTCATGGCTACAGAATCTAATGCACCGTTAGAAAACCTCCACAAAACCCATGCTTTCTCTTCTGGGGGGATCTAAACTCTGTAAAGACTTCCCAGGAGACACAAAATTAGGTGACAGATAAAAGCTAACTTATTAGAAAACTGAAAATAATAAATTCGTCCTGTGTGACGCCTCCATATTAAATGTCATAGTAGCTGCAGTTTTGGTGATGTGGTTGTTAAACCTACTTAAACAGTGTGTGTGAAAACACTGGCATTATTCACATCACAAACTGAAATGCTTTCAAGTCTTAAAAGTGACTAAACTCTCAATCCTTGGCAGTAAAACATATACAAGAAACCCATATTACTATACACATTTTGTTTTAAGATTTGATGTAAATATATAACCCTATTAAATCCCTTTAAAGAAAAAAAGATTAAAAGCAATGTTGCTAAGCAATTTTAGTGAGAGTTTGTGGACCCTACTCATGAAAACAAAGTTCTCTCTACTCATCTTCTCTTTACTTCATTGTATATAGAACCCACACTGTGAGCAAAGCTAGAAAAATCAACATGTTTAGAGAAATATTTAAAATTATTTAAAACTTATATTGCAGTCAGGTGCCATGCTGTATGAACTGGCACAGAAATAACAGACATTCTAGGTTTCACCAAGAGGGTCAAGAGAAATTGCCGCAGGGCTAGTCATACACTTAATTCATTTCATGGTTTGCCTGAAATATTTTAGGTAATTAATTTTCTTCTCAGGAAATTCTTCAACTATCAATATATGCATTAATTCACATTCATTATAGCCAACTGTTCTTTATACATCAGAGATTTATTTTCTGTAGCCTGATTCTTGGATGTAAATCATGGAGGACCTCCATCCCTCCAAATCAGCTATTCAGTGTATTATAATGACATGGTATTCCTTTTTTTTTTTTTTTGGTTTGGTTTTTACTTAACTGGACTTCTTGACCATTTACCAAAGCCACCACTTTGCAGTGACAGTGTGCAAAGTTAACACAAGCAAGGTAGGAAAGGTAGCTCCAGGGCATCACAGAGAAATAACCTTTTCTCAGGGTGTCTCTTACCCACTGAATTCCAGGGATCCTTCTGAAAACCCCTGGAGTTTTCGTGACCAAGTAGCAGTCTTGGAGGTTGACTACACTAACGCCGTTTAACACGTAATGCACCAAAAAAAATATGACCAGTAGAGACTTCCCAGAGGCCATGGAAGAAGACACTAATCACAGAAGGCAAACTTTTACCTACCAAAGCCTTTTTCTAGACTCTGCATTTCCTCCACTTTCATCATTCAAATAAACAATCTAGGGAGATTCAGCTCAATAAACTAAATTTACTCTTTAGGATCATCCCTCAGAGTATCCGACATGATATTTCTTGAACTTTGGATGACAGTAGATTAACTTTTTGCAGTTTTATTTTATTTATAATCAGGGTAAGTCACAAGCATCCCGTCAGGCTCACTTCCATTGGATCTGATGCCTTCCTACGTATCTTCAGAAGCAACAGCACAATTGTTATCTCCAGCAAGCGCAAACTCTATTAGTGCTGTGCATGGCAAGAAGAAGTGATAAGCTTTGACATCTAAGCACAGTTTGAACTTGCTCATAAACCATTTCTTGATTCTGAGCAATCTCTCCACAGTCACCCATCTCCTCCTTCCAAGGCTTTCCTTTGAAAGAACTTCACTAGTTCCTGGAACACAACTCTGTTCGTATGTTTGCTACTGAAATTAAACAGGTCAGCTCATAAGGAGAATTAAGTCTAGCAGGTTGGCATTTGTATCATATAAAAAAAAACACACAAAAACTACACATGGATATGAATTAATCACATCACAATTAAAAGCCCCCACTTAAAAAGATTTATATGCCACATTTTATGAAAATCACATGCTTGAAGCTAGTAAACCAAGTTAGGAGTTCTGCTATACACTTGCTATTATTAGCAAACGTGTTTTTCAATATACAAAGCAGCGCCTGTCCTGGGTGCTTTGAAAACAAGAAGAGGCATTTTTTCGATGATCTGGCTGCCGAAGCATTCGCGAACACAGTAACTAAAGCACAGTTACAGCTTATGCAAGTACTCGTAACTCTTATCCGGCCAAGCAGACACTGACAGTGGTGCAACTACTGCAATTAAGAGGGCTGCCTTGGGCTGGCCATGAGGTTTAATCAAGGTCTTCAGTGAGGACTGCAATACCTACTTCGCCCAGCTGCATCATTACTGCTGCCCTAACTATCTCTGTCATTCAGAGACAACAGAGAATTAACTTAAAAGGGCAATGAAGGACAGGATTATACCAGTGTCCTGGTTTCTGCAGGGATAGAGTTAATTTTCTTCCTACTAGCTGTTATAGTGCTGTACTTTGGATTTAGTGAGAGACTAATGTTGATTACACACTGACGTATATAACTGGGACTAAGTTGACCATGGCATCGGCCAGCGGGTGGGGAGCAATTGCACCGTCCATCGCTCATTTTGTATATTCTATTATTATTTTATGTTCCTTTGCTGCTCTGCAAAGAACATCTTTATCTAAACCCACAAGTTATGCTGTGTGTAGGGCTGTTTCCCCACCTCTCTTTCTCGATTCTATTCCCCTTTCCTCCCAAGGAGGAAGGGGGGTGAGTGAGCAGCTGCCTGCTGCTTACTTGCCACCAGGGGTTAAGCCACAGTACCATAAAACACTTGCCACACTAATCTTCCTGTTCTTTTCAAAGACTAATTTAACAGTATAGCATGCAAATAATATTTTATTTATGGATGAAGTGCACAGAAGCCTTGGAAAATGAGGCAAAAATTAAAAACAGCTGACTTTCCATATCAGTTTCCAAAATTACAGAGTAAGCAAGGCAAAAGCAGCACCTGAGAATGTGTAAACATTTTCAAGAGATACATGTTCTCATTCCAAAGATTGTGTCTACATTCAAAATAAATTCTCAATCAATTGCATCCATCCTAAAAACATGATTTCAGGTGCCACAAGCAAGTTTTGTGCAGCATTGAGATTCTTACCAAGTTATTGATACTCCAAGAACAGAAAAACACCAGGTCGTACCAAGTCACAAACTGACCAACATGTCAGTCTACCACTCTGTTTAGGGACATGGCTCCAGTGCTCAGAGGAGACAGTCTATGCAAAAGAATGACATATGGGTCTCGAGTATGAGCTACTGAGTGCAGACAGGGAAAGTCACCTGCACTTCTACTTTGGTTCATGGGTTTCCCGCTATATACACACACGGACTCTACCCTTCACTCATACTTTCAGAAAACCTCTAATAATGCCAAATTAATGAATTTATTTAAGTGTTTAAAGGTTGGGTTTTTTTCAGATTTGGTGTTTTGCATGTAATTAATACATAAGCATCCAACACTTTATGCTAATTCTTGGTAAACTTTGATAATTTTAAAGCATCAACATGGTTCTTAAGGATACCATATCAACTTACAAACTCAGGATTGAAAATGTTCCCATGTCCATTATTTCTAAAAGCACTATATCAGAAGAAAACATACTAAATCTTTATTGCAAAAATTGTATAAAAGAACCAAGCATATGATTATATGCTTAAATATGAAAGTACAAGAACTTGCAGAAAGACAATAAGCTTAAAAATCTTGAAATTTACCATTTTCATTGAGAAATACTTACTTAAAGAGTATGTCTTACACATGCACAGACCACCATCCTTGACAACCAGAAAAGGAAGCACGACAAACTCAATACAGTTTATTTTACTGTACAGGGAAGTACTTTACAAGGAAGCTTGATAAATCTAACTGAACCTTAAAATGGAATACTGAAGAATAACAATGGTCAACAGTGTGCATAGCAGCAGCAGAAGGTATCCAATGCCAGAGAGCAATCAACAATATTCAGCTGCATGATTGTAATCTGAATTGGCATTTTGATCATTGTTCTAGAAAACAGGGTGCAGCAATCTCACTGCAGACAGAAAGTTTTAAGTGTGGGTGGCAGAAGATAGTTTTAGCTATGAAACAGACCAAAACACAATTTAGAGAAAAAGGATTCTGCATTAAGGCAAATCAACAAATATTTATTTCTTTTGTGACTAAGCTAAGGGAGTTCTGAGATGCAAGTAAATTAGCATTTCATTATGTCTTTAAATTAAAAAGAGCTAATGAATTGTAATTAACATTATTCTACAGAAATTGCTCAAGTGAATGTGTCAATAAAAAAAATGTCAGTTATGTAAAATTAAAGTAGCATACTAGCAAGATAAGAATTTGACACTGTTCATATCACTTTCAATTCCTTTTTTTTTTTCCTCCTCTGATGTGTTGAGCACTCCTGTACCCCGAGTAACTTTATTTGGAAGAACAGCTTTTCCCCCCCTCGCACCTAGAGCATTTTCTTGGACTCACACAAGACCAGGAAAGGCTGTTGTGCTGGTTCTGTATCCCTCAAAGATTCCGATTTCAGCACAAGGTAGATCCACGTGTTCTGCGAACAAGAACTCGTGGGTTTGCACCTCCATCGACTGAACACACCCACGAGCAGGGACGTGAGCATCGTAACCCAACGGGCACCTCCACCCACGGAAGGGCCACTAGAGGGCAAGCGAAGCACTAAGAGCTCCCCCCACTCTGGTCTCCATCAGCAGCCTTAGGACCACATCTGTTCCCAGACTGTCCTGGGAAAACCTGAGGGATAGTCGGAGTAGCAAGATGGATGCAGATATAACATTGCCTAATTTAGCTTACATTAACGCTGCTTGAGCGTGAGTATAGATTAGTAGAGCTTTTGCTTACAGAATCGTTGATGTTTGTTTTTTACTGTGAAACAGTGCAGACAAAGACATGAAAAGTATATTAAATTTGAAAACTATAACCTTTGAAAAAAGCAATAATAATCTACTGGAATAAGAACCTATATATTGTTAAAAACTGTACTGCAGACAGAGAACGTGAGGGGACAATTACTTTTTAAATAAATCACATCCCTATCACTTCTGTTGCACAGGTAAAAGATTTGACTAGGCATTAGCACCAAGTATCAGGTTCAGGGGTTTGATTTCTAGAACAAGTTTAATCTGACTTGTAGCACTTCAGGTGCCCTGAGGGAAGTGCTCAGGCAACTTGTAAAATGCTGCTTTCACTCCTCTGTCTCACTATAATACAGGGCTACAGAAATTTAACAGTGACATTTTGGCACCTCTCTTACAAAGGAGAGAATCAGACTAAGTTTGCCTATTAAGTAGCATATGCCCTGGTTTAGTCATCAGGCCCTTCTAAAATACAGCAAAAGAGGGGAAAAAAAGTTTTACTATTCATATTCTTCAATATTTTTCCATTAAGCATTTAAGCAAGACATAAGACACCTGATGAAGAGGTTTACGATTCCTTCTTTCTTCACAATACAGAGCATTTTTTACTAGTTTCATGTTTCCACTTTGCCAGTGTGATTTCTAGTTTTACTGTCCAAACATTAACCTATAACCATCCTTTCTAGGTTGGGTTTTCTTGATCTTTTCTTTGGAATCAAAAAATCAGATAGAGAAGAGATAGACTCAAGCAGCATTAATGTAAATATTTCCTAGCTTTCCTTTGGTGAAGAACTTTGTCATGTCACAAAAAGGAATGAGCTGACAGATGCTTAGACACTGTTGGTATTTCAATGTAATCGGAGTTACTGCATCCTATAGATGCCTTTGTGTTGGGAACACATTCATCCTTTCAGTTATCCAAAATGGAAAAGTTATTTTGTGTCGTTAACACAGTTAAAACAATGTGCTGGCCTTTTGCTGTTACTACTGCTCTCAGATGGCCTGTAATTCCTAACATTACTAGTTTCCTTAACTGTTTTGGCTTAAAAAAAAAAGTACTGTTGAGCCTCTGATTTTATTGAGGAGTCCATTTTAATCACTCTAATGAGTAGTTGTGCATGGACTTTCCCCATCCTTCTTGGGGAAGACGAAAAAACAGGAAAAACAGGTTATGTAGAGAATATAGATCTCCCTTAGAACTGCAAACAGCTTAGATAAGACAGTACCTTTAAAACTGAGGAGAATCAGCTTGCATGTGCATTCATACCCATTTGTGGAAGACAGATCACACTAGAGTATTGGCTTTACTGTACAATATTAGACTTCTTGAGGGTAAAGATGCTCTACCACTGTCTGGCCAACACTTACACTGCTGAGCACAGTCCTATTTGAGAAGTATCCTCCACAGCTTTTGCACAGGCTGAAGTCATGACAAGAAGTGCTGAGAGATGCTTTTCTATTTAAAAAGTGATGCTGAATGCAAGGTCAAGAATTTTTAGGTGCACGCATCACTTGAGCACAATAGTTCCCACAGGTAAAGGCCATACTAATCTGCATTGTTTTTAGTAAGCACTTGGTGTGCACATTCCTTCTACACAACTGCACTTACCCTGCCTAAAGGGTTTTTTCCATGTATTTGAACATTCACATAATTTCCTGTACCACCAAACTGGATTCCCTAACATGGGTTTCAAGAGTTAAGAATACCCAACTGTAACTGTACTTGAAGAAAGGCCTTAGGTATGGGAATAGAAAACGCCTTCAGATAAAAATAAGGTGAAAACTTGAAGAAAAAATCCAGTTCCAACTCAGGTGAATCACAGTGGAGAAGATGAATGAGGTGGGTGCCCTGGCGACTGAGGACAGTAAGAAGGCAGAGTTACTGAATGCCTTCTTTGCCTCTGTCTATACTGATGGAGACTGTTTGCAGGAGACACAGATGTCAGAAGTCCCAGAGGAAGCCAGGATAAATGAGGAGTCCGCCTCATCAACTGAGGACTGGGTCAGGGATCAGTTAAGCCATCTGGACATCCATAAATCCATGGGTCCTGATGGGATGAATCCAAGGGTGCTAAGGGAGCTGGCAGGAGTCATTGCTAGGCCACTGTCCATCATCTTTCAGAAATCCTGGGAAATGAGAGAGGTGCCCGAGGACTGCAGGAAAGCAAATGTCACACCAGTCTTTAAAAAGGGCAAGAAGGAGGAACCGGGTAACTACAGACTGGTCAGCCTCACTTCCATCCTGTGAAAGGTGATGGAACAACTTGTCTTTGGTGCTGTCTCCAGGCACATCAAGGATAAGAGGGTTATTGGAAGTAGTCAGCATGGTTTTACCAGGGGGAGGTCATGTCTGACTAATCTAATAGCCTTTTACGAGGATATAACCAGGTGGATGGATGATGGTAGGGCAGTGGATGTGTTTTTTCTGGATCTCAGTAAGGCATTTGACACTGTCTCCCACAGCATCCTGGTGGGCAAACTGAGGAAGTGTGGGCTGGAGGGTAGAGATGGATTGAGAACTGGTTGAAGGGAAGAAGTCAGAGAGTTGTCATTAATGGGCCAGAGTCTGGCTGGAGGCCTGTGACTAGTGGAGTCCCTCAAGGGTCACTACTGGGACCAATACTGTTCAATGTATTCATTGATGACCTGGATGAGGGAACAGAGTGCACAGTCAGCAAGTTTGCTGATGACAAAGCTGGGAGGGGTGGCTGACACACCAGAAGGTTGTGCTCCCACTCAACAAGATTCAGACAGGCTGGAGAGTTGGGCAGGGAGAAATTGAATGAGATTTAATAAGGGCAAGTGTAGGGTCTTGCATTTGGGGAGGAACAACCCCAGGTACCAGTATAGGTTGGGGACTGGCTTCTTGGAGGGCAGTGTATGTGAGAGGGACCTGGGGGTCCTGGTAGATAGCAGGATGGCCATGAGCCAGCAGTGTGCCCTTGTGGCCAAGAAGGCCAATGGCATCCTAGGGTGTATAAGAACAGGGGTGGCTGGTAGGTCAAGAGAGGTGCTCCTCCCCCTCTACTCTGCTGTGGCGAGACCAAACCTGGAATATTATGTCCAGTTCTGGGCCCCTAAGTTCCAGAAGGACATACACCTCCTTGAGAGAGTCCAGTGCAGGGCCACCAAGATGATGGAGTGGAACATCTTCCTTATGAGAACAGGCTGAGGGAGCTGGGTCTCTTTAGCTTGGGAAAGACTAAGGGGGGACCTCATTTACATTTATAAATATATAAAGGGTGAGTGTCAGGAGGATGAAGCCAGGCTCTTCTCAATGATGGACAGCGATAGGACACAGGTCAATGGGTCCAAGCTGGAATGTAGGAGGTTCCATGTGAACGTAAGGAAGAACTTTTTTCCTCACCCTCACTTCACTGTGAAGGTGATGGAGCACTGGAACAGGTTGTGGAGTCTCCTTCTCTGGAGACATTCAAGACCAATCTGGACACGTTCCTGTGTGATGTGATCTAGGTGATCCTGCTCATTCGGGGGGTTTGGACTAGATGATTTTCATTGTAGGTTCCAACTCCCAACATTCTGTGATTACCAACAGAAGAATAAAACAACGAAAGTACAGTCTTTCCAGGCAAGGCAAAGAATCAACACAATGATTTTGCCATTGTTGTGAAAGCCATCATTTCCATTTATCAGCCTTTCCCATTTCAAGGTCCCTCCAAGCTCCAGTAAAAAGGCTTATAGTAGCCATAGTGAGCTAAACACATTTTCACCAATTTTTTTTCTGAGCCTTTTTTACTTCCAGTGAAATTAGGAGTTTATACAACTGGTACCACTGCAAGTCAATAGCACTAAGACTGAAACACTACCATTTCTGATGGGACAGACATTCCTGCAGCACCTCAGAGATCTCTTGCTGCTCTGTCTTGAGAGGGTAGGTAGCCTGGCCAACACTAGCAAAACACTCATGAGGGATATATTTCTATATAAATTTTCCCTCACCTTCTTCTTCCATTTGAGGATTTGGATTTTTTTCAACTCCTTATGGATTAATATATCCTTGCATGCATAATAAAATTATCTAAGGAAAGACAACTTCCAAATATGAAAAAAATACTCAGAAATATTATCTTGGATTATTCCATATACAACTTTCTCTTATTCCAGACATCCTATTGTGAAATACTACCTAGCAACAATTTTATTTTCAGTGTGACCATGTCCTTGATAGGACAAGAGAAGAACAAAAATAGCAACACTTCTCTCAAACACTGTGGCTGGTCAGGATGTTCAGGAGTCAGAAAACAATGCGATAGAGATTGTTTCTCTCAGTTTTGGTATCAATATGCTCCTGATCCAGAAAAGTCCTTCAGGCTGCCTACAAAAAGATTAAGTCACAGGCTGAAGCAGGAGCCACCAAAATCAGGCAAATTCAAAGTCTAACTTGAATGACAAAAATCAGACTGGATAGCAAAGAGTAAAAAAATGTGAACCATTTGCTGTCATCCAGAAGAATATAATACATCCAGATAACCACTATCTTGTGAAAAGGAAAGCTCATTGAAGTCCTTAATCAGTTCTTCACTGAGAACTAAACTTGTTTGATGCAGGGTTTGATCACATACAATAAAAGCATGTCGAGAAGGCTTAACGTATTTGGTGAAACTGGTGCTTTATACCAAATAAAGATAGACCTGAAGGTATTTGCCTATACTCGCACCAATATTTTTTAATGCAGTGACAGCTGCTAGACATAAAACCACCTGTAGCATTTTTTATTTTTGTGAGATAGTAGTACAGTCTAGTATACACACTGCCTTTAGGACATTTCCTCCAGACAGGTTCTGGTCTAGCCCCTCCTAAGTCACTAAGTAGAAAACCTCTAGGAGGACTCGACTACTTGCAGACAATTGTTATCTACATGTAATTCCCAAATTACGTGTAGATAACACATAGAATCCTTCCATTCTCCTTCCAGTATATCTTAGAAATGTAACTATATCACTTGAACCCTGTGGATGATGAAGGTGCTCTTAGCATTCAAACCCAAGCTGTAACTAGCTATGCTTTACCGATCCCCAAGCTATTTTCTGTGCAATAAATTTAACACTTCCATGACTCTTGGGGCTTCAGTGACACATATAAGCTGGTTGTACTTAAGCAGTATTTAAGAGCAATGTCAATAAATCAGAAGTGAAATTTCAGCAGAGCTGAATGCAGAAGCATCCACATCCCTGGACATGTGTCTTAACTATTGGTAATGTTCATTGAAATCTTAATTCCCCCAGACTGAGACAGAGTCAAGCTAACACAGGAAACAATAACACTATCTGACACGCATGACCTTTCTGATTAAAGCAACTTGTCTTTCTTAGAGAAGACAGCCACTACAGCTCATTAACAGCTTTGCCCTCTATTCTTCAAAATACTGTATCAACCAATTCATACTCTTTATTTCTGGTGGCATTTGGAAATGTCTCAATTTCCTCTTGAAGTTAATGAGAGACAATGGGTATTCAATTGTAGGTCAGCAATGATGGATGTTGCCTTATAACTCACTCATGTATTTCTACAGAATATTTCAGGCCAGTTCCATTCTGTGTTACATCCTACTATCAAGAGATCTAGCTAATACATAAAATTATCTCATTTAATTTTTTAAAAAATTGAATGCACATATAATACATAGAAAAGTAACACATTTTTAAAATTTTACTGACATAGGTGCTATCAGAAAGCTCAGGATAGAATCAGAATCCCCAGGACAGGGACAATAAGCTACACTTCTGTCAGTAATTCACTTCTAATTTTTTTTGAAATGGGAATGTAAACAGACCATTGATCACAGACTATGTATACCAGGCACAGTACATTAACTGTGCCTGTACAAGACTGATTTTCAATAATTTTTCATACATGGATTTTCAAGTAAATTAATAATATATTTTCCTACCAGTATACTGTACACAAAAACAATCCTGCAGCTTTCAGAACATTCATGTGTATCCCCTAATATTACTGTATTTGTTCCAACAATTGACTAACGTTTGCACTAAAAATCCCTTGATATCAAACAGCTAAAACTTTAAGAACATTACCATGGGGATTGAACTCACATCAGTCACACGAAGTGAATTTCTACAACCTTATTGCCATCAGCTTTAGATACCATTCAGAAAGATTTAAAGATACTGTACAACCAATGAACAGTTGCAATATTTTTCCAGCGGGGAAAAAAGAATTTAACACCACACTGCATTTTAAGTCAGCAAAAAATAAAGCTTGTTTCTAGTTCAGAAAGCGACATACATGAAAGCTCATATAAAAGTTAGATATAATGCATATTATTTTTCCCCATTTGAACAAAGTTTAGTTGCCTAATTACATTCAGGGTTAATGTGGAAGAACTCCATATTGAAAACACAGGGATGTATTTGGCACTAATAAAACAAGAACTACAGAATTGCTGTAAGCAGACAACTACTGCTCAGCATTTGAGTGTGCTATTTGGGATACAAAACTGTCAGCCTTTCCATTGCAAATTCTTTGGTTAATATCCACAGTTATTTGAGCATATTTTGTGATAAAAATCACATTAAAATGGTTACTTTAAAAGACAGAAAAAGTGCTAGTATATATTTTTGCAGTTTCCTCCTCATTTTGTCAAACTAAAACCAGTTTTTACCAGAACATTGAAATCTACTTTTCCACAGTAGGGGCTATTTGAGCTTTCTATCTCCCACCTCATTAGCTAGTGGAGCATTTTAAGCACAGATCCAAAGAGTCACTGAAGGGGAAAAGCTTTTTCCCTAGCTTCCATACACTTAAAAATGGCAGAACTTATCTTTGCTAAAGGTCTACAACACCACCACCACAAAAAAAGAAAAACCCAAAACACCCAGAACCACCTTCAGGCAGGAAAGATGACTGAAACAAGCCAGCGCAACAAGAAAAATGTTACAGGAGTTCCCAGCAACAAACCAGAGGTTCAAAATGAAATTGTAGCTCAATTAGCCTTAACTACAACTAGCAAACCTACAGGCTATTTGGATTGCCATAGCCCTTTCTAAGCTTTCACAACTACTTTCAGGAAGAGCTATAAATGATATCACTTTGTTTTCTCCAACTTCTGGATGTAAAATCTATTGAACAGGGCAACACCAAATATTGCTCCTGACCCAAAGACTGTGAAGTGCCAAATACTTCAGTATTAAGCCCTAAGCAACAATAATACACCACATTGAAAAAGTATTTCTGTATCTTTGTAAATGTTCATTTGTTTCCTGCTACAGTGAGACACTTTATTTGATATTCTGTGATGAAAAAGTAACTTGATAATCAATTAAAATTGGTATTTCCAGCATACAAACACCTGCTTGAGAATGACATGGCCATGATATTGAGAGGACAAAAGCAGTTACTGCACATTTCTTAGAATTCAACAGGCTCTGAAAACACAACATGATGTTATGTAAACAGAAGCAGCATTTGTGGAGATACAGTTCAAATAAGTAAGCTCTTAAGAGATGCTTTGCAGCAAAACATCTATTTAATCCCGACAACACCAAATACCAAGCTGGGTGTGCATTTACAAAACTGATGTCTTGAACTGCAAGTACTTCAGGGCAGAGATTTTGAATTCCTGTGGACCTTGAATGCCTGTCCTTATCATGTCCAAATTTAAAGTTGATATCAACTTTTGTGGTTCAGCCCCAGAGGCTGAGCACCACCAGCCACTCACTCCTCTTCATAAGGAGAGAAAACAGACCAAGGCCCATGGGTTGGGATAAAGAGAGTTTACTAATAAATACTTTGAGAAGGGAACAACAACAGACACACCCGGTGATGGTGCAGAGTACTCTAACGACCCACCAACAAGAAGTAACAGAGACCACTGTAACATGCAACCAATCAACCCCTGCCTCTGTCTCACCAGCTCCTTTTACAGGGGTTGCTTGATGTCAGGGGGTATGGAAACAGACTCAGCCTACTCAGCCTACCTGTGCTGGGCTTTGCAAACTAAACTCTATTTTGGCCAGAACCAGGACAATGACCCAAAACCCAAAAACAAACAAACAAACAACAACAAAAAAAACCCCACCCAAAAAAAAACCCACCAAAAAAAAAGCCCACAAAACACACACTACTTAGAAGCAGCTACCTTTTACCCTGCATCAGGAAGGAACATAACTGACTTCAATCCCAGAAACACATCAATTTCAGATACCCTATTTTGTAGGTCACTGTAGCTCACCCTAATTTGCTAGGGTTTTTTTTTTGAGGGGGCAGGGGGATACTTTGTTTGTAGTTAGGAAGAGAAATGGATATTACTCATGAACAATTAATTTCATCCTATGGGAGTCATCTAAAATAGACCAAGTTACATCCCAATTAATTTATTTTTACTGATCAAATTAAGTCAACTATTGCTGAAAAACCTTCAATCTGTGTATGTCTAGGAATTAGTTGAGATTAAACTTATTTTGAGCCCCTGGGCACCAAAGCACGTGCCTCCATGTGTGATCTAGTAAATTCACTGCTAGATCCAGTTTTAGAGATGTCATGAAAAAAAGTAGTAGCCTAATTCAGGACAATCTGTAGCTTTTAGAGAACTTTTGTGCAGGTCCTGGAACATATGTTCTTGGTTCATAAGTTGAATGGAAGCAGTGTGGTAATTCAGGGCTCTGATGTGCTGCACAATGACTTGTTCTTTATCTGAATCTTCATTTGAACTCTCAACAGAAGCGATAAGAAAAACAGCAACATTGGTGCTCTTAGATAGGTAATACAAGGCAGTACCACTACATCTCAAATCTCATATGGTTTTAAATGCACAACTACATTTCAGGCAAACATGGGAAACTGATCTTGAGCAGTGTATGATGAAAGTATAACAACAATATTTGTCATTTTAAAACATCAGATATATAAACATCATTACTCCTCAAAGCAAGGATGCCTGCAAGCATTCTTTCAGCTTCTATGAGAAGATAGGTGTAACAGGAGAGTACTCCTCAGTGCCTATTTATGTTTTGAGGCAGGAGACGTACATTTCTCCCTAAGCTAGCATCACTTGTCTGATGTGTGATTATTCTAAGCAACACTTAGAACAATACTGTGCCACTGCATAATTAGCTTTTAAGCGAGTACCTAAACATCATACACTTAAATTTGGAGGTCAGTGCCAAATTCCAACCTCAAGTTCAATTGGTCTAACAGAGCCTCTCATTCTTCATTTCTTCCCTGTTCCCCCATGGACAGTTATCATAGAAGGCAAGTCAGCAAGAAACCCATGAACTTGTAAAGGAAAAACAGTTATACTGCATTTATCAAGCTGCATGAGACAATGAAATTCAAACTACAAGCTTCTGTGAATAGAAAAGAGCATATTATACATTATTATAGCAGATCTTCGGATCTTTGTACCTTTTGGGATCCTTTAGAAAGGAATTCATAAAAAAAAATATGCAGAGATGAGGAACACATGAATGATATCGCTAAAAATAACATTGCAAAAGTCTTATATGATTATTCCCTCACAATGTGGATTTTGCCCTTGAGAACTGTAAAGGATTCTGTGCAGAAGAATTCAGAAGTAGTAAGTGACTTCTTAAATAAAAATTCTACCCAACCAAAAAAAGATCTTAATATTTAAATCTTCATCATCTTTCTATAAATGGCTCTTAACCAGAATATCCGCATCAGCCTCAAGGAAGGCTAACTAAGGAAGGAGCTTCAGTCCGTCTCACCATCATCACAACCATATAACAACTTTAAACTAATAGGGGCAAACACACAGGGAGACCAAGAAGGCTGTTCTAGCTTAAATCATTTACATTAAGGTAGAGGGGGGGGAAAGTTTAGGTTAGATATCAGGGGAAAGTTCTTCACAGCGAGAGTGGTGAGGTGCTGGAGCAGGATGCCCAGAGGGGTGGTCGATGCCCCAATGCCAGAGGTGTTCAAGACCAGGTTGGATGGAGCCCTGGGTAACCTTGCCTAGATCCAGGCCTGCCTGTTTGTGGCCCTGCCTGTGACAGAGGCCTGGAACTCGATGATCCTTGGGGTCCTTTCCAACCTTGATGATTCTGTGATCAAGGAAACTCCTGCTCTGAATAATGCCCCCATGGGTGGCTCAAATATTGCCTTCTAACAGTATAAATATAATAAACATAGTTGAAACAAATCTTCTAAAGGACAAACTGCTATAAGTTCTCAATACTTCAGAAGCTGAGTTGTTCACTGTCCACAAAACTACAGCCACTACGAAAGGTTTTATTATACCACTGAACACAATCTTAATGTATACTTTTAATAGATTACACCAGAAGAACAATTTTTAATAAAAAAACAGTGGATAGTTGAGTGTTGGGTTTTGGGTTTTTTTTAATAGCACATTGCTGATATTTAAAGCTTTCATTCAAGGACTTCTGAATTTATCTACAAGTCTTGTCTTAAGGCAAAAGAATCGGACTCCTTTTTACTATTAGTAATTCCCCCTTTTCAGCTTATTTATTTCCCCTTTGTCAGCTCAAGTTCTGAAATTTTTATGGCTATTTGACCACACTATCAAAGAGATCCTCTGGGAACAATATGTCCTGAGTTTCTTCTTTGAAGTCCTCTGGGTCAAGTGCCAATGCCTCAGCTTCCAACAAAGGAAGAAGCCTTTGAGGGGGAAGAGGAGTTGATGACTTCTTTAGCCTTAGTGTGTTTCTTAATTATTTTTCTTTTCTTTCCTTCCCTATAACTTCAATCTATTCCCTATACCTAGTTCTGGAGAGGAAAAGCTATCCTGTTGTATTAATCACCTTTTCAGGGTCACCGTGTGAAGTCTAAGCCATATTCTGTGTTGCTAGTGCATTAAGCTTTTTCTGCTCAGAAACATCCCAAGTGAAGCTGTACTAGAAAGTACTGCTCTATGTTTTGCAAGGTCACAGTGATGAGCCTCAACATTTTTTTCTGATATAACTAAAAATCTCTCTGCATGCTTGCTAATTGTAAGGCATGTACCAAATAAGAAGGGACAGCAAAGCTTCTTGTGTAGCAGTCTTCCAATTTTCACATTATCTATCCAGCTTGAACTAGGGAGGAGGTTTAAAAGTCTTGACCCACATTTTGAGCTCTCACTCATCACAGAGGACTTTCTTTCAGTCTCAGTCCCGTACTCTTTTCTCTGTACTAGCCTTGTTTGCAGAGAACAAGAGCTGATCATCTAGAGACAGACCCAAACTGTGCTCTACAAGCTAAGAGCTTCCTTTGTGTCATTTCGACCTCCTGTGTGCTGTCCATCTGCTCAACTGCAAATTTTGCAAAAAGCTCAAAATTCTCCTGTTGAGTCAAAGGGCTGGCAAACAGTCCTGCTGTTGATGAGAGACAATACCCTCTTTTTCTCGGCCAGCAAGAGGAGTACAGACAGCAAATATGAGAAATTAAAGCGGATGTCAGGGCTGTTGAGGAAACTTCAAAGTTTTTCCATGGCTCTTTCAAACTGTTTTATCTGCTGTAGTTGGTGCCCACTACTGGCAATAACTTCTTCCAAACCCTGACAGAAAATCCCTGTATAGCCAGGCAATGGGCTGACTATAGTGCAATGCCAACAAAAGACACAAAGGGAGCTTTTTGTACTTAACTACCAAGCAGGAATCAGGACACAAGTTTTCTAAAGGTCCCACAGAGCATTTAGATACGCGAGAGATCAATGTATGACAAGGATAACCTTCACAGACTGAAACTCATACAATAAGCTTGGCTGGATCAAGAAAAAGCACAACCAATCTTTTGTTGGGGACTCAGTTACGGTCCTGCTACTGAATTTCCTGTGTCTCAGTGGTAGTACTATCATCTAGGTCAAGGTTGAGACAGTTCGATGGTCCCTTCTTCTGGGTTTTAAGATAATTTAGTAAAAACCTTGTATCCAGTAGATGATTTAACTACCAGCACCCATCTGACAAACAGCATCCAAACACAGGAGATGGCTTTGTTGTTTCAGAATGAGGATCACATTCTTTGCAACTGCAAGCTTTTGAATCACATTATCCACAACACGTCTCAAATCAGGGTCAAAACCCCAGCCATTTTTGTGATGCAGCGGCACTGTTAGAATCACAGAATCACACAGAATCACAGAATATTAGGAGCTGGAAGAGACCTCAAAAGATCACTCAGCCCAACCCCCCTGCCTGAGCAAGATCATCTAGAGTAGATCCCATAAGAACGTGTCCAGATTGGTCTTGAATGTCTCCAGAGAAGGAGACTCCACAACCTCTCTGGGCAGCATGTTCCAGTGATCCGTCACCCTCACAGTGAAATATTCCTCCTTATATTCAGATGGAACCTTCTACGTTCTAGTTTGGAACCATTTCCCCTTGTCCAATCACTGGCCATCACTGAGAAGAGCCTGGATCCCTCCTCCTCACACTCACCCTTTATATATTTATAAACATTAATGAGGTCATCCCTCAGTCTCATCTTCTGATGAAGAGACCCAGCTCCCTTAGCCTGTCCTCATAAGGAACATGTTCCACTCCTTTAATCATCTTAGAAATTCACTTCCCTTGGCATTTCAGAACTCACTCAACCTCTTGGTTAACTTCATGATTACCAGACATAAAGGAACAGCGTCCATCTTACCTGAGCCTAAGAAAACAATGAATAAAACAGGCCTCTGGATCTTTCAGTGCCTAATCTAGACTCAGTAGATGATTTTTAATTGTGAATAGAGTCAGAGTTTGGCAGAGGTGGGCCGCAAGAGATCTCATTCAGGCACTCTTCTGCATCTCTCCAAGAAGAAACAGCAAGAACAGCACAGAAGTGATTGGTAAATAGTCCAAGCAAAAGCATTCACTGTAGCTGAAAACAGATCTAGCTCCCCAAAACATTAATCATTCAGATGTTAGCATTCTTATTTATCTCCTTGCTTGCCTAATCTTCTCAGGTCTCTCTGAAAAGGCAGGTAAGGTAGGAACTCAAGACAGGATAAAGCTTGCGATAATGTGGGAAATACAGCCGCACCAAAAGCTTTAGAATGTTCTGGTCTGTTTTGCAGTTTTTTGCTTGATTTAAATGAAACCATCTACACTGGTCTAAATTTTTCATCCCAAGAGCTAATTTGCTCTTGGGTCCCTCTCAGCAATTAACTGGAGGAGGGACTTGGAGCAAGAAAATACAGACAACGGTAGCAGATGTAGTTCACATTAAGCATTAGAGCACAGAGCTTTGCTCTCCCGTTCACATTAAGCATTAGAGCACAGAGCTTTGCTCTCCCGCTCTATCCTCCTACCAGCTGCCACCTAGGATACATCTATTCAATTCATGATGTTATCAGAGAGACTTCCATTCTGCCAGTTTCTCCATCCATCTCAAGGAGGATGCTTTAACCACCCCTTCAACCACAAGTACATGGTGTCTGTGAGAGAAAAAAGAACACAGAATTGTCTTGGTTGTAAGGAACCCTTTAGATCATGAAGTCCAACCATCACCGTAGCCTGCCATCCACTACTAAACTATGTCCCTCACCACCACATATAATGGTCTTTTAAATTGGGATGGAGACTCCTCTACTTCCCTGGGCAACCCATTCCAATGACTAACAAACCTCTCTGTTAAGATGTTTTTCCTAATACCCAATCTAACCCTCCCCTGGCATAACTTGACACCATTTCCTCTTGTCCTTGATCTGAGATATGTGTGGACATTCCCAGATTCACAAAGCCCAGATTTTTAATTGGGCTTTAGCACTTGTTATCATATCAACAGAATTTAGTTTTCTAAATACATCTGAGTATTGATTCTTCAGGATTTTTTGCGCCTCCTATCATCCCTAAAATCACTATGGGGTTTCTCATTTCAGCCACTAGAAAGTGCACCAGCCCAGCCTGCACCTAAGCACTGACAACAGATAGATCTTCAGATGGTCCTACTTGGAAAACAAAGGGTAAAAAGTAGTAAAATCATCACCTATTTTCCTCTGTGTAACCACTTTGTCATTATGGAAAAGTACAGTAATTGGAGGAAAGAGCATGATCAAGCGATCAGAAGATGGAAAACAGAAACCACAACACCCACAGCATTAGGGAACCCACCCACACTGCTATCAAGCTTGGCCCACTACAGAAGGGTAGATGTTTTTCCCTTCATTTGAATGGAGTCACCCCTAAGATGTGTGGTTGTCAGTTACATCTAATCTGTCATTATTGTCAGATTATAAATACCGATGTGTATAATTACAGGCTGAATAATATGGTAACGTGTATGTATCCTAAGGCTGATTAAAGACTATAAACACACAAAGAAGTGTAGCTCTGTTAATCATCCTCATTTTCCAAGCACTTCTATCTCTAATACTGTAGTAGCTAAAAGACTATAAATATAGATACTTAGGCAGCTCCCATTTTGGGAATTGAGCTGTAAAAATACAGTTTATCTCAGAATCATATATTGCTGTAAAGCCTTCTGAAGCTATGGTCTCCCGTAGCACAAAAAAAAACCCAAAGATTTTTTTCTTTTATATTGTAAAACACTGTTGCAGATTTAAATGGCACGATAGTCATTTACTTCCACCAAAACATAGCCTCTTAATCTTAAATGCTTCTTAGGTATAATACATCTTTTAAATTGAACACGGATTCCAGAGCCATGCAAAATGTTATACAGCTGTAACCAGAACATACTCAAAAGTAGTGCAACATTTCAATTATACATAAAGCAAATCAGATTTTTTTTTTTTTTAAAAGCAGCCATCTCCCAATCTGACAAGTAAACACAGGAGAGAGATTTATTTACATGAGTTGAATTCAGCTGAGCTACATTTGAGTGGCTGACTAGCAAAGGAGCCACCTTATATTGGAGATGTTTAACATTTTAATTTGGTGTTCTTGCATTGCCAAACAAGCTCTTCAGGTATGGCACTCTCCATTTTAATATAGCTCACACTGTAAATCTCTGATTTGCAGAGCTGCTTTTATTTCACAACGCTAAGCAAGATGGAAAGAGCTGAGTTCTTAATCGAGACACTCTTTCCAGACATGCTTGCCCACATTTCTCTGTTCCACAGCTTCTCCTCAGTGGCTGACAGCTGTTTTTTCTAAGACTATCTTGCACTCTGTAGGCCTCAGCTATCAATAACCTCATTTAGAAAAAAATGTACCCGCTTTCCTTGATGGAAAGTATTAACATTAGGAGTACGTATACAGGATCAAATATTTTCTTCTGTCAAAGACAGACATTTCACTGTTTTGAAAACTCTGATCAGAAGTATTACTTTTTCCCTCCCAAACATTTCCATTTTAGTAATTAAGTAAAATAAATTCCATCTTTATCTAGCTTTCCATCTGTAGCCTTCTCTAGATCATCTTCTAGACCACCAGCATTGCAACTATTAGGTTGAATCGAGCCACACCAAGTGAAGTGCTCCCATTTCTCTACTCAATGCAAAAACCATCACATCTTCAGTAAATCTGCATGCAACTGTTTACCCACTAAATCCTCCATAAGGATATTTACTAGCTTGAACCGAAGGAGGACAGAAGGTCTTTGCCTTTGCAGGCTTTAAGTGTGATTAACTAGTTACCTACAGCAAAACACTGGCCAAGGAATTTCATCCTGTGATTCCTTACTAGAAGGGCTTTTAATACAACAGCCTTCAGATCATTTCTTAAAAATGAAAAATCTTAATCACCTTACATCAAATAACTGACATCATGGTCAGAACTTTCACAGACTAGAATTCCCTAGCTGGAAATCTGTATCAATCTCTTCTTGACTCCCTGTGAAATCTTAGTTCCAACTACATATGTTTCTCTTTTTCCCCGCCATTTAAACCTAATCCACGACTCACTCATCCTTGAGGATATAGCCAATGACCTAGAACAAAATTAATTCTGACAAAACTAAGATCTTGGGCCCTTCCCCACTTCACTAGCAGAAAACAAAGATCATGAAAGCGGTGCTTAAAATTCACACTGAAGGCGAGTAACATTTATAGTAGAAGCATCAACAGAATATACCTTATTGATCAAGTACACTGAAAGTAGCAGATGTTATAACCGGTGAAATAGTTGCTAACTATTTTTCCTATAGGCAGAAATTGTTCAGGTCTCCAAGCACATCTGGTCTATGCTCATCCAAAGCCTTGTCTGACATCTCACAATGGGTAAATTCTGACTGTAACAGTCAAGCTACCTACAAAAACCAAATACTATTTCAGTTACTGATGTATTATTTTAGGTGTGCAACAAATTGTTTGAAAACAAACCTTCCCCTCAAAATATGCCATCTCTATGTTAAAAATCACACAGAAACCTTCTTATAAGAGTGTTTAAGTATTTCAACATTCACAGACTACACAATATGACAAAGTTTAACTGTATTAGTTACAGAAATGTCTTTCCCTGGCTTTAGGGGAAACAGTTCTCAAGTCGAACATACACAAAAAGCCACTCTTATGCAGTATATGTATGCATACATAGACACATATAAACACTGTAGTTCCGGAGGAACAGATCTTTATTCTCAGATATTCACATAAATTATTTAAAGTTTTCTTCACTGTCAAAAGTCATAGAGATTTAGTAGTGAACATCAGGACATAATACATCATTAATACTTGCTATATACTCAGCCATTCCCTGCCACTATACTGAGGATCAAAGTGTTTACAATCAAAAGGACTTGGAGCATCTCCCCTGTGAGGAAAGGCTGAGTGAGCTGGGGCTGCTCAGCCTTGAGAAGACTGAGAAGGGATCTCATCAAGGTTTACAAATATCCGAAGTGTGGGAGACAAAGGGAGATGGCCAACCTCTTTTCAGTGGCCTGTGTGGACAGAACAAAGGTCACAAGTTGGACCACAGGAGGTTCCATACCAATGTACAAAAGAACTTATTCATGGTGAGGGTGACAGAGCACTGGAACAGGCTGCCCAGGGGGGTTGTGGAGTCTCCTTCTCTGGAGACATTCGAGATGGGTCTGGACACCTACCTGTGTGACCTGCTCTAGCGAACCTGCTTTGGCAGGGAGGTTGGACTCGATCTCTCAAGGTCCCTTCCAAGCCCTACAATTCTGTGATTCTGTGAAAACTTTGAGATCCATTAGTACTATTTCAGGATTTCCCAGTACAAGGGAGGCTACACATCACTATGTCTCCATGCCTCAGGTGATCAGAGCTCTAGTCCTACTGCAGTCTTTGTCAATATGCAGGAATGCAAGTGAAACAGCAAGCTCCACAACAAGCCAAAGCCTTGGCAGAATTATTGTTCACGATCTTCAGTCACGCCTTAGCTTTCTCACTCCATGATAGCATTATTTAACACAATTTCCCTGTAGCAAGCCAGCCCTGCAAGATTATAGGAAAGATGACACTGGAAAATAACACTGAAGCCCTTAATCCTTTATTTACCTAAGGAGTCAACAAGCTTCTCTTTGTTCCCATGCATCAAACTTTTACCATGAAAAAAAAAAAAAAACCCTCATAAAATAACCACAACCAGTGGTAAACCTCCTACACCCAGATAGAAAAAGCAATCTTACTCCAGCCATCTTCCCACACACTCTGAGTAACAGACCTCAGATGATAAGAGAAAGCTGCAGAAGTGGGATAGAAGAATAACTCATAATGGAATTTAATTTAATCCACCCACCGATATAAACCACTCACCCTTACCAGAGGTGAATAAATACCTACAACTTTTGTTTAAGCCTTCAGGTACTGAGACATCCTTTATAATGCTGTGACATTATCACCACCTCAAAACTAGCCTTAAATACTGAGAATCTCACTCTTCTCATTCCCACATAAAAACTTACCTGAGTTTGCTGGAGCCACATCCATTTGGAAGCATCATAAAACTTCCAGGTTCTATTTTCAAACAGATGAGTTTAGTATCTATGAGGGTGAAACTAAATCACTGAAGAATCAAAAACCTTTACATACCCCTCAATAACACTTTTCCTCCAAGCTAAGGAGGGCAAACTAGCTCGTGTGTTCACATTCAGGAAACATTCAGAACACCTGAGGTAACAGCTGTACAAAATACTGCAAACAAACCCATTCACACAAGCAGCTCAGAGCTACAGCCACACATGAATTGTTATAACCTCTACTAGCACTAAACAAAACTCAATTAACATCTTCAATGTCAACCAAAAATTACTTAGGCTAATATGTGGTGAAGAGACACCTAAACTAATCAAGGAGAACAAAGCCTAAAACAAAGTAGGAGAAAAGCTTTTTAATCACTACTTTCTTCACCTGGTGTAGCCAGATGTCCTGCCTGCTATATAGACCAAGTGAAGAGCCGTAAGGTTACAACTTAAATTTATGGACTTACTGACTCAAAGAATTGTGTATCTCTTCAGACCCTTAATCTCCTGATACCACAGCAACCATTGAACAAATAACTTCTGGACAAGAAAAAAAAAAAACAAACCACACACCAGGATTTGTGCTCCTGACAAGCCCTATGCTGCTTCTGATTCCTGCTACTGATTAATGTCATTCAGCCATCTCCCTGAAGCTTATGGTCAGCCCTGACACATAAAAAATCAGTGTTTGCTTCACAGTACCATTTACCTGAGCTGTTTCCATAATTTTAGCAAACTTGGAATCTTCAATTTCCAAAGTGCAACTTTCCAAGCTAGGCAGGGCAGAAGTGTTTAAAATATTTGTCTTCACTCCTTTGCTTTTCATGAGATTTTGAGCCAAGATTACAGAGATCTGCCATCTCCTGGACTATAAGACCCCCTATTCCTCCAGTACCATCGGTTCTCCAAGCATAACGACCTTAGGGGTCTCATAAGCCTGGTAACACAGAGGTCTGGACTGGAAATGTCTTGGTGGTTCCTGTCCAGAACAGTGTTGTTGCTGGTCTATCAAAAGCTCTGGCCTTTTTGTCCCATTGCACCACAGGTAACTGTTGGGTCACCATCCAAGTACGCGTACCCATTTGTCTGCATGATACTTTTGCATTAAACTGAGGTCCACCTGAAATACCTGCCAACATACAGTAACTGGGTTTTTCTAGTTCATCTCATTGCTATCCTGTCTGTAATAGTTTCCATAGATGAAGTACTGCTTATGAACATGTAAGATATAGTATGGAAGCATCACACTACCATACAAGTCCCACGGTGCTGATTAATAGCGATAATAACGCACAAGAAATTGTGCTTTTATCTTTCCACATTTGTTCTACGGCCGTTTTCCCACAAGTTTGATTATAGCAAGAAAGTGTTTAATGAATCAGGAATAATAGCAATATACGGCAGGAGAGCTTTATGTACAGTTTTAAGACTTATTTCCTTTTGTTGCTGAAAATGGGACACTGGAGGCAAGTCAGTGCATTTATGGCACTATGTTTTTACAGCTTTGTCTTTTCTTACTAGAACGTCACATACGGATTTACAATTGCCACCATGCATTTTCAATTGCTGGAAGTGATAGCTGCAATCTAAGGCAACAGAACTGTGAAAGCAGAGATGCACATACATCTGGCTTTACATTTCTTAAGACACCAGACCCATGCCTTTAACACAACCGCATTGGTCAAAAAAAATCTTTCAACATGGTTATGGCCCTCCACACCACCTTCTTCCATCTTCTTTTTGAAATCTGGATCTCTCTTGAAGCTGATATGTTTCTGAATCTGTTTGAAACAATCCTATCTATACATTCCTATAGAAGCAGGTATTTTATCCTGCTTGTCTTAGATGGTCAGTCCCAGAATAACACCTGCTAAGCATGATACTGAGCTGAACCATCCTTTCCTCCTAAGGAAGATCTTTGAACGAGCTGTCGTGTTCTCAGGGCCTGCAGTTCCTCATTAGCTGTGTCCAAACTTAGAATTCAGTCTCCAAAGTCCTCTCTGGTTTGCCTTTCTGTTAGGACTACAAGCTCTGAAATGCATCAGAATAAGACAGGAAATTGATGAAATGAACCAGTAACATGATGATTTATGAAGGTATAGCTTTTCATTAATTTTTTTTTAAGTGTCTGACTGTTTTTCCACTGCAATACTTAATTTGCATAGAGTAAATCACCTATCAGTTGAAAATGATTAATAGCTTTTACTCTGTTTACTACATGGTCCTTTATGCTGAAATTTAATACAAAGGTTTAATTTCTTAAAAATCCTGTTTAGTATACTGACGTAGAATTCTTTACACATTGGCAATGACACTATAATCCTTGAATCACAGAATGGTTTCGGTTAGAAAGATCTTCAAAGACCATTTGGGTGCAAACCCCTGCCATAGGCAGGGACGCCTCCCACTAGACCAGGGTGCCCAAAGTCCCATCCAACCTGGCCTTGAACCCTGCCAGGGAGGGGGCAGCCACAGCTTCTCTGGGCAGCCTGGGCCAGGGCCTCACTGCCCTCACAGGGAATTACTTTGTTTCCTAATATCTATTCTAAATCTGCCCACATTTAGTTTAAACCCATTACTTCTTGTCCTATCACCAGGATCATCTTCGAAAATCTTTTGTGATGAATACTCCTGAATGGCCCTTTCTTAATAATGGTATTTTACTATGAGATGCTTCTTAAGTGTTACATATATTGGATGTATAGTATTTGATCTACTGGATTCAAATACTCTCTTGTAATCTTACTATATTTCTCAGTTTTGTGGTGTGAAAACACCAGACTACCTAAATCTGACCAACTGAGCATCTCTCATACAAATGAGCCACAAGCAGAAAGATACCTACTCCTGCATGTGGCATTTGCCTTGCCCATCAAGCAGAGTAGAAATAGCCAATACCCCATAGCAAAGGTACAATCCCCTCAGTTACAAGCACAATCCCCTTGACTGCCCTAACCTCAGCTGATATCGGTGCTTGTCAGGATGAGCCAGGTACCTTCTCCGCCACACTCTGCAGACACGGGACACAGCTGTTCCACACATTCTCACTGTGATACTTCCACAGCTATAAAAGTCAAAGCTGTTAAGGTAGCTCTGTTTGGATGCAAAGAAACCATATGCTGCTTTTCTATGAGACCGAACGCAGCCTCAGTGAACCCAGCCACAAAGCACTGACATCTGGACATATATGACACTGACTGCTGAAAACGGCTTGGCAAGTTACCTCCATGCATCAACTGACTTAAAGGAGACCTTTTTAATCTTTTCTATTAACAATGGGAAAATAATTTTAGAAACAAGGATCTAACCAGACACAGCCACATATTTGCACAGAGGTACTCAAGTCATTCTTCATATTGATATCCTATATAGCCTAATTAAAACGAAAAGCTGTGAAGATTTTCCAAAAGACTGTAGATGGTGCAGTTCTGGGTTTCTCCTAATGTGGTAGCTAGCCTTTTGCTCACTTGCTCAGGCAGTACAGTATATTATGTTCAGAGGGCCAGAAATCTCCAGATAGGCATAAATGAAGCAAACAGAACTGTTTCTTTGCAAGGTCTTTGTCAGTCACTTGTTGATAATCCATAAAATGTTCATACCTTGCCCTGAGCTTCTGATGAGTACTGAAGATTGTATCATTAAACTCTCCATCTAGTGCAGCACAGCCCTACGTGGAATTAGAATACTTAGAATTATATTTCATCTAAAGATTAAGTCTTTGGGGTAAAACAAGTGGTCAATTTACATGTAATCGGTTATGTACATGAAACTACAAACAATTCCCAGTGCTGAGAAAACAATCACACTTTTCTCAAGATGAAACAAAGATTAAACACATCCAGACAAATAACAGAAGTAAGTGAGGTGGTAAGCACCACACAAATGTCCAGAGCCGAGAGCAAAATAAACTTTAGTGATTAACAGAAAAGATGAGTACAGTTTCCTGACATGCCTGCTCATCACCCAAAGGAAGATATATCTCCACGCAGTACTCTCAGGCTTCAAAGTGTCAGTAAGGGAATATGCTGCAGTACCTGACAGAGTTTGCAGACATCTATGTCAGGAAGAGGAAAGCTGAAGTTACATTCAGGTCTTTTTCCACAATCTTTGTCATGTTTTGTAACATAAGGAAAGAAGATCCAGCAGGTTAGTATGCACCGTTATAAAGCTATGGGCAACAAATGCTCAAGAACCTCTGGTGCTGTACAAGCAAACAGTTTTTCTTTCTACCTGGTTTCAAATGATTGCTGGATGACTTAAATGTAGCAACTTGACCTAAACATCGCAAGGATTTGGAGCTACCCTAAAAATGTCATGGAGTACGACAACACCCTTGGCCAGCTCAGCTCATGTGTGTGCTCATGTGGCACCCTGGGAAAGAGAACCCTGTCCTCGCACAAACCAGGTCAGTCCTTACATGGCCAGTAAATATATAATTTAGTAAAAAAGGGCATGCCATGAGGGCTTATATCTCCTAAACCATACAGGTCATTGCAGTCCTAATAAAAAATGTCTTTCTCTTTACTTTTCCAGGATCTTTATATCAGAGGTCAATAAGGTCAGAACGGTTAGATATATGTCAAATTGTGTCTGTATGATGCTTTCAGGTAATGTTATCTTGCACAAATACAGTTAGGAGGCCTGCTAAACCAAAAGGAAAAAAAAAAAAAGAATGTTGTTCTGTAGGTGTCGTCAAGTTCTACTGAGAATGGTTTGAAATGTTGAAAATATTTCTGGTTGCTAACAGGGGGATGAAGGTACGAAGGGCTCTTAAGCCCTACTTTGTAGGGGAAATAATGAAAAAGCACGAGTAGGAACTCTTCCTTCTTATTCATGAGGAACTTCTTCCTCTGTTGCAAAACACAGACAAGATTCACTTCCTCTGGCAACAGAATCTGGCAAAAGCGGTTTCTAAGGAGAAGATAAAACAGCTGGGGATGTGTATGATGAGGCAACCTACAATGTTCCCTGACCTTGCAGTCCATGTTGTTGAATACCTCAATACCAAGAATGAGAAAAGGTAGTTTACAAAGCAAGGAAAAGTGACAAAAATCCATAAGCACAGCAAAGCAGTAACTCAAAACAATCTTGTCAGAAGTAGTTACTTAATAAAATCAGTAAGAAACAGAGTTTTTCAAAATACATTCAGCTGACAGAACGGTTTTCTGTCACCTCAGAAAAAGAAATTTTTCTACCTTGTCTTACCCTGTACATGGATGAGCTTTCGGAAAATTCTTTTTTCTTCTCCTGCAGTCATGTGCATATTGGAAGAAAAATAAAAATAAAATTCAGGAAAGTAATCTTCCAAAGTGTGAAGGGCATTGCCCTTCTTCATGCAGAACTAATTCCCATCATCCAAACAGAAGATCCTCCTCTGACGACCACTCCGCTCCTGGGATCGCAGAACTCCAGAGCCAAGAAGAGTGGCTCATTACCACACGGATCACCATTGACTGTATCACGGTTACTGCAGCATCTAGAGCTGTTCGTAAAGGTGCTCTTGCTGCCGACTGTCCCTCAGCAATTAGGGATTTAAATTATTTTCCATGCTCCTGTGGTGACCTCATCAACAAAATCTGTAAACTTATTATAATTAAGAAAATCATAACATGCCAGAAGGACCTAATAATTTGACATTCTAAACTGCAAGCTTGCCAGCGAATAACTTTTATGACCAAGCAGATCTGATCATCTTGGCTCCCTCTCAGCAGGGGTTTGCATCAGTCTGTTCTGTCCTCACAAATGGCACACAGTGTATGTATATTTTGTCTGCTGCCTCTGAATCTGCAATGACAATTCAAGGTCCTTGCCAAATATTTGTGCAGGTTCCAATGAGGCCTCGTTAACTGAAGCATTTTTCTCCACAGCACAGAAGTATGTGGCATGGCCAACAATTTACGTTTTCCATACATGTTCTTAGGCAGAATTTGGAGGAATTTAGCTCTCAGAAATTTCTGGAAACTCTAAGAACTATCTGATGCAAAGGTACCAGAAGGATCAGCTTGGGCTCTAAGGATGATTTTTTTCTTTTTCCAAAGTCCTAAGGATAGCCCCAACAAAATTCCTCAAAGGTATTTGTTTCCACTCTGTGGAGTCCTACAGCCAAATGCTCACAGAGGTCCTGGTGATGTCCCAGAGGTCAAATTTCCAGGGATAGGAGGTTGATATCAAGAAAAAGATTATTAAAAGTATCCTGAGGATATTCTTTTTAGTTTTTTTTATATCCTTTTTATAAAAGCATTTAGGCTGGATTATAATAAATCCTTTAACTGTAAGCAAAATGAACACTTACTATACCCTAACAGGAATGCCTGATTTGGGAAAAAAGCCAATGTTTAAAACTAGAAGACATGAGTCCTACATTCTTTGTACCCAGGACATCTAGTGGAGAAAGTATTTAGGGAAAAAATAAGAAAAAATAAAAATTTCCAAAGTCTTCTGTGTGACCTAGCACAGAAAATTCTCCTGTGAGGCACACGTGCTTCTCTCTGATGCATCACTCATTACTTAAAAAGGACTATTAGTTTTGCCGCTACTACTGAAACTAGGAAAATAGTAAACAACAGAAACAAATATCATATTTACCAGTATTGTTATTACAGTTATTATTTGCATTACCATATCATCTAGAAGCTATGGTTATAGACCAGAAATGATTGTGATAGAGGTCTGAAATTTAGGACAAGATTCAGGTTTGTTTTGCTGAAAAGGTCATCTGCTTTTATCAAAATACATCACCCATCTTGTATTGTATATTATTTGCTAACTCTGAACTTTCATTAGCCTGAGCAGGTCACTGGATCAGGTTTGTTGTGGTTTTTTTTAAAGGTACAGAGCATTAATTTCTCTCAAAAAACCAGGCTGATTCATTTGCAATATTATGTTTTAAAGATGCGCATTCTAAAATCATCACAATGTGTAAGTGCGTTATCACAAATTGTTCCTCAGTCTAACACCTACAAGCCAGGAGGGCTCTTATTGGTAAGATACCAGCAGAAACGATTATTTCCTCATGCTAACAAATCCAGCCATTGTCATCTAAGTGCTTCAGACCAATTCATCTCATCCAATATCCTCTTTCTGACAGTGACCAGCATTGGATGCTTCAGAGGAAAGGGCAAGAAACCATGAAATTGGCAATTATGGAATAACCTTTCAATAAGTAAAGATGCTTTTAAATCTGAATTTAGAAGTTAGTTTATGCCCTGAAGCTTGAGTGTTCAGAGAAATTGTGCTCAACTTTTGATTCCTACAGTATCTTATAAAAGTAAGTTCTATACTGCTTCAATTTATTAGTGTATATGTATTACTATATGTGCATATTGTATATGCTTAATCTGAAAGATATTTCATTGTGGTTTTACTTCTGCTGAACTTTTGCTCTTGAAATGCAAAGGTAATAAATTATTGTCGCTGCAATTTAAGTAGCTGCTGCATTCACCCTCAAGGCAAACGCAAGCCATGTTTCTGCACGCCTAGAAGTAGAAGCAGAGAAGCACATGGCACAGAAGCTTATAAGCAAACACTTTGCATCTAGCTATATTACTTTTTGACTCTCTTACAATGGCTTAAGCTTATATATATATATATATGTATTAATGCATTCATACACATGTGAATATCTATTTCTGATAATCACCCAATGCCACAAACACACACAAACACACACAAACACACACGGACCTAACCATTAAAACCTCATTATTGCTGAATACGCTTCTACACACTGAACTGCAGTTTTATTATCTGTACCCAAATAACAAAGGAAAGCAGTGAGAAACTGAGAAGGAATGATCCCTCTGTGATACGGTACTGAACAAGTCTTCTAAGAAGCTTGTTGCACTGGCTGAAAGCCTCTTAATGTATATACATGTCTAGCTACCCTTGTTGAAGACGCAGTATAACTACAACTACTAAAATCAGTGCAACTGAGTTATAGGAAAACAAATAAGAAATCATATGGTTAAACTTCTGTAATACTCACAAAAACGAGTGATGTGCAGTAAATACTGTATCTTTCAAGAAGGAAAAATAAGGTAGCTAGAAAAAATTAGTAACAGAACCCTACTCAATCATTATATAAATCTTTAATTTTAGCACCAAGAGTTCAGCTGTTCTTACCAGACACTTTCCAACAAAAAGCAATGTATCTGAGGGCCTGATCAAACACTGGCTAAAATTCCAGGAAAGTTTCCCATTGACTTGAGTAGCTTTTGGATGGAGCCCAATAATTCTTAGATCTACTTGCTTTGAAGACACTGCAAAACTTACTTGTGGTTAGTCCTAGGAAGCACCAGTATTTAAGAAACCAGTCCTCCTTAAGGACACATCACACCTCCAAATTGCTTTCACAGTGGTGATACCCTGGAGCTATGTAAGACCCTGAGCTGTCCTTCAGGGTTTTTTTTGCCACCAAAAATATTGCCAGTAAGTACTGTTCTGTTTCCACCTGCAGCATACTCTAAATGAAGGTAAATAAGGCATTCATGCAAGAAATTAACACATGGCATAAAATAATACTGAGCTTCAGGGTGAAAGCTATCCTCCTATCAGAGGGAAAATCAAAGAGTGTAGCAGCGTGTGTGCGGTCCCAGGCAGGGGCTCAGTAAGACAGCTCAAACCACTAATAGATGGATTGACAGAACTAGCACGCAGACCAAAACTAACAGTTGTCACTTGTGCTACAGTCTGGAAAACTGCAACGGTGATTTGGTTCTTTTTTTTTTTTTTCTTTACATTTTCCTTGATTTTTGTAATATTCCTGTGTTCTTCCATATCAGATATTTTATTAAATTGTTTTCAAAACTCACATTCAAGCTGCTTAGCAAAACTAGCTTAATATACACTTTGCAGTCTTTGTAGTTTTATAAGCAAAGTGATGCAACTTCTACTTTTTTGTACCCTTCTGTGTAGGTTTTGGTTTTTTGTGGGAAGGGGGAACAGAACCAATGCCAATAAAAAGTCTGTGGGAGTCTCTCTTACAGTTAGATTTCCTACTTTTGGATTCAATTCTAGTTTATTATTACTTCCTAGGATGGTAACTTCTCACACAGCAAAGTGATTTCAAACAGTGTCTGTGCCAGTGGCATTACAGCTTGGGCACCCATGGGTAGCCAGAATATTCACACATTAGTGTTAGCATCCAAGGACTGTAGCAGATGCAATAATTGTTTACTGTTTGTTTTTATTTTTAACTTCCACCAATGTACTTGCATGAAATAGTTCAGCACAGAAGTCACAGGGAAGTCAGACAGGTTTCTGTAGCAATATTTACATAAAAACTGAGAAACAATCTAAGAACTAATTCAGAGTAGTTTTGTTATTTTTTTTAAAAAAAACCACACACATAAAAAAACTCACAAAAAACCCCACAACTGAAAAAAACAAAACAAACCAACAACCCACCTCTATGAACAGATTCCAGCCATGAACAAAGATGGAGAAAGACACACAGTAGGGCCAATAACATCTCCAGATATGCTGAAAAGTGTTTACTGGTTCACAAGGGTGAAAATTTCAGGAGAAATGCCTAGGAATGGAATAAACCAAGCTGCAGCAGGCAGGACTGAATTTGCTGTTCTTGCCCCAAGGGGAGGCAGGGAAGGCCAGGGTGAACCAAGAGGCACTTAGATCAGCTGAAAACTCAGAGTGGGTGGTTCACATGATCCAACACTGTAAACCAGCTACCAGTCAAGGAAGGGGATGGAAAGAACTTTGTGCTTGCTGACGCTGAGGTGCAAGGGCCAAAAGCAACAGAAAGCCATAGAAACATTTCTTCTCCACGGAAGGCTCAAAGTGCAGAGAAGGTGCTTGGGGCTGGGGTGAGGACAAAGGGGACAATGCATCCCCCTGCCAACTGAGCTCTCCAGTACACTTACATAAAGGAGCTTGGGAGAAAAATTAGTTTGGGGCACGGCCAGAGCATCATTGCACAAAATGGTTTCACCAAGCCAAAGCTCTCCATGGAACAGCTGGTTCTATTTGCTGCATCCCCACACTGTGAAGCAGAAAATACAAGTCTGCTGCCTGCTGTCTTCTAAGCAAACCTCTCTGTAGGCTGTTGACACTGTATTTGGGCTTTGCTCTATCAATTTGTTTAGATTTCCAGCAGGATAAAAAGGGGTGAAGCAAGATTAGACAATGGTCTTGAAAAGTAAAAGGAAGAAGGATGTGTGAGAGTTTCAGATGAAGAGAAAGCTTGGGGAAAAGGGGGATGGAATGGGGAAATAGGTAAAAGAGAAACCTTTCATGGAATCTAATGCATCATGCCACTTTGCAGTTAGGATGATTATAATCTCCTTTAATGTATTCATCTGGGTATGGAAATGAATTAATTTAAATCAGGATTGTCTCAGGCTGAAACAACTGACCACTGGCTAGTAGCAGAAAAAAAAAAACCTCAGAGGGCCTCTCTGACTCATTATATATACTTTTTGAGGGGAAGGTAGAAAATCACGGAGCTATCACGAGCCATCGCTGCCTCATGGCCAGGCAAACACTTGCCAGAATGCAACATGAAAACACGCTCCAGCTCTGCCTGACCTCCATGAGCAACCACTTCTTCGGTCAGGGTGAGGAATCGCTCTCGTAGGTGCAATCTGCCAATCCTGTTTCCAACTGATAAATACAACATTTGCACTCTGCTACCATACAACTTTAGCATTTCCTTGAAAAGAAGTAAACGAATAGATGGGTAAGATTTTGACAAGAGAGGAACAGGAGAAATGCGGTCTTTTTCAAGGAAGAAGAAACTTTTGTATTTCAGGGAATCTCTGATAATAAAGACTAGGAAGATAATTTTCCATCTGAGAAAGCTGACTCTGTTTCTAGGAATACATCCCATTCTGGGACAGAAAAGTGGACTGGACTCAATACAGCTGTTTTGATTCTCACAGTAAAGCAATTCTGAAAAAAAAAATCAGTTTTTCTACAGGACATGAACAAGATGTTCATCTAACAGCCTTATATTTTTCTTCACCTTAGCACTATCTATTTTTTGTTTGTTTTTAAAATCAACACTATGAATATTTCAAGGCTGCTCATTGCAGGAAAACTGCATGTAAGATCAGTGCTTGCCTGCAGTAAATCCAAACAAAAATAATTTCATATAAACTACTGTGCTGTCAACCCGTGCTGTAGAAATTCACAAAGCATAAAATTTAAGGTGGATACTGAATCTTTGATTTGAATATTTTTTAAGATAGAGATGTATTTATTTGAGGCATTAGTGTTTGAAATTATCTTTAAAAGCAACAACGTAATTTTAACTGTCTGCAACAATATGTTTTAAGGCTTTCACACAATCTCCTGGCTGTAAATGCTACAACACAGTAGGTCTGTTACTCAGTTTATGTTTGCACTAATGCCACTAGTTATTGGCTCTCAAAGCAACAGAGAAAGCGTTCCTTACACAGCAAAGTTTCTGTAGACATCTAAGAGACCAGAAAAGGCAAGGAAATAGCTTCAACTGAAAACAAAATTGACGTAACATATTGAATAACTGCTTGTGTCTCACACCATTAGATCATAGCAAATCCTAATTTCACAGCATCAAAAATTCCTCCTTTAGATTGACTGCAAGATGCAGCGCTGAAATCCAACATGTACATATGCAGCCAGCACACAGCTCTATCTTCTGCTGTCTGTAACTTCCTGCAATCACCGAAGCAATATCTTTCAATATCATTTTAATTCAAGATGTTCCTGATACTTCTCAAAAGTTCCAGTGCATTTGGATGTCTTGCACATCATTTTATTAACTACCCACAATAGTGTCGCCGAGCTGTTTATAAGAGCGTTACCTTCCTCCAGTGCACCTTTCATCACACTAACCAGACGTTTTACATTTTAAATGCAGGAACTGTTTGACATACTTTCTGATGGGTGGTTTGGGGTTTTTTTTCCCTTCTCTCCCTTTGGCTTAATACCCAAGATGTATGGGTGGTAGGGTTGTTGGGGTTTTCATCCCCCTTTCATCTCAATATATAAATGCAATAATAGAAGTAATTACTGTTTAGCTGTTTAACTTCCATTTTATGCAGAGTAGACATCTGATGATCAAATCCACCCAGTGTCGGCAATTAGACCAACTTGTGCAGCTGCGCTTCCTCTCGCTAGCTGGAATGTACTTCCCTTCTGCTCTGAACCGCTTTGTGATGCACTTGATGTACAATGCTCCACGCACAGCTTTGAAATAGATGTGGGATATTATTCTATCTTCAAGGCAAAAATAGAGAAGGGCTGTATTAAGCATTTGGGTGGGAGAAGGAGGGAGGAAGAGGAAAATAAAATGAAAAGGCAGTGACTGCAGATGCCCAGGCTGCACGTGGTGTTGGAAAAATCACTGTCAGCTTTGCTGTCAGTGTCACACTAAACTTCCCAGATGTTCATATCTGGAAATGTCATAAAATGTCATGGCATAAGTTGCAGTATTTTGTTTTCTGCAGAAAGGGTGAACAATAATAAAACAGCCTCAGGAGTGTATGGCTAGCCAATGGCAGCTTGTAAAGGTCTCGGTAAAACAGCATGTGTGCGCTTTCTGGAAAAGAAGCAAACATCACCTTCTTTTCTCTTTTTTTTCCCTTCTGTTTTGTTTGGGTTTTGGTTTGTTGAGGTTGGTTGTTTTTTGTTTGTTTTGGGTTTTTTTTTTGGTTGGTTTGTTTTTTGTTTTGGCTTGGTTTGATTTGGTTTATTTAGATGAGTAACATAGTGCTTGAGCTGATCGAAATTTAACATTTGCACTCAACATGCAAAAAAGGCCCTTCTGCCATCCTCTCTGGATCTCAGAGCTCCCTTTGTCTAAGATCTAAAATGCCAATGTGAGATCAGTTATTGACTGAGCCAATACAAATTTGTTCCATGTTCATTTATCTTCTGGAATTTGATGTAGTGCCCTACAATTAAAAGCAGAACCTTCTGTGAAATAAGCTCTTCATCAGTGACATCAATGTGGGGAAAGCTTTGTATTTTAGAGCATGGTCTATCAAAGCACAGGTCTATCTTCTCCACAAGGTTTGTGTATTTCGGTGAAGTCCAGGTCAGGTTACTTCTGTGACTTTTTTTTTTTTTCTCAGAAATTACTTCAATTTGCTTTTGAGAAAGCAATGTAGCAGCAAAACCAACTATACAGGTACACACTCAAGATACCCTCCAGTTAACCATTAAGACTAAGCATTATAAAATTGTATCTACAGTGTATATATCCAAATAGGAAGGGTTTTGGATAAACTGATTTTGGCTCCTTTACAAAAGGAACAAGAAAAGAAATCAATCACCTACTTTTCTCTGCTCACAGAACTCAATGCAGATCCAGAAGCTGGTTAAAATCCTTTCCTTACAATCTTGTTGCTTTATGTAATTAAGTTCATTGTAACAGATTAATATTCCAGTGCCATGACCTACTTACAATGCCAGAACTGTCAAACAGCTAAAAGTGACCCACTTGCTTTCACGCTGGTTTTGACTAAGTCACTGTGTCCCTTTGCCATGCAGTTAATCATGTGCCTCCGCGTCACCCACACAGCTTGTGTGGGGCACATGCACTCATGCTTTCTGACAGTGTATGGCTACACAACTGGTACTGCAACTACAGAGCAGAGGTGAGGACAATGAACTGATCAAGAATAAACACTGAGCCAGGATCATTTGTTTTCCAAGAGATATTTGCTCTGGGACAGTGATTTATTTCAATGTCTATTTCATATATGCCAAATGAGTCAGATGTCATCATTTAGTCTTGTAGTCCTTGGTACATTAGTCTAATGTAACATCATTGAGCAGCTGCATTCTCATTTATCTGAAGGACAGATGGCAGCTATGCTTTGGTCAATTGTAAATTTGTTCGCTCAGAATTTCTTTTTCATCATGCTGTACTTATTCTGTGATGGTTGGCTTTACTCTTTTCAGAGCTTTTTTAGGTTTTGGTTTTTTTTTTTCTTCCAAGCTTTCATCAATGTAAATGAGCTGTATAATCAGCAATCGAGCTGAGAAACATTTTATTTTTATTCTTTTCAGTTATTTTATTGTATGCTAATTTTAAAAGATAGGTGAATTATTCTGTTTATTTCATAAAATCCTATTATCAAGTGACAGACTCTACATATCATTCTGGTCCTTTCTGTTGTCATCTGAGGGAGGAAGAATTTACCTGGAAGCAGCCATTCATCATTCACCATTACTTGGAACAGGAGGACTGGCCTCCCACACTCAATAAATCTGCAGGGAATGACAGCCAAAACCCTTGAACACAAACAACTGATACTATATTCATACATTATGAAAAGAGCCAGGCCTTCAGTACTGTCTCCTTAATTTCTTGTTATTATCTCTGTCTCTCCACCTCTTCCTACATGTTGGGCACAACGGTAGGCTGTAACTCTATGTACAGTTCTCCTCCCAAGCACCCTTACTCCTAGTAGCACCAGCCGCATCAAATTCACAGCACAGGTCCTTCTCTGGTGATGGGTGTTGCAGTGCCAACCCATTGCTTGGCTGGCTGATGGGAGGCTGATGAAAAGCATCCGTTCTGGTTTATGCATTTCCCAGTGCAGCACATATGCTGTGCATACTAAGCTGTAAAACAGGTGTGGAGCCTCCTTGGACGGGAACGGATGCTTGTCTTGGAGTGGCTGTGTTTGACTGCAGGATGGAGTACGCAGAATGACTGAGAAATACAGCATCCCCCAGCAAAAGCAGAGATTAAGATGTTCCTAAGACAAGCAGGGAACAGGCTCAAAGCCAAACCTCAAAAGTGATGATAAAAATAAATAAAGATAAAATACTTTTGTATAGGTTCAGAAGAGACAATGCAAAATTTGTTGCAGCTCAGAAAGTTTCTGGAATGACAGCAGGACAGGGTCCACTCAAGAAACACAGTGGGCTGGGAGGGGTAAGACAGATTTGTTCTCAGATCCATTATTTTAAGACAGCTCAACCAATAAATATAAAGTTTCACTGTTTAAAGAGCTGCTCACCTTTAGGATTGTTCCTCATTTGAAGGAACAGATGTGGACAGGAAAACTGTGGCCATCTATGTTCACCCGTAGTTCATATATAAGAATCACCTGAGTCTTAAGTTGTCAGACAATAGAGAAAATATCTACATCACTTCCAAACTGTTCATTATAAACTTCTTCCTCTTGATCTCAGCTACTTTCTCATTTTGCAGCTTTCACAAACATACCTCTCATGGAAAATTTAGTAGCAGCTATGTAGCTGCTACCAAATCAATATAGTGGGATGACTTAATTCTACTGTCCTCTTTCCATATAGGCACCTCTATGGAATATTTTTATCTGCCTATTTTAGGGATCTAAACTGCTATATTTTCAGGAATCAGATCAGTATACATCTTCTACACGTAAACACTACACGACGAGGCTCCATGAAAATGCGCATGCTTCCCACTCGTAAGAACTTCCAGCTATGGCAGATAATGTCAAGTGATATGCCTTTACAAGAGTACTTCACACCACTGGAAGGAAAAAGAACCCCAAACTGTTGAAAGAAAATGATAAAATAAAGCAAACAGAAATGCTGTCAGAAATAACTTTGTGTTAATCTATCCCACGGTGCAATAAGCATGGATACAAGCATGATACTTGCAAGTCAACCTCTCATTGTGTTTCGGAACCTACTATGCTATTTAGGTCCTTATCATGTGTAGCAATTAAGCTATTATTTCTATTTTGTGTTTTAATAGATAGGTAGGCAGAGGCTTATTTCATGACATGAATAAGGAAAATCCAGTGCCTGAAGCCCTCTAAACATTTCAAGGTATTTCAAAAACTAAATTTTTCTCCCTTCTTATCAATATCTTATTTGGTGAGGGGAATGACTTCCAGGCTTTTGAAATTCTGGAATACAACTGTCTCCATTTAATATTGATATCATTAGAACTATACTTGTCTATATTTACTAAACCAAAAAAGCCCAGAGATACAAAATTTCTAGCACAAGAATTCTTATCTCTCTGATCTGTTTTCTGGTTTTGTTTGTTGGCATGTAGTATTTACTCCCCTTCATCTCAGAATCTCTGCTTGAATTGCTACCTGTTCTCTTAATCTTTCTAACAAATGAAAGTACTGCACCAATACCCGAGGCAGAATTTCCTGATAAAGTCAGTCTAATGTGTCATTTAAGATGAAGGTAGGACAGATTTATCTCAAACACTGAAGACTCAGAATATAGCTAGGGTGTTACACAGTGTTTTTATGAAACATTTTCATTTAAAGAAAAGGCCACTTTTTTAATGACAGCTTCTTGACATTCAAATTCCAGAAAGCAAGCTAGAATTCAATTTCTTATTTCTGAGGTTGAAAAATTCCGTGTTACATTTAAAATAATATTTGGAGCCTGGGGAAATTAATCTATCTATAGAAATGCAAAAGTACAGAGAACTGAAATGATTTTATGGAATGAATTAATTTAATTTCAAACTATGAAGAGTTTCAAACCAAGAACATAGAGTAAAAATTGTCATCTTCTCATTGGGGACAGCATTATTTTTAATGCACTTTTGTTTTACAGGAATACAAATAATGGTTTCTCACTCAGATCTTTCTGTATCTATAGAATACTTGAAAGGCTCCCAGTCCTTTTGCATATTGTCCTTTGCATATGCCCATAGTGGCATACAAATACTGGGAAGGAAACAAAACAAAACATTGAAAAAAAAACGAAAGAAAATAAACCCAAAACCTCAGAAAAAACCCAAACACCACAAAAGCAAAGACTACGAACACTAACCTGAAAGAATTTTAGAGAAAATTCTCAAAATAATCTTGGAAAGAAAGTGGTTCATGGTACAAGACTTGAATGTCATCATTGAGGCGCTGGGCACAGCAGTATGTAGGTATGTCAGCAGAGGATTTAAAGCAGCTTAGTATAAATGTGATCAAGCAATATTGGACAAGTCATATTTTGTTTGAATTCTTGCCTCTCGGTTCATTCCTGAGAAAATATTCCTGGCAAGAAGACAGCCCAATGTGAACTGCTAGCACTATCATTTTAGAGGTATCAGTTACTGCCATTTCAATGAACTTCTAGTTACTGTGCTGGAATTTCAATATCCTTTTGTGTTTGTGAACATGTGTAGGGTAGGTAGAATTATACAATAGGAACCGATGGACTGTAATGCAGCCTGCAGTCAGGAAATCCCCACAGCAAAATAACGTAAAGATCTCAGACAGACACTTCTTTCTTTCAGTCACATCTTACTTGCAAGAGGTTATAAAGTGAAGACAGCCTGCACTATTTCCTCCTCTTTGAAAGGGCTAAAGCTGAATATATTCTTGAAAGCCTGAAAAACTTTGTGTTAAAAACACAATTTCAAGAAAGGTACCTAAACAAAAGGGGTTTCTTTCTGTCAAGGAAGACTACAGCTATGCTACAGGATCCTATGACCTAAACTTTTCTCAGTAAAATGACAGCATAATCCTAAAATCTGTTTTTCATTTTTCCTTCTTTAATTGTAAGGCTATTTATTTTTCTATACAGACTTGTTAGAGCCACCAAACCAGATGTCAGCCTCCCACAAGGATTCATATTTATCTGTACTCTTGGGGTCACTGTGAGACATCATGTGCTTAGCCCAGCTATTCAGCAGAACCCATCTGCTTCAGCCTGTTCTTGACTAAAAGTTGTCAAGAGCCTGCAATCCCATGTGGACATTGCACTCCGCAAGGTTCCATTATGTCAGGAGTGAGATGCGCCTATGGATTCCACACTTTCTCAATGAAAAGCTCCTACAGGTAGTTCTTGTGACACCAGTCTTTCTCTCTTCAATACACAGCAGAAGGTCAGTTACTTTCCCAACCAAATCACTTGTAACAAAAACTTTTCTTTCCTCACCAAATAAGATTTTTATCTAGTGAGCACTAGGAAACCACTGAGAATTCAAGCATGTGACCTTAAAGTATGAAGTTAATATGGGGCTAAGAGTTTTCTACACTTAAACAAAGAGGCCTATGAAATTCTTAAAAATTATAATTAAGGAGATCCTATAGTTTACTTTATCCCCTCAGATGGCTGCAGTAAAACACTTGCTACAGGAGAAGTACATTTACACTTTCATTAGTAGTGTTTCCTTCTTGGTAAGATGCCTAAATCCCAATATATATATATATAATAAAGCCAAAATTGGTGAAGAAAAATATGAAACTAAAAATATGCAAGATCCACAGAGATATATAAATACTTGGAATTCCTCTGTTTTTTGTTTGTTTTTTTTTTAATGGACCGTTCATCTTAATAAGTCTACTTGAACAGAGTAGACTGTGGAAACAGTAAAACTGATGTCAAATATCCATCGGTTTAACTGTACTGCCCTGTTTGTTCCTAGTGAATAAAATATGAAAAAACCCACCATATCTTTAAGTGGTACACATTTTCTTAACTTTGAATATTGCAACACTGCATTTGTTTAAGCAATGCTTAAGGCAAGGGTAAGTATAGTTTTTGCAACTTTGATTGGGATCAGCTCCTAAGCTCTCCTAGATCACAGTACGTCTTATTTTCACCAGATACTATAACAGCCATAGGCTGTGTTGCTGGCTGATGACTTCCTGCCACGTGCCTCTTCACGCTTCTCTGGCACTGTTCTGAAAACCAGTGAAATAAAATATAAGCTCTGCTGGTCCCACATCCACATAGTAAAATTTGTCCAATTTCTGGTTTCTTTGCCCTGACAGTTTACTCGGAGAAGAAAACATGACCTTTACATTTCATTCTTCCTTGCTGCCATGCAGTAGCCAAGCTGTCTTATCCATGACAGCATTTAAGTGTGTATTTAAAGTTATATACATGCTTTGCTGAGTTCTAGGCTGTATAATTATGGAAAGAATCAACAATTGCTTAGAGTATGGCTCTATTTTTGATAAATGTCAAAAGCATTTCCAATCCTGGATGGGTGGTTTTTAATGTGTCAAATAAATCTAAAATAAATATACACTGCTAGAATCTACTAAAAATCAAATACATTTGTCTTCGACTAGAGCAGTTACTCCCATAAAATCAACATTCCAGTCCTTTCACTTGTCCTCAGAAAGCATAGTTTTTAATCTGTGTGAACTTACATAATTAGCAGAATAGGAACAGTTCTGATGTAAATCATATCTTACACTGTACCTTCTTTCTTCACGTTCTTAGTCCATGCAGGTAACAAAATATGTCACTAAATAGGTACTAAGCACCAAGCAAGACAGGGGAGGATCTATGGTTCACAAAATAATTAGTACTCTTTTTCAAATATTACCTATTGCAATAAGGGGAAAAAATCATTTCAAAACCCACAAATAACCCCACAACAAACACAATCCCTACAACCAAAAGCCCCAAAACCACCCAAAACCCAGAACAAAAGAAATGCTAAATGAATTAGTGAAGGGATTTAAAAACAAAAACAAACAAACAAACAAACAAAAAAAACAGTAGTAAGATTTGGCTCTCTTGAGCCCTTAAATGTGCTCTATACGTAGTCACTATGGTCAATTTTGCACTGCAGTTTTGCTGACCTAGTGGATATTTATGCTTTCGGACTCAAAATATGTTCAATTTTCATATTTTTATTTTTGTGCCCAAGGACTGTGCATTTCACAGAACAGGCCAAGCATCTCATTGCTTTCAACAACAGTTCAAAACTCAGAGAAATGAAGCTGTTGGCTATGCTCATCTGTTGGTGTTAAGATGTCATTGTGGCTACCCATTTCTTGCTCTTTATGCACAGAAGCACCTATCAATATAATCCTCATTAGATTTAAAATCAGAATCCTTTCTATCATGAGCACCGTATTCTTTCCTCCATTCAAAAATTATTCCAGTGAACAAACACTTTTGATTTTTTTATTATATCTGATTTCCAAAAGAAGTCAGATTAATCAGTAGATTTAAGACGTAAAGTGCTGAAAGTCCTATAGGCAAAAATCATTAATAAAGACAGAATCTGGCTTATATAAATTACAGGTATTTTTCATATATCTAATAGAAATAGCCTTCAGGCAAAAATAATCTCGTGTTATTCCAAGGAGAGTACTTAAACTAAAGGTAGGGATCATTAGGTGACAACTAAAAATAATTTTTCCTTACAGTGATATTTCATTATGCTTAGTCACAGTAATATATTATGCCGGTAACTTGACTTTCAAAGAAACTTCTTGAAAAGGAAAAATGTGTAATACTACCACATTAATAAAGGTCATTCACTTCTCCACAAAGATAAATTTAGGGAACTAAGGGATGTGGCACCTTCTCTTGGATGTACAACCACAACTGGAACTAATGGCAACTATGTAGAAAGAAATACATTAAACAGTCTTTAGTTTATTCAACACAACAACTGTAAATAACCTTAAAAGTATCACAAAGCAGGTGCTCAAGAAATCTCAGCAAGGTGCTGGGAAAGTGAAATGGATTTGCTCTGCTGCAAATGGATGCAGCATGATGACAAAAGTCTCAGGAGTTTTCCAGCAAAAATGTCAAACCTTGTAGAAGCAGAGAGTCAAATGCCACAGCGCAACTCAACTGAGATTAAGCAATGATTGAGAGGTATTTCCCCCTGACAACAGCAGTTTGCAGATGGCGACTGAGGAGACCTTTAGGTACACCAAAGAGCAAGGCAACAAAACGTACACAGAGGCGTTACTTCAAGGACCAAGCCTCCCCTGAAGCACACTGGGCAGCAAAGCAGGTACCTCAATTCAGCACAAAAGCAGTGAGATAACCAGAAGTCAATCTCTTGTACAAGCCCCAGATGTACCAGGCTCTTACTTACCAGTGGAACAAGCTGCAGCCTGGTGCTGGTCTGTCAGAAATTGATGGGAACCAGAGAACCAGCTGTAAAACAGGCATAACCTCTACACACACTGAGAAGAACTGGCTGCCTTTATTCATTAATTTCTGGTCATTTTGTGGAGCCATCTGGTTAGGTACTATTACCTGAGACAAATACAGCAAATGAAAACTCCAAAGGAAACAACTTCCCTCGCCCCTTCAGTAAGAGCATGGAGGAGCCTACCTCCCACTGAGAACAGGCAGGTGACAGTTCCACCTTCAGGCTTTGATGTAACTCCCATTAGCCAAAGTGACTGCGGTGAAAAAGAAGGAGCAAGGGTAATAACAGTCATCCAACAATCTAAATCCGGATGCACCAGCTCAGAAATTAAAAGCACTTGCTTATCATGTCGTCAGCAATGACACGGCTATTTGCGCTGCGGAAAGGAAGGCGGCGGGTTGGTGGTCAAACAGAAGGAAGCTAACCAGAGGCAGTCACTCTCGACTTACCTCTGCACGCTTCTCCGTGGCAGCTTTTGGTCTTTTGATTTTAGTTTTGTTGCTATATGTTGGAAAGTGCTTGTTTGCCCTCCGGAATGTAGCAACGTGTGCGGCAAACCATCTGCGGAGGTTCCAGAGGAAACAACTACTGTCAGGTTGCACAGTGGCAGAGGGCAGGGGCTTCGTATGGCTGCGGGTTCTTGAATCCAGCCTGCAATCCAACGCAGGCAAAGCGCTCACCCACTGGAAAACTAGCATGTGTTAAACTAATGGACTGACTATCACTTGTGGTTTGGGTTTTCAGTGACTAACTGTAATACATTGTTCCTTTTGATCAAAAAATCAGAAAGACAAACAGCAGGTTATCTCCAAATTCCGGTAACTGTACATTTAAAGGGATGTAAAACAAGTTATTATAGCTCTGTGGAGCAGTCTGACTAGCAAAAGATAAAAACATGGTGTATAAATGTTTTTAGAGGAGTGTCTGTATGACTGGACATGCCACAGTTATATATTTCCCTTTAAAACCAGCATTCATTGCCTTGACCACGAAAGCTTTTGCACTAATTTCAGAAAGAGCATACAAATTGTCAGAATAAGGTCTGAAGATATTCTAAAACCTGGTGGCTTTATATGACTCAAAAAAACCCCTAAAACCCTTCTGTTCATTATGACAGAAGAAAGTTATTTCCAGGAAGGTTTGGAGGCTGTTTTTCTGGAAGACACACTGAGTTGCTAACTAATTGCATTCAAACTATTTGCCATATCATCAATGGGGAGCATTTTATGGCTGGGTGCAGCTAGATGAAAATCAATTAAAAGGATGAAGTTTGTTTTATGAAGTTTTTTTATTTAGTCTGACAGCTGCTTTCTGACACAGAAGAGTGCCTATGAGCCAGTTATATCTCCTGTGAATAAACTAAAAATAAATTGTTATAATCCTCAGGTCTTTTATAGGTGATGCATTTCATAAAAGAGAGAGCTCAAATTCTTCTGTTGTCATGCCTGAAGTCCTCTCCCAAAACTGAGAGTGATCTGCACTGTGTGTACTGTAACAGGGCACATTAATAGCAAGGATCTACGGCCAAAGGACAGGAGTAAGTAAATACTGGTACAAATTACACAGGTATGAATATGAAGATACCACTGGAAAGCTGAAAAGAGGTTAAGAAAAAGCAAGCAAGAAAGAACTGTAAGGCAGACTAAGGAATACTGGGAGAAGACTGACACTATCTTTAGCTTTTTCCTCTAATATTCACCTTTTGCTTGATTTCTGCTATTACTGGATCTTTTGAGCCTTTTCAGATAAATGTTAGCCACTTACACAGCTTCTCTGTGTGCCCTGAAGAGTAAACAAACTTTTAATTGACTTCAAATTTGTCAGAAAATATTAATTAACATTGCTTATATGATCTGATTTGCACCTCAAAACTCCTTTAGTAACATAAACTAACTCCAATATGGAAGAAGTGAGAAACCTTCCTTTGGTTAACACTAGAAGGGCTATCTTCTAGTATAGGTGGAATAGCAAATTATGATCTCTTGAAACATTGAGAAACAAAGACTTTGTTACCTATATAGCTAAATAATATGGTTTACAATTACTGTAAGAAAAGAGACATCGAATGTGGAAAGATGCAGTAAAACTGGTGCTGATGGTCCCATTTATTAGTGCTACTTAGCTTGTTTATTTATAGAAAGCAACTGTGAAAATGCACTAGCCATTTATCAATATACAGATCATTTTATGAGTCCCAAGTAGAAGAACATCTTAAGCTTAGTCAGTGAACAAATAGGCAAGCCTGGATTTAGAACCATAGAATCACAGAATCCTTTGTGTTGGAATGGACCTCAAAGGTCATCTAGTTCCAATCCCCCTGCCATGGGCTGGGACACCCTCCAGTAGATCAGATTGTCAAAAGCCCCATCTAACCTGGCCTTAAACAATTCCAGGGATGAGGCTTCCAAAACCTCTCTGGGTAACCTGTGTCAGGACTCCACCACTGCCATAGTAAATAATTTCTTCCTAATGTCTAATTTAAACCTACCCTCTTTCAACTTGAAAGCACTGCCCCTTGTTATCACTACACTCCCTCATGAGTATTTCTTAGGGTGTAGCAATTTTAACTGTCATAAAACATTAGGGAAGGAAAGGTATTGTGGCTTTCATACTTCTTATACCTCTAACTTTCAAAAAATATGTACAAGTGTACATCAAGCTGCTTAATATCTTCCTTGATACAAACTTCCTCTTTAGGAAGCAGTTTTAGCACTTCCACCCTTAGATGACAAATTGTTTCCTTAGCTTTATTAATTAAAAGTATTCCTTTAAAAACTCGAGGTCATCACACGAGCAAAACTTCTTTGTAGTGCAAAACCATTTCATAAAGTTTTGCCAGTTAACACTCCAAGCAGAAAAAAAAAAAAAAAAACCTAAAAATAAACTCTCTTCCAGAATCTGTTATTGAAGGGTCATTAATGAATGAGATATGCAGTCAGTGACTACACTGACTTTTTTTGTCTTTCTTTTTTATTGTGAAGGTTTCCAGCCTATGAAGGCTCCCTACATCTCTTTTGAATCTAACCCACTGACCCAACAGCTAAAGCTAACTCACAATAAGTTTTCAGGTCTTCCTTTACCTCTCCCTCTCAGTTCTCTCACTTCAGTAAAGTGATCTCACAGCAATATGGTGCAGGTCTTGCAATTCCAGAAGATCATTTGTTAAAGGCTTCTTACAAAGCCCAGAGCTTAATCATAGATTTTTAAGGAAGAGTTCAAATGGAGAACGTGCTTAAACTCCAGCTAAGACAGTGCTTTTCGAATCATGGTTGAATGAGTTTTAGTACTTTATAACAAAAATTTCTGCAATTTGGTTGCATGGTTCAGCAAATCAGAAACTTGGGAGTAAGGATCAAGAGTACAATCGTTCTAACATCAAAGTTAGGTACTGATGGGTTAACTAAGACTAGCTGTGCTTTAGATTGGGATCTTCTATAATCAGTGGAGAGAAACAGGCACCTCTGAAGTGCATCTCATTTCATTATAAGGATGGGAGATATTTGCCCTTGTTTGATGTAGCTGTTTCTCTCTATTGGGTAAAGGAGTGTGAGTCAATTAAGGAGAGATTACTAGCGTTTAGCATTTGCTGGGTGAAAAGAACCTCAGTTTAGATGTCTGAAGAGGAGGCAAATGTAACCCCAGTTGATAGCAGTATGTTCCAGGAAAACCTGAATCTACAATACCAGCTTCTTTCTCAATGCAATTCCATGATATCAGGGGTGAGAGCTTGAAACAAAAAATACATTGATTACAGAAATGAATTTTTATCTTGTAACTGTGCAAAAGTTGACCTTTTTAAACATCAAAGAATTACTGAACAAAAATCCCTAATGGCATTTGTTCTACTGGCACGTCTAAGTCTGCTGCGTATGAACTCCACATTGAACAATCCCTCCTCAGCTGCAATTCAGACTGTTAAATTCAGTGGTTCCTCTTGCCAGTTAGCTCTCTTCCATGAATTTTCCATTAATTTAGCTCTACTCCAAAAATGCTACAGCATGGTACAAATGTATTACTAAGTCTTCTAAAAGACAGCAATAAATAACATAACCGCAATTAATTGAAATCTGGGATCCAAAAACTGAAAAAGGCAGTGATTAGTTTTGGCATGATCCCACAGTGTGCTGAAAATCTAACATTTGGTAAAGACACTGATCTCCTGCAAAACAGGCAAGAGCTAGAATGTTTCTTCAGCAGATTTGAAAAATCGGAGAAAATAAAAACAATACGAAGCAAACAGGGACACAGTATATTGCATATGAGAAGACAAATCAAAATCACGGATGCTCGTTTTCAAATAGTATTAATGCTTTCTTCCTTGTGCTGGAACAAAACTGCATAATCAAAGAGGAAAAGCTTTTCAGACAAAAGGCTTTGTAAAGGTGTAACCTCGTGGATGTCATTATAGCCACAAAAATTTCCACCTATTACAAACAAACCTATTACCTTAAGGTCCGCAATTTAGATTTTGTTCTTTCTGCAATCCTTTTGAACTTCCTTTCAATCAATGTTCAGAAACCTGTACTGTAACTGTATAATGTAACAATGTTGAAAGGCTTTCAGACTTGCACCTGGTCAGACATGTCCCCTCCTTCCCTTTAGAAATCCTCAAAATATGCAAAATCACCGTATTAGTACAAAGCAGCACACATTCGGCTGAAGTTCTCACACAATATGGGCGTACAGCTCAGCAGTGTTTTTAGCATAAGAAATCCTTCCAAAATTACAAACGGCATAATTTGACAGGAACCAGCTACTTAAGGTTGTAAAATGAACTGCCTGAACCATGTTCCATATTCATTAGTTTATTTGACATAATATAGCAGACTAAGTCCAAAACCCAACTAAGAAAAAGCCACAAAAAAAAATCCACCTCTACAACTTTGTACTGTCACAACAGGCATGACAAAAATGCCCAGGATGAAACAGATCTCTGAGAAAGAACTGATGTTCTCAATGAGGGACTGCACCTTGAGACAGAAGGTGAACACGCTGACAGGGCACGGCTAAGGAAGGAAAGCAGATGCTCAAGTCATATTTCTCTTGCAATAGGGACACACAATCTGAAAGGCTATTCTTCTAAGAGGGCTAAATCCAGTAACAGGAAGAATGTATGAATACAGAGAGATCCCACTCCAGTGTACTAAATCAAGCTAAAAAATAAAATCACAATGCACTCCACTTTAGTTGGAAAGTCTTTCAGGGAAAGAAATGGTAAAATAATATTTTTAAAGCCAGATCTAATGTGAAACGGAAGCTGACAGTTCTGATATGATACATCAAGGTAAAGCAAAAATTGAATGCAGCTTCTTCAAAAAGTGATGAAAATCTGCAGTAGTTTTTAGTACCGGTGGTGTGATCCTAAACGTATCACCACCAGCTACTTGTCAATTCTGATCTTATTCCACTCTCTAGTCCCAGTGCTCAGATATGCAATTTTTGCAACAGAGGAAAGAGCTGAGGAGATGAATGTTGAATCACCAATACTTTGTACTCTAGCACTCTGACACAGGCTGACATCCTGGCCCTGGCAGCAAAAGTCAATGGGCATTTGGGTTGCTCGGTTCTGTGCTTCCCATGGTCCTCCTCAGCAACCAATCTCTCCTTGTCAGAGGCCATAAAATGGGTGCCCAGTAAAGTCCTAGATTCATTCTCTCTGTAATTGCTCCCCCTTCCCTAAATTCAGGCTCTGATGGATCTCACACTTTAGGTGTTGTAAGCAGACTTATACGCTGCTATGCTCCCTGCTCTGCCTTTAGCTATGCTCTTTGCACACAGGGGTTGTTTGTTACTGTTAGGTTGCTTCACACTAGTAGGGCAACCTAAAGAGACCTGAAGATATCTGAATCAGGCTTCTTACTGACCTTCAGCAGAAGCAGATTTGTGAAGCAGGAGCCTCTCAGCTCCCAAAGCAGGATGTTAGCCACCTAGCATATTCCCACAGAACTTTTTGTGACTTGTCATGGACACTGGGACAGTCTGTACAGCCACGGGCTTCAGCTGGCAGGACATGAATGCAAGATCATGACACCTAACCATGAGGAAAACTCTATTTTGCGTGATGCAGACTGAGATCTGAAAAGTTTGTGATCACTTTCAAATGTCACAGCAGATCATTTGAGGGATAAGTCCAGCAGACTCATCTACAGTCCTGACATGCCTTTCGGTTATGGCTTTTCCTATTCTTGCTCGCTTCCTTAGAGGACGGGGGTAAAACTGAAGTTAGGACACTTTCAAAAAGTAACAAGAAGGAATATTATTACAGCCTTGGTAGTTGTAGGGAGCCATAACATGGAAGATTTGAACAGAGATCTTAGGAAAGGGTATCTTGCTTCTACCTGAAATAATGTCTTTTAATCTTTGAAAAGAACAACATGAATAATATTCTACTTTACAACAAAAATAAAGGCACAGCACAGCACTTCTCTTTTTTTAAGAAAAAAAAAAAAAACAACTCTATCTATTGGCACTAATGCAAATAGTATGAATACAGTTAGTTAATAATTTATTGAGCTTTCAGAAGTAAGTCTGAAAACCTCCTGCTAATAACCTTCTGATTTCAAGTTTTTGGTAAGTGAGACGTTGTACCAACTACCCTGCTGCTTGCCACTGTAATTCAAAGAGATTTAGTACCTGTGCTCACTTGGGGGAAACTAGTTTCAATCTGAAAGTTGCAGCAAATCAATATAATCTGCATTACAATACATATTCTGATTCAAGTGACAGGATATTTTTTAATGATCTCCCACTGTGTATCACTTTTATGTTTTATTGTTGAAATGTTATTTCAGTACTAGCAATTTTGCCAGGAAAAAAAGACTGCTTTTGTTTCTCCCAGTGTCAGCCGCTTTATTTCAGCGTTGCCTAAGTTATGCAACATTTTCAGTCAGCTCCACCTTCACCACAGAGATAAAGGTAAGGATTTATGTTAAATTACATTGTTAACTTCACAAACTACACATTAAAAAAACCATCACCACCAAACAACACAAAAAAAAAACCTCCCCAAAAAATCCTACCCAAAACAACCTACAGGAAACACTCACATAGATAAGAGTGTTGTCCCTTTTCTACCATATATATATAAAACCTTGGAATATTCAGAAATCCAGACATAGATATAAGAAGTGTAATCTTTAAAAGCAGATTCCTCTGCAGAAGACATGATCAGGTGTAGCATGACTAATCCGGACTGAATGACTCCATCTACACTAGCATTTAGTGAGGACTAACAGGAACAGATCTGCTGAACAAAACAGTTAGTGCTGAGGACCTGATGCACACACATTTGAGGTTTTTAACTTCAACCAATCCTAACCCTATCCCAAATCCTGCATTTGCTTTCAGAACAAGAGCACATGAGGTTTGTATGTGGTAATCCAGATTTAGTTTGATACAAATGGGATACAGTTGAAATCCTCATTCTGACTCACAGCACTGAAATTGGGAAAGAACAGGAGATTCACTGCAGAAGTACAGTCCTGAAGCACACTTAAACACTACCATTAATGAATTCAATACACCTTTTAGAGAAAAACAATTACATGTGCCAAGTGCACTGACTAGTTCTGACAAAAGATGCTTAATAAGGAATAAGAACATAAAATCAGGCAAAGGAAAAGGTTACATAGCAGGATATAATAGTAATAGACCTTAGGAAGGAAAACCACTAGGCTACAGTATTCCTGAGGGTAAATGTTCATTCCTTTCTATGAATTCCTTGATACTGGAGCACTTACAATTACATATATATACATATATATGAAGCAATGTCTAAGAATGAAAAGAAACTCCAAATCCCATGTTAGACAGGTAAATCCTTGTCTTAAAAGGAAATTCTCACTAACTGTCAAGTACCATAACTCACTTGGCGATTGTTAAAGAAAAATGAAGCTACTACAGAGTTAAACTATAGTGCCTGGCTTGTTACCAAATAATATCTTTCATGTCATGAATATCTATGATTCTATAAGAGCTAATTTTGGAATCAAAGAATGAAACCTCTACAGTGTCCTGTGGGAAAACAGCATGAGTAGTCTGCGAGCCTGATTTTTTTTCAATGACCATGCTTATTTTAGTCCTATTTTCCAGCTGGCTGACCAGGAAGATATACAGATCAGGAAAGCACTCATGTCTTTGAATTTCTCCTTTTCTGCCTTTCATGAGCAAATCATTTTTCCATTTTAGTTTCCACAAGGGTGTTAATGGAAACTCATTTTGGGCTAAACAAATGATTAAGGCTAATGGATCGCTAATGCATATTACGAGCAAAATTTTACAAAAGTCAAACCCTCAAATTCACATATACACAAACAGGTGGATGTAGATATGGAGAGAACATTAACGGGCAAGACTGATTTCTGTGCATGAATCTAACTCATGTTACTGCACTTATATACTGGGAAGAAAAGGAAGAGGCACAGACAGCTACAAAAACAGTCAAACAGGGCGTGGAAGAAAATGCAGTTTTGCTACACATTTTTAATGGTGTACTGCTGTGGAGTGGCTTCCTTCTTCTCTAGATCTTCTCTTACTACTTCCAGTGTAAGGCTGGTCAAAGAATTACTTCTATCCTGTTGCAAATATTAGAAACCGGTGAGAAGATCCCAATGTCTGCACGGAGCTACAGAGCTATTCTGCTGATTTGTCTTGGAAGCCAGAATACATGGTTCCCATTTGCTTTCCTTCAGTAGGATGAAAGGTGAAGAATCTGTAGGGATTCAAGCTCAATATTTTGCAGAGAGAACTCACAGAGAGCTCTGGGAGGATTCAGTTTAACCAGTTCTGCTTGGCAGTTCATGTTTTGTTTAAATCACTGCTGGAAAAGAGTGCCAACAATTAAAAGGGAAAGGCCACAGAAACTATTTATCACACTAGTCTTTAAAACATACCTATTGCTCTGTCACTGAAAAATTACATTTATTGCAAAATCATCTCTCTAGATTAAGCACAAAGACATTTTATGTTCATCACTTGCCCATTCTGAAGCAGTAATTAACAAAGAAACACAACCAGGACCCAGTGTAAATATCATTGACAGAATAATTGAACAAAAACCCTGAGCTACTTTAAAAACCAGCTTTACTCCAAAACTGAGAAAAAAAAAAAAAAAGAGAAAAAAGAAGAGAATTTCTGCACCAACTTTTCCTGACAGGAAGTTAGGGGGCATTTCCAGCCTTAAAAATTCTATGATTCTACGATAGTTACTAGCCACAGAGAAGCCCTTTATCACTTTGGTTAATACTTAATACTTTTTGCCTGTGTAGTCAGCTCGTACCAAAACGCCAAATGGAAACCCAGTTTAGACAATAATGCGGAGACATTAAAAAGATTTATATTATTGTTTCATAGTATTTATGTTATTAAGGTGTAGGGGGAGTATGCCTAATTTAATGAGCTCTCAAAAATATATATTCCCAGCAATTAATTAAAATATATAAAGAGATAAGGAAATGCAGTCTGAATAACACTGCTGTTCTAGTATTCTCTACAAGGATCATGGATTTGACCCTTTTTTAATCCCCTGGTTATATAAAATCACTCTGCAAATGCAGGAGGGTACTATCACTTAGCAGAAGGACCACTCATTTGGGGAATGAGAAGCAACTCTCTGTATTTGTCAAATCCATTTTTCCTTTCTTCATAAGGTGAGAATGACATTTAGTCCCTCTCACGCTTCGGGCTATGCACAAATACAAGCTTGGGTTTTTCCAGAACAGGCACAGATCTCTGGAGTGTAAACTAGAAAGACATTCCTTTGTTTACTTAGCTACAACTCTTCTAAATAGATGCCGTATAACCTTTTCACTGCAATAGTCTATTAAGTTGCACGGTTCCTAGACACATCTTTCACTTATTTCTTTTTTTTTTTTTAATAACTAATAGAGGATTTCCTTCCACTTGGGAAAACTTCTCTTGCAAAGTTACACAAACTTTTGAGATTTTTTTATTAAACTCCCTTCATAATATATATGATACCTCGTTAGCTCAATTTAGCCACGAGTAGTAGAGCAGTTTAAAGTGTTTGCTCCTATTTCTCTTTTAATGGAGCAGCATTTTCTTACAGGATATTCAGTATCAGTAATAAGATTCAGGCTTTTTTCCAGCTATGTCTTCTGTAGTAGCTGTCAGCTGTCTGGACACATAATTCCAGGCTTTCTTCAGAAGTCCATATTGTTCCTAAGAGAACTTTTCCTTATGGATCCCTTTGCCTCCTGACCCAGAGTCTATCACAGTAGCACCCATGCGACCTTGCTGAGGTTCATGCTGTAATTCCCACAGCAGCACTAAAGTTCAGCAATCACCAAATGTGATTTCACATGGCTCAAGAATTTCACCGAACTCCCTAGTTGCTGACTACTACCCAGTTAATCTACTATATTGAGTACTTTAACCAGCACTTCGTTGGCTGTTTTTAAGACTATGTTTCCTAGCAGGATAAAATTATTTTACCTTATTCCTCCAGTGATTCAACAAAAATGTTGAGGTTTTCACACTCAGTCCTAACCACAGACATGGAGAGTTGAGGAAGAAACCCTTCTATGACTACTGGCAATTTGTTTACACTAAAAGATTTTCATAGAATAATAGAAATTTTAAACCAAAACACTCTTTTTTTTTTTTTTCAATAGAAATTACCAATCAGCTGGTATAAAAACCTTCCTAAAAGCAGAAGATGTTGTTTGCAGACACTGGGCACATTAATGTCTTTTGGATAGGGTGGATCAGCTGCAGCCTGTTAAAGGGTCAGCTAAGTTTTATGTGTGATGTAAGGAGCTGAAGTCTTGTGAGTTGGGATTTTCATCTTTCCCTAACACTGAATGTTTTTGTTACCACATTCTGAAACATTTGAAAAGATCTGAGATCTACGAAGTGAAAGGAACATTAACTTTGAAAGTGAAAAAAAGAATGGAAATTTTCACTTTCCACTAGAATCACATGATGTCTCGGTTTTATGTTTGTTAGATTCCTGAGACTCATGATTGATGTGACAGAAATACAAGAAGGCGAGTGGAAGAAGCTGTTGGTTTCTTCACAGATTCTACTGCAGATATTCTGGAGTGAAGATAGAGAAAACAAAAGAGATGAAACTTAATAAAAGGTCTTAAAGAAATACATTCTGGCACGATCAGCTGTTTCCCACAGGAGTCATCCAGTTCCTTCCCTAGATGTCTTGTGCATATGATAATCTGCACCTCCACCAACCTGGAGATTAAGAACAGAAGTGAAAGATAACAGTGTTTCCAGCTGCTCCTCTTTAGGTTAACTAGCTATATCTAACATGCTTGATTCTCTGCTGGAGGTGAAATCAAGTCATGCATAGAATCACCACAAAGCCTACAAGTCCCCCAAGTTCTACGTCAAAGAACCAAAATCATTTTAGCTTAATGACAGGAATTTTGGTAAGAAAATGCAGATCACAATGCAAATTAGTGCTACATCTGTGTGACTCATTAATTAGAATGGTTCCACTTCCACACATTGCTAGTGGAAGATCAAGCTCATATCATTTAACATCTTTCCTGTTTTTACAAATCACTTAAAAAATAGATTATAAAACCCAAACACTGGCACTGCATCAGAAAGTTTACAAATTTCTCAGATGCCAAAACCTGACGATGGGGTTCAGTGTCCTGCTGTGTAATGTTGCATGGGCTTTTATGTCTAAGGTTCACTCTTCTGCAACTCCTCCCCACTCCGAGCTTAGGAGTTCCCTGAAAAACCTTATGAAAATATGACAATAAACACAGCAGCCTTGTCCAGTGTTCCCTTGCCCCCTACTGAACTGTCACCTTCCCAGGACAGGATGTGACAACCATTCTAGGGACATTGTTCTAAAAAAATGCTGTTCCACTGTCAAATTGAATGACATTGTCACTTTCTCGTCTTTTTTTTTTTAATCATTTCCCTCACTAGTGTTTACAACTCCTTCCAGTCTCATACAATCTCAACACACCATTAACAAACTGTATGCCTCTTCAAGAGCATTAGCAACAGCGTTGGTGGAGATGCTGGGCTGTCCTCGGGTTCCAGGTGTCACAGGAAAAGGGAAGGACTGATGAAATTGTACTGGCTCTTCAACTGGCAAGTTGCATGTACAGCTTTGGGACCACTCTGTCAAGTGGGACAAGCAGAGAGTGAGGAGAGAAGCAGAACTTCACTCCCACAAAAATATCAAGGATCAGAATCTTTCCACGGTCAGCACTCGAACTAGAACAAAATCTTAATACAAACTAAGGCAACAATACGGAACAGCAAATAGCCTTCACATCTGAACACATTCTTGAGATCTGTAAATTAAGCATAGCAGAGACCCAAGTTTCACTTCCTGTGGTGTTTCAACACCAGATATCCCAGTAAGACGTATCTGGGTAAGACAGTGTAGGTGCTTACATATGGTTCGCTTGCCAAATTTCACCCCAACTGGAATTCAGATGAAACACTGTCTTTTCTGAAAAACCGTTCTGACAGAAAATGTCTCTGCAGATTTATGGCTGGTACTCCCAAACCACAACTTATTTTCTAGCGAGGGCTGATGGGCACTTTGCAGGAAATTCACAACTGGCTTGGATGATACTGTATGCTAGATCTTTCTGTCATCAGAGCTAAAATCTCCCAGAGGATGTGGTCCACTAAATTAAACTCAGACTGACAAAAGTGCCATAGGAACCCAATGGCAACCAATCTACCTTTAAATAAACTGAGATACATAACTGCCAGTCTGGATGATGCTCATTCAGATAGGCTGGTTTATATGAAAACAAATAAAAACTTTTCAAATCTCTCCTTTTAATTTCTAGCCCAATATTCAGACAAGGGAATAACTCTTTCTACAATATCTTCATCACTATTTTTTCCCAGTGCAGCAAACTTCATTGTGAATTTTGCAGCTGATCATGAGACCATTATACCATTAATTGCGGTTCCAAAATGCCTTCCAAATGTGAGTGGGAGCCCAATTCTTTCTATTTTTTAACCAATGCATACTGTACAACCTTTCTCTCAAGATTCTTAAAGTGCTGGAAGAGTCTGATTACAATTTTTTGTTATTTACTGGGGACTGGGTTTAATCCCATTATTCCATGAACAGGTTCAGAATTCTTTGTCTCAGGTTTTCAGTAAGTTCATAAAAATGCCAGTACGCACTGATGAGAATTATAGCCCAGAAGGAAATGATGACTTGATATAATTAGCTTCTTGGCAACCATGGGCAAGTCACAGGCATATAAATCAAGAACAGAGAGAAACATCTGATGCATGGCTGGAGCTCAGTAGCATGCTGCCATTTTCAAAATCATTAGGCCTGGAAAGGCAAGGATGAATCAGAAAAAGAATAAATAATGCTTAGTGGCACTTAAAGTAAACTAAAAATAAACACAAACAACTTGGTATAAGGAAGTCCACAAGTTTGGGCATAAGGCAGAAATGGAAGTGGAATAACCGCAGTGAATCTCTGTGCATAGCCCACGGAAGAAAAGCTCTCCAGACTTCAGCTGAATAAAATGCACTGACTGCACTGAGATGCTGCATCTCAACTCCCTGTGAACTGGCTGACCATCCCCAGATATTTCCTTCAATCCATCCTCTCTGCTCCACTCTAGCAGGAGGGAAAGGAATGAAGGAGATCAGACTGGAGGCAGGAGGGAGTTCAAACAGGAAGAGAGAATCTCAGCACATGCCCTTCTGACATGACACTGATCATCAGGCACATTTAATGACAGCCTTTCTCCACACCACGTAAGCCTGTCTGATTCAATCACTCTCAGCATGGCCAGCTCTACCTGCATAATTTCAGCATTTTCCTGTGGTCCCCTGTAGCTTGGGATGACCAGCCTTCCTGAGATCTCCAACCCCGGCTCTTCTGTGGGCAATGACTGCTACTTTCCTGGCCACCAGCATTTCCTGATGGCTGCACTTTACCCATGCCACTGACTACCTAATTACAGAATGAGCTGCAAAGCATGCATCATCACCTGTCTACAGTTGGAGGTTGAGGTATTAAAGACTTTACATCTAAGAGAAGTTTTCTCTTTCTGTTGAAAATATACTCCTTAGAAAAAACATTGAATCATTTTTGGTTGGAAAATGACCTTTAAGATCATTGAGTCCAACCACAAACCTAATACTTTCAAGTCCCACTATGCCATGTCTCTGCACATCTTTTAAATACCACATCTACATGTCTTTCAAATTTCTCCAAGGATGGTGACTCAACCACTCCCCTGGGCAGCCTGTTCCAGTGCTTAATAAAGCTTTCAGTGTTTTGGGGGGTTTTTTAATGTTCATTCTAAAACTCCCTTGGCACAACTTGGGGCCATTTTCTCTTGTCCTATCACTTGTTACTTGGGAGAAGAGACCGACATCCACCTCTCTACAATCTCCTTTCAGGTAGCTGTAGAGAGCGATAAGGTCTCTCCTCAGCCTCCTTTTCTACAGGCTAAACATCCACAGTTCCTTCTACTGCTTTTCAAATGACTTGTGCTTTAGACCCTTCATGAGCACAAAACTTCAAAGCTGAAGAATTCAGAGACGGCTTTGGTGTTTATATATACCACAGACAACAGTAGTTTGAAACTAGGCACAGCCTGAGGACTTGGAATGTTGTCTTCCAGTCTACGTTATTTTTTAATGTATTTTTAATAAGGAATCCCCAAACAGCAGTTCTTAACACTGACTGATTTAAGTGATACTGGAAATTCAGCTCTATCTCTTTATTGGAGCCACTTAAAAAAAAACAAAAGGGAATTAACAGAGTTGGGAGATGGGAAACAGAGTATGGTTTTATCCATATATTTGAAGGAAGAATCAGTGTAGGAATAAACAACACATTAGCACAATGTTAGTGACTAGGATGAAAATGTTTCCATACACTTTCTACTGGTGTGTTCTACTGAGAGGCATTTTGAAATGTTACTTATACCACACAGTAGGCTTTATACTGACCACACAATCCTTTTCTTTGTTTGCCTTACAAACAGCAACAGTATTCATTTCTAAAAGTTGCTGTACACAAGATTATGGATATTTCCAAGCAATACATTCAATAAACAATGCACTGAAAGTGACACACCAGGGCTTTCATAACTAACACAGTCATGGTGAAATGTGTATCATCCAACTTCAAAACTCTATAAATAATTTAGTTCTATCTAAACTAGAAACCCTATGCTGCTTGGGGTGAGTGGAAACAAATATGTTTATCCTGTGGACATTTCATATTGATCTCATTGCATATATCTGAACTGGACAGACACAGAGAACAACTCAATTTTCCTCTTCCATTGCAGCTGTAAGTAGATTATTTTGATGGGCCATCTTTAAAGATGTACCCACATTTCACATGCCATTTCCCAGGGAAAGGGAGTTTTTGTTTTTTCTTGGTCCTCTCTCCCTAAAATCTCTGTAATAGTGATATCAGAATGCAGGTATCATCTTGAAGGATATGAAATCCTCTACCCACCTGTCCCTATAGACTTGGACTTGTAAGTCTGATGATTAAAATGTCATTGTTTTTACCTCTTTCACTTTCAATCCTAGGAATGTTTCAGATCGAGGGGAGAAAAACAAGATTGAAGAAGGCACTGCCTTCTTTTATCTCTTCTCTTCATATTTTACTTGCATGCATGATTGTGATACATATTTTAAAAGAATGTGGCTCTGAAAACCTGGAAAGGGCCTGTCTTGTCAGAGTAACAGTTTGACTAAAAACTGAAAACAGTGCAACCTGTATGCTGGTTTGATGGTTCTGGAAAAGACAATTCAAGGCCTGGGAAGAGAGAGAACGTTATTCATCTCTACCAAGTCAATCCCAATGAGGGCCACTAGTTAAAACTCTACAAACTGGATTTGGAACCAATCAGATATTCACGATGTTGCCTTTTAATAAACCCTTCTGTCAATGACTGATAGGAAATGCTTTTATGTCGGTGCATCTAATGGCCCTTTTGCATACAGTAGAACACCAACAAATTAGTCAGCTAACAAAACATCATCACACTACATCATAAAAATAAAATGAAAGACATACATAAAATTTGACAGTGTTGTTGTTCCTAATTTATGGTGCTGTACCTAACTTTGACATGCATGTTGACATACAGCAAACTCTTCATTCAAAATACACTCATCTCAAATATCTCAACAGATTGCTGCAGTTTAAGAACTACAATCTTCATTAAATTCTCTAATTTGAATGCTAGCATTCATATTAAGGCACAGTTATTCTTCAGACTCATACATTCTCCATTTGTGAGCAACTTTTTATTTAAACTTACACATGTAATTAAGGTATTTACAACACACTTACTGAAATGATCTATCTCTTTTTTGTTGCAAAATGATTTTTTTTGAGATGAAGTTTGATTTTGCTTTGAGGCACTTGGTAGACACAAGCTCTTATGAAAAAAAATAACAATACCCTCTTCTCAGTCATCAGAATACGTGCTGCTTTTTAGCTCATTAGTCTTGTCAGACTCAGAATTCATATCACTTTTACTCTTCAGACCTAATTTCTTGGGCATCTGGATGTAGCTAATTACGTATCAGAGAAGTTAAATGAAATTATGAAAACGGAAGCTTTGATCTTCTGTTCCCACACCGCTCAGGAACACTACTGAGGTCTTCACAGTTCTGTGCATTTTCTTCCCTTTTTTACTGCAGAAATAGCTTCTTTAAGCTAACTTACATTTTCTGCTAGCTCTTAGAACACAGAAACAACCATATTACGATTTCTGAGGAACCAACAAGGCGTTTCACTCCTCCCACCCTTGTCTCCATACCACCTGCAAGATGCTTTTCTTCCCTGCCACAGGCTGCCAGCTAGATTCACTCCTCAGTTTGGCAAGTGCTTCAAACATGGTCCCTCTCCCTGACGCCATTCTTCTTTTGCCTATGTGCACCGAACATCTCTCCCCTATTCATGCTGAAAACTGTTCCTGCTTTCACCCTGTTCACCTCTGGCCTAGAAAAAATTACTTATTTAGGTTTAGTATGGGCACGGCTCCAAAGGCTCACTGGTCTGCATGTCAGACACCCCAGTGACTAGCTCCAAGACAGAAATCGAGAAGCTGAACAGGAGGAAAACTGCTGACTATTACCAGTAGCAACAGGCAGAAGAGTTACATGCTCGATACCACTCCTGCCCTTCCTGATCCTCAGCTTGGCAGCTCTCCCACACCAGCACTTGAAAGCCTAACAGCATCAAATCCCTAGAGATTAAAATTGGCTTGTCAATGTCCCAAATGTTGAATTATGTCAACATTTTCTTTTATGTAGCTCTGTATTCAGTTAGACACTATTCAGCCGCAAAAATGTCGATCTGGGCCATACAGCCTAAAAATAAAGTCACAAAACACTCACAAAAACCTAAACCCTATCTCCCTAAATCAGTAAGGGTTTCTTTTCTTCAAAACAACATTTGAAGTCTCCCATAGAGTGGAACAACTGCTTTTTCTATTAGGAGAAGATAATTTTACTATTTTCTCTTTAAAATGGGATGTGGGCATGTGGACTCCACACAGCACCCACATTAAAATAGTGCATGTTGGCTTCAAAGAAGCTATTATGCAGTCTGTAAGTTCAATGATCTGCAAAGCAATAAAGAGCTCCTTCTGTAGCCCTCACGGCCTATTGAGTAAATAGTAAGCATTTAAGAAAACTCCATAATTACATGTTTACACAGTGGAGCCATTATGGGAGATCTAAAAAAAAGTACATGTATTTTTCTAAAAAAATTCCTTAATTACATTTTTTACATGATTACAGCTCCTTTATGGCCATTAAGAACTATCCACTACAGAATATATAGTCTGAAAAGCTCACAATTACAGGTTGTATTTATATGCAGTGATGACAAAATAAGATGTCAACAGAATATTTTGGATATTTAAGCCTAATGCTTTAAATTAAATACATTTGAATAAATTAAACAAAAAAAAATAGAAAAAAAAATCATTCTGAACTTCTCTGCCGTAAGTGATCACAAAGGGTAAGATGAATACCTGCATCTACTATTCCAGGATTCAGATGTGTGTCAAACACTGAGTCAGAACAGCATCCATTGACGATGGGACCAACCACATATTTTTCATATATAAAAGACATGTAGGACAGATCATCAATTTTGATTTGATCACCATCACTCACATGCCTTCAGAACACCATTTGCAAAGAAACTACCTCAGAAAAAATGCTTCTTCTACATGCCTGTACACTGCAGGCTGTAAAAGTGGAAGAATATTTAGAGTTAAGAATAATTTAAAGTAGCATTTCAGTTCCTTTCTTTGTACTTTGCATTCTAATTAAAACATATAATTGTTCATATACTTAAAATAAAAACGAAAGCCTGCTTACTTGCTGAAGTGAACACTCCACGTTTTCTAGGAACTCAGAAAATTCCTTAAGAAAAAAAAATGAGTAGGGATGTGCTACTAGAACAATAACTAGGGTTTGGGATCAAAGATTTCCTTTTAACTTGCAAGTACCACCACAGACAGCAAGGAGAATCCATTTTACTGATGAATTCAGCTTAACCTTCTTAATAATAATAATAATAATAATAATAATAATAATAATAATAATAATAATTTTCCTCTTTTTCCCTCCCAATAAATAACTGTCAAATTATGGGTCATTTAGCTTTACAATAATCCAGGTACTTTGAGGGATCCACCTAAACTCACAGAATTATAAATCTTTTGTAATTGTGTATGAATTCATTTACAGCCACAGGTTACAAGCAGCGTGTTCAACCTACTGCTCCTCTGCAACATTACAATAGCCTTAATAATTCTGCCATAAGTCTAGGCAGACCAATTAATGTAATGACATTCAAATGTACACCTACTTAGGATAGCTTCATATTAATTTAAGGCACTGACCAGTAACATTTGCATGTCAGATGCTGAGAAAGCTAAACAGTCAGACAGTGGTGATGCTGAATGCACAACACAGTTGCATGTGTCAACCGTCCTATCAGATATCATGTCATATCTACCACATGCCATTAAGTAACAGAAACACTGTAACAACTGTGGATAATCTATAATAACCTGACAACAAAGATTGATGGAAAATGTAGAATTCTAGCCAGGACACTGATGCTTAACAACAAAATTATGTGCCATTGAGTAACGCTGTCAGTTGTACATCACTGCTTGATAAATACACAGGAGAAGGAGGAATAAAATGACATTGGTATTAAAATGCACTTTAACCAGGATTTGTGTTTAAATTGGTGTCTAGCATGGGTGTAGTAGGTCATATTACCTTGACAGCAATTTTTTAATACATTATGTATTTTCCAAAGGTCATTTTTATAATGAATGAGGATATTCTCTTACAGTATATCTTTATTTGCACAGCACTTCCTACCATTTAGATGCCTATGCAGATAACAGCAACACACAAGACAGCAAAGACATCAATGTGTGCCAGATGTGTTACTTAAGCATTTCACTTTTAGTGAAATCAGGTCAACACCTAAATACCTTTAAAAACTCAAATTGTCTGTGGGAAAGTTCTTACTCAATAGGTCCATTCTGTTTAATCATTCAGAATCATGACTGTTCTTCTCTAGCAACACTCTGCACCATAGTTCAGCCCCAGGAATCCCATAGAGATGTCCGTCTATACCAGGACTTTTGCATTATCCTATCATTTGTTGTACTCTCTTTACCATACTCCTCCAGCACAATCACTCTACCAGTAGTTTCATACCACTTGGTGGCTTTTGCAGGTAGGAATCAGCTGCAACCAGCCCATCCCAGTTCCTGGCAGACATCACGCCACAAGGCAGGACAGGGCTTTCCATGAGGAAATGTTAAAGAAATATAATGAAATACCACTGCCACACCCCCCGTCCCGAGCAGCCTGTTCCAGTGCTCTGTCACCCTCATCATGAAGAAGTTCTCTCTCACACTGATGCAGAATCTCCTGTGGTCTAGCTTGTGACCACTGCCCCTTGTCCTGTCCACAGAGGACACTGAGAAGAGATTAGCCATCTCCCTTTGTCTCCCACACTTCAAATATTTATAAACCTTGATCAGATCCCCTCTCAGTCTTCTCAAGGCTGAACAGCCCCAGCTCACTCAGCCTTTCCTCATAGGGGAGATGCTCCAGGCCCTTAATCATCTTTGTGGCCTCCGCTGGACTCTCTCCAGGAGATCCCTGTGTGTTTTGTACCAGGGAGCCCAGAACTGTTACTCCAGGTGAGGCCTGACCAGAGCAGAGTAGCAATATGTAATCAACCAAGATGAAAATGAAAGCTGCGCTTCACTGAAACATCCTGAGGTAAAACAGACAGCACACACAAGAGCTTTCCATTCCTGAGTCAACAGAACCACCTACTAATTCATATCTGTTATAAACAGGCAAAAACGAAAATGCTAAAGATGTGTCATCTTGAAGACCTTTTAGAACTATTAACAGTCTGTGGTGAGAATCTCAGTCCTCAGTTCCATGTATGATGGCGGCTTTTAAAAAAAAATCATATGATTATTAATTATAATAATACTTTTTACTTGTAAATTGTGTACTTTTGAGATCCAAAAAGATGATTCATGCAAATTCAACACTTCCATCATAGGAAGGCTAGAAGTAACTCAGGAGAGGTTTTACACTTTGATTTATTGCAGTTATTTCAGAGGGTGGCTTGACTGTCAATTAGGTGGCACTCTTGATCAAGTCATGATATTAAACAATGAGTTCTATGGACCCTGTTCCACCATCAGTTACACCAGATGTCTAGATGATCTGCATGAGATGAACACAGAGGACACATTTACATGTTCATTAGCTTAAGAATCATATTTGTACATGGCCAACACAACCTGTTACCATCACCATGTGCTGGATCCACAATTCAGTGAAGACTCAAACATAACTGTTTGGCAAGTTGCACACACCCACAAACAGGCTAGTTTGGCTTCAAGTGTTTATGCTCTTCATACTAAATTGAAACAAGATTCCTGGAGGCTGCTTGCAAGAGACTATGGTCTTTTCAGAAAATAGGCTTTTCGCTGTCATCCTCCTTAGTAGAGTTGCTTTCCTCTTTAAAAGAAAAGTATTCCTTGCATGCAAAGATTTTACATTTTCTTTTCCTCTCTGGAACATCAAGCCTAAAGAAACACAGACACAGGTTATTTATGTGGAAGAGGAAGTGACAAAATAAAACTGAGGAGTAAGTAGTTTCAAGGTATGAAGCCAGCCTACCTTGTATACCTTGCCCTTGCTTTCTTATTCTGCATAATATATGATCAATATATGATCATTACTGTGTGTTCACAATTAGTCCCCCTCCAAAAAAAAATCAAGCTGACATTACAAATAGCCTGGAGTTAAATTATTTTCACAGATGTTGGAAACAGCTAGTAACTACATTATTTAAATTAGGTTTAGCTGTATTTCAGATAAACTCATTTGCTTTTTGTGCATATCCTATAGCTGATCCTACAGAGAAGCAGGAAAGCACCATCCATCCATACGGGTTTAATTGAAAAAGAATATTCTTCTTAGTGAATTATCTTCACAAATTATCATACAAAGAATGAATTATAAATGGCCACAATTAAAAGTTGAAAGTAAAACATAACAAAAATCCTCACGAAACTTCTGAGTTTGATAGTGAATTCCCCATGATAGACATGTAGTTTGGAACTTACAAATAATCTGAGAATAGACTTGATGTTATAATTACACTTTATAGTTGCTTTCTAAAATATAATGCCCTGAATGGAAAAATCTAACATTGAGAAAGCCCCAAGCCTCACATTTTCACACTACACCTTTATTATAGGCCAAAAAAATATAAATCTATGTATTTTAACGAATATATCCACCACACCATACTGAGAAGCTATCATTTCATAACTTGTCAGAGCTTCCTTTCTCCTCAGCCTTGGTCTTAAAATGTCAGCGACAAAATCTACACTTGGCCCTTTCCTATCTGATCCTAAACATCCTTTTAACCTCTTTACCACCTCCATTAGGGAGGAAAAAAAACCTCAACACCAACACATACACACCCAATCAGTCTTCTATCTTACATTTACTCAACTTACTCTTGCATGCCCTTAGTAATTAACCTTTTTGGCTCATTTGTTCTTAGCGCTCCAAATTACTCAAGGTTTGGGGATTTTATTTTAATTAAGGATAAATAACTAAGGTGCTAACTAAGTTAGCATTTCTGTGTTGGTCTGATGGAAGAGCTATGCCTTTTGAAAAGATGCATTTATGGGAATTTGATGGGATTTCAGGGCATTAGCTACATTACACAATCAGGAAGGGGCTGCTCCAGAATAAAAAACAAAACAAAACAAAACAAAACAAAACAAAACAAAACAAAACAA